>VZRO01001127.1:91615-117025 GCA_013397915.1 Daphoenositta chrysoptera | reverse complement strand
CTATGTCATTTGTCTGTGGTCCCCGGGGAGCAGCGACAAAAGGGAGCACACACTGCCAACAGGAGGCTTCTGTGGAGATGGCTCTGTTTCCATGCTCCTGTGTCTCTCCAAGGGGAACGGGATGAGCAGCTCCCTTTCAATCCTACTGAATTCTCAGCACAGTGATTTGCTGGATGTTTGACATGAAGCAGAAGTTGTGTTATCTGATGAGAATTGCTTCATTTCGTATTCTGGCCTGACAAGCACCAAGCTGTGCATCTCCTGGAGAATTTACCAGGGCAGATGATTTTACTTAGCTAGAAGACTCAGACCCCCTTTTTACCCCCCAAAAATCTCACACCAGAAATCTCTGAGATTCTCCTCAGAGAAATTCTGAGGAGCTGGTGGTGCCAAGGTGACCAGCACTGAGGAAAAGCAGAAGATTGGGGTTTTCCCAACCAGAAAACATTGCAGAATTCTGTGGGGTTTGCCACTGTCAACCTCCCAAAAAATCAGCCTTGGGCCAAAGAGGTAAAAACGTCAGGAAGAAGAACAGATCTAGCTCTCAGAGCTATTTTTGGGGCTTGTTCCACTTCCAAATGAAAGTCAAGCTTTGTTCTGATAGATGGGAAAACCTTCTGTGAGCCATCTACAGGATGGGAAAGCAGAGGAACATCTCAGTCTCTCATTCCCAAGCTGAATGTGGGGGATCATCCCAGAATTTCCTCTTCCAGCAGCACGTGTTAGTCCAGCTCTGCACAGCCACAAGTGGACAATGGGGAGTGAGGTGGTTCCTCCCAGCAGGTGCAAGCTCTCCCTTCCCTGACAGTAAGGACCTATCCAGAAATTAATCTCCCAGCAGAGCCAGGCTTTCCTGTATGGCCACGAGGAATAAGCCCGAAGTTTTCCCAAGGAAACTCTTCCAGGCTGAGCAGACCCAGGCAAGGCACAGGCCAGGAGGCAGCTGGGAGCTGAAGGCTCCTGGATTACCAGAATCTCCAAGATTTTGCCATAAACTCATTTTATGTATTCCCCCTGCTGCAGGACGAGGCTCCCACTGCTGTGGATAAAATCCATGAATGTGATAAAGGAACTTTATCCATGCTGCAATCTCATCCAAATTCAAGGCTTTTATTGTAATTGAGGGCTACTCTGATTTATAGTGCTGTTTTTAATTGAGTGGTAGAACTGGTTGTCAGAGGAGGTTGTGGAAGCCAAGACCGTCAATGGGTTCAAATAACAATTAAAAACGTGAAAAGATCCATCCTGGGCAATTAATTTCACACAAGGATGTGGATCCGACCCCTGGCTCAGGAAGTCCTTCAGCTGCAAATTGCCAGGAGTTGGAAACACCACAGGAAGCGTCAGGAGGGACTTGCCATGGGTCTGCCCTGAACATTTGCTGCTGGCACCATCAGAGGCAGGATCTGGGGAGAGACGCATCTTTGATCTGAGCCATCCCAAGGTCTCCAAAACATGACCTTTAGCAGATTTACTCTTTCCAAAAGATTGTGGTTTAGGGCTGCAAGATGCAGACGTGTCTCAAAAGCTGTGTCTTCTCCATCTGTAAGATTGAGCCAGAGCCTCAGGTCAGGAGTTAGGGATATCTTCCAAGCTTCAGCCTCAGGAAGTCCTTCAAAAGCGAGTTTTCATTAAAGGAATTTTCTATGGTAGAAAACCTTGATAAACAAATGTTGCAATGTTTGGTAGGGTTTTCTGATTGCTTAAGTTGCAATGCTTTGAAAAATATAAATGTCTGGGGACAACATGAACGTTATCCCATAAAGATGAGATTTCTTGCTGCCTCCTTGGCATGGCACAAACCCAGTGGTGAACATTCAACTGCAGAACACACCTGGAATTTCTCAGACCTCAGCCCAGGGACTTCTTCAGATGCTCCAGATCCCTTCTTATGTAATAAAAACGGGCTGAAGGGAAGCAAACTGGGTTTATTATTTATGTTTATGCATCCAGCTTTGGAATCTTTGACAGACTCTGCTCATCCCCACAGAGGCTCCGTGGGAAAACTGAGTGTATTTATGGGAATTTTTCCGAGCTGTAAATGATGGCAAAAAATAAAACACAAAGGAAAATCTTGCCCTATAATTCATGCACAGACCTTTTAGTGTGAGGGTGTTTTGCAAGGACAGAGATGTCATAACCAGAGCTCGCTCTTTAACTTGTTTTTAATTGGAAATCAAAGGGACCATCATCTGAGAAGTCTCAACATTTCATCTCTGAAATTTTCCCACCCACTGAATTTTTGGGCAGCCCAGGCCTAGAGAGGACGTCCCCACAATGTCTCGGGCTGGTTCAAGAAATCCTCAGCAAATAATAAATGCCAGGCTTGAGGGCACGGAGGAGTGGGACTGCACAGCACCTCCCTGCCATGAGCCTGGGACAGCCAACAGCGCGTTGGGCAACACCAAGGGGAGGAGAGTGGAGGGGAGGGGAGGGGACAGCCCTGGAAAAGGCTCAGAGGGGTGACAGTGGAGACTGCACTGCAGGGTGGGCAACAGCCAAAGTGAAGCTTCTTGCCAGTGCTCAGTGCCTCCTCCTGTCTGAGCTTTCTCCAGCAGATAAATCCCCCTTATTTATAAATCCAGGTGTAACCTGCATGTCCCCGGGCACCACCACGATGACCCAGCTGCCCTAGAACCACACACTCCTCCAGAAATGCAGGAAATTCTCGTTTCCCTTTTGTCAGGGAAATTCTGAGCGTTCAATTTTGTCAGCAGCTGCAAGACAGAAGCAGAGACCAGAGAACAAATACTTTGACAAGTGGCTAACGTGGCACACGGCTGGAAAATAAGGTATTTTAGTAAATGAAGTATTTTAGGCTCCCGAGAAGGTGGGATTCCTTTCAACTTTCCAGACAGATTATAGTGGCCAGTTCACATGGCATTTATCACCTTGCCCAGCAATTTACAACCTGCAAGGTTTGCTCTTTTACTTGCTCTTTTTAGCCCAACAAAACACTCTTGGCTTGGGAGAAGCCAGTGAGCTGGCACAGGTGACACTGCTGAAGTCCTGATGTGACAGAAAAACCTCATTACAACAAATTTGCTTAGGCAAATAAGCCAGCTAAGACTTCCTACGGCAGGGAACCTCAGTGCTTCTACAGTCCCAGCCTGAAAGCAGCTCCTGGATTAAAAAAAGGTCCCATTTGGAGAAGAAACGGGAGGGGATTTTGTTTGGGTGGTTGATTTCCTCCTCTATTTCTAATTTAACATGGGAGCATGTTCAGGCTGGAGGAGGTGACTCGCTTAACAATCAAAAGACTTTTCCAAAGGCACAGCCTTCCCTCCAGGCAGCCAAGCTGCGGATTTGCCCACTCCTCTCCAGAAATCCATGGCACAGCCAGATCCCTTCAGCCAAGAATGCAGCCCTGGCAAATCTCAGGCCCCAAGCAGGGGACGCCCGATCTGCCCTGACCCTCTGCTCCCTCCCAGCTCCACTGGGCTCTCCCTGATCCCTGACCCCCGTGCCAGACGGAGCCACTGCTGCTGGCCTGAGCACCCATTCCTGGTGCTGGGGGTGGTCACAGTCCTGGGGAGCGGCTGGGAACCTCATCCCACTGCTGGGAACCTCATCCCGCTGCTGGGAACCTCATCCCGCTGCTGGGAACCTGCATCCTGCTGCTGGGAACCTGCATCCCACTGCTGGGAACCTCATCCCGCTGCTGGTGACCTCATCCCACTGCTGGGAACCTCATCCCACCGGCTGGGCACCTCATCCCACTGCTGGGAACCTCATCCCAACGGCTGGGAACCTCCTCCCTCTGCTGGGAACCTCATCCCTCTGCTGGGAACCTCACCCCAACGGCTGGGAACCTCATCCCACTGCTGGGAACCTGCATCCCACTGCTGGGAACCTCACCCCGCTGCTGGGAACCTCATCCCACTGCTGGGAACCTCATCCTGCTGCTGGGAACCTGCATCCCGCTGCTGGGAACCTCATCCCACTGCTGGGAACCTCATCCCTCTGCTGGGAACCTGCATCCCTCTGCTGGGAACCTCATCCCACTGCTGGGAACCTCATCCTGCTGCTGGAGGGTGCCCAGGTGCTTCTCTGGCCCTCCAGCTTTTCCCTCCTTGCTGCAGGACCATGTCAATGCACTGCCTTCCATGTCAATGCTGGGGAAATCCAAGAGCGCTCTGGCTTTGAGCGCTTCCATCCTGGCTTGCACAGAGGATCCCAGAAGAATGCAGCTGCCTCAGCCCAGGATCGTTTTTGTAAATCAGGAGATAGACTCTTTTCCTGATTTATTTATTCATTGCCTATGACGGCTTGTCCACAAACATCCCAGCTTGGTTAAATCTTTGACATGTAAAACATTTCCAGAAATTCTTGCTGCCATCCCACAAGACAAATGGGGAAGACTTGGCTTTATTTTTTTTTTAAAGACTCCTCACTTTTCTTCTGTTTTCTCCTTTCTAGTGTGATTTTGTCTCTGGCTTTCCCAAAGCAAGGCACTCATTTATCAGGCTTGTGAGTTCTTAGGGATTGGCAGACTCCGCGGCTTTTCCGCTTGGCTCGGGCCTTGCAGCCACCATATGGAATGAGTACCACATTTTCACTGCTTATCGGAGTTTAAGATGGAAATATTTCCTTGGTTCTTCTCGGGGCATTTCTGCAATTGCGCACACGCTGGGAGTGTTTAACCCTGCCATTGCTGATGAGTAGCTGTTCCCATTAAAATGCCATCCAAGATCGAACTGGGAACCTTTGACGGGGAGCTCCGCCAGCAGTTGGATTCTGTTCCTGGTTACAAATAGCTCCGTTAATAGTTCTGGAGTTCCGTGCACAGAACGGAGGAGAAGCTGGCTCGCTGTCTATTTGTCTGTCTGCTTGTCTCTCTGAAGAGACAACTTTCTCTCCCTTTCTGCAGGCTGAGCCAGCTTTGCTGTGGTGTTGTTGCAGCAGTGATGGTCTGTGGAGGTAAGGAAAGCAATTCCCTCTCCAGCCTGCCTTTGTTAACGTGGGTGACAGCTGCAGACAGACAATTTTTCAGGCACAGAACTTCCATGCCTGCGTCTCCCACTGCTCTGCATCTACTGAGGAATTTTCTCTCTGCTCCCTGTGAAGTCCTGCATCACACTCAGGGTTTGCTCCAGCCCTTCTCTTTAGCACAGGCCACCAGGCAGCCCCGTTGTGGTGAGTGGGGGTGAGCCCATGCAAGCCAGGCTCTCTGGATCCCTGGAGTCCTCCAGGTTCAGTGCTGGCCTGGAAATCCCAGGAGGAGGTGAGACAGGGTTGAAGTCCAGCTCCAGGTTCCCCAACCTGGTCACGTCCACAAACCAGCAGCAATATCAGAAGGCAACTTCCTTCCGCTGCCAAGATGATGTTCCAGGACACTTCAGGAGACGCTGCAGCCAAAGCCAGCCCCGGGGCAGAGACCAGGAGTGGTTGCACCAAGTCCTGATTCACAAACCCACGCTCTGCTGAGAAGCCCTCTCTCCATGGCAGCAGCTCCTTTTCCTGTTTAACCATTGCTCCCAGCTCCACATCCGAGGCACAGATCTTTCCTCACTGGACATCCAAGCCTAGAAACCCTTGGATAATATCAGTGGTGATGGATGTGTGCACTTCTCTTCACAGGTTCAGCTGTACACCAATTTACACATTTAAAGTGAGCTGAAAATGAATGATGAAGTCCCTAAATCCACAGAGAAGAATCAAAGCAAAAAACAAAAGACTAAATATGATGCAAGATCTTAAACCTCAGTGTCTCTTCCTTTATGGAGGTGAGGAACTTCCACATCTTCCACAACAAAGGCCTGGAGCCGGATCAGTTCTGTCCTTGTTGCATTCAACAATTTGCTGCAGCTCAAATACATCACTGGACTCTGTAAATCCAGATTTTTATGCTTCTCAACTCTGCTTTTCTCATCCTATGTGGTTCCTGGCCACGTCCAGCCCAGTTCCCTGCTATCCCAGAACAGCCCACAGTGGTGGAATACACAGGCCTTCAGCAGGAAGGGAATTGAACACCCCTTTTAGGCTCAGAAATGCTGCCAGGAGGCTGTAAAGCAATATTCTAAACGGAAAGCAGCCTCTGGTGTCCACAGATCTGAGACTGGTTATTCTTGGTCAAGTTTCTTCCAAATTATTATTATTATTATTAAATTACCTGATTTGCTTGTCTGGCCTGAGTATCTCACTGTGAGCCCCATGTTTTTTCATCGGGCTCAATGCTAGTCCCATGCTGATCTCCATGTTCAATCCAGAGGTTTCAGCACCAGCTCCAGCTGCAAGCACTTCACCTTCAGTGAGCATACATCACCATCCGCCTCCAGAGTTGTTCAAAACCCCAGGTTTCCATGGAAATCATTGCTGATCCTTGTCTAGATGTCTGGTTTTCCTTTTTCTGTGCCCACAGTTAATGGAGTAGAAAGAAAACCTAAGTGAATCCCTGGGTTTTTTTAATTTCTCTCTTTGCAATGGAAAAACAACAATGTCTAAAAAACTGACAAGAGGGATGGAGTCTGATTTCCACATCCAGGGCCCACAGCAGCTGAAGCCCCACTGGTGCTGTGGCCAGAGAGGTGCTGGTTTCCTGCACCTCCTGCCTTGCCTTGTAGGATGGGACAGGAGTTGCAGACTTTTCCTTTATCCATCTGTATTTGCCAAAGAATTTTCCTTCCTTTTGCCCCCAACTCCTGAAGGTGGGAGAGCACAGCAGTCCCAGATCTCCTTGGACACTTGGGCAAAGTCATAGGAAAAAAAAACCACCAAAGCATTTCCAGCTTTAACCTCCATTAGAGGAAGGCCAAATATTTTAAAGCCTCATTCAACTTCCCCTGTGCTGCCTCCTCCCACTGCAGCCTCTCACACAGAGGCAGCTGACCCGAGGGGGAGTTTGGGTTGAGTTCCTTGCAGGCAAATGCCATTTCCCCACCTCTGGAAGCCTGGAAAGGCACTGGGAGCACTGTCCAAGACAATTTTTTCCTCATGTTCAAAGGATTATCTTCTAAATCACTTTCCAGCCCTTTCAGCGAGCAGGAGGCTCTGAAAACGCTCTGAAAGCTTCTCTTCATCCTGGTGCATCTGTTCCATTTCTCCTCCATCTGGACAGAGCGCAGGTACGCAGCCCAGGCCCTGGCCTTTGGCCGACATGGTCTTTCCAAGGAATTTTTGGACGCTCAGTGAAAAATTCATCCAAAACTCGCTCCGCAAAGGGCTTTTATTTCCATTTGAGTCCACTTCAAGGGGCTGCAGCAGGCTTAGTAATGTTATTTTTGTCCCCCTTTCCAAAAGAATAGCTGAGCAATCCAAAGTTTGGAGTTGGGGAATTATTGGGCTGTTGCTGAAAAGGAAAATAGCACGAGCTGCCTCTCTTCCCTTGTAGCTGGGGAGCTTAACTGTGACCACTAATTGTAGACCAGATTAAGTCCTCGCTGTCATTCCCCAATTCCAGATCAGACTCCTGGCCCGA
Source organism: Daphoenositta chrysoptera (assembly GCA_013397915.1). Taxonomy (NCBI): domain Eukaryota; kingdom Metazoa; phylum Chordata; class Aves; order Passeriformes; genus Daphoenositta; species Daphoenositta chrysoptera. Next base: position 109,608 of record VZRO01001127.1, on the reverse strand, counting down.
CTTCACACAGTTGGATGAGGCAGGAGTGAGAGCTGGCAGAGCCAAGTGGTGCCATTCTTCATCCAGGAGGAAGAGCAGAGCTCTGGGAGTGACATTGGCACCTCCTGGAAGCAAGACGGGAATGCTGGCTGGGAGCCAGGACAGAGGGCACAAGCTGGCACATCCGAGATAATTCCTGGAGCAGAGGGCCAGGTGCTGCAGGAGAGACAGAAGGAATCCTATCTACCTGTAATTCAGAAACAAAATCATCGTTCCAGTGCAGGAAGGACATCTCCGCCAACTTTCCTCCAGGATCCAAGTTCACAGAGCAGGTGTTCTGGCTTCCCACAAAGCACTTTGGAAACCCGGGGAAGGAGTAGATGAGCTGAAGTGTGGGAAACTGAAGAAGCCAAGGTTTTCCAGCGGGGAAGCTCCACAATGAGGTTGGGAAGAGGAAAGCAGCCTCCAGCCTCGCCCTCCTGTGCCAGGAGTTTGCTGCCAGCAGGGACACAGTGACACTGTGACATCAGGAGGGCTGGCAGCACCCTGGCAGCAAAGGCACACAAGAGGAGGGCTGGAGGAGGACGAGAAGGAGGAGGTGAAGCACATCCATGTGCCGCAGGTGAGGAACTTGGAGCTTGCTTTTCCAAAATAAACGCTTGGCCCTCCGAGACTGACATCCTGCCTGCCAAACAGCCAGGACAGGATCCCTCCCGTGGAACTAGCCACCCTTTCCATGCACAAAAACACTCCTCTTTTTTCCCCCTCTCTGGGGCCAGCAGGGAGGAAGTCTTCAGTTCTAGGTTCAAAACTGCCAATGGCTTTTCCAGGCCTGGGAGATGCTCTCATCTCCCCAGGCAGAGCACACAGCCTCTGCCACGACCTGGAATTAGACAAGAATTTCCTCTTTCAAGGCCATTTCAACCACTTCCTTTTATTTCAATCGCCTGTCTTTGATCCTGGGAGGGGTGCAAGAGGAAGAACAAGGCTTGGATTTTAGCAGAGATTTAGGAAGCTCCGCTCCAGGCTGAAGTAATTCTGATCAAACAGCAGCAGCCTCTCTGCTGCCCCATCCAACGGGGAATTTTACCTACAAAACCCCTTCCACATCCCACAGTTTTGTGTTTTGCAGAGGAGCTGATCGTGCCTGACTCCTGGTGACATCCAGGTTGTGAACCAGCAGCTCATCCAAGCACAGCAGGATTGGAGCCAGGTCCTAGAAAGCTTTTTTGTGGTTTCTACAGCAGCCATTCCCTTTTCCCTCATGAATTGCCTTTCCTGTTCATCTTTGAACACAAGAAAAACCAAAACCGTTTCAATTTTGACTCTGGAGCAATGTTTTTCTTTCTCTCAACTCACTTGGGCCAGCGAGAAAGTTTCCACAGATTTTCCCAGGTCTCTTCTTCGAAACCAGAGCAAAACAATTCATGGAAAGCAGTGCTCGTGTTGCCTGCTGCTGTTTGCTTTGGAGGGCAGGAGCACATGTGGGAGCAGGGTGGAAAAAGGGGATTAGATATCCTCATGTGGCTACTGAGCTCCTGGATCCACCTCTGGAAAACAGCTGAGCAGGTGCAGAATTAAATTCACTGCTGGAAAATGAAAAAGCACAGGGAGCACGAGCTACGCCCAGCACGGAAGCAGGTCTGGGGAAGGCATCTCTCAGAACACCAAGCTAAATCTGATGCTCAGCACATGCTCAGCGGCAGAGATGGTTTGAAATTTGTTGCAGACGAATACCCTGATCTCATCCTATCTCATGGCCAAGGTCTGGGTGTTGCCTTGTATTTGATGTTCAGTATTATGGGTTTTGCTAGTCTGGGGGCCAGGCTTTTTCCCTCTCCTGAGTACCTCACCAAGTGCAGGGAAAGAGAAGAGTCTGGAAAGCCACATCTGCTGGAAAAGTTTCCTGCTCCATGATCCAGTTGGCCTGCCAGTCTCTCTAGGTGCTGCTTTGGAAGGGGTTTGTCACCCGAAATGAACGGTAAGAAAAAGCAACAGAGCCCGAGAGGGGCCTCATGTGATGACCCCAAAGCTACCCTAAGCTCCGGCTTTCCACACAGAAAGAGGAGTTTGTCTTTATCCTCATACCTGGGTAATCCATGGAACTTTCTGCTAAACAATCCATGGAATGGTTTGGGTTGGGAAGGACCTTAAAACCCATCCAGTTCTACCCCCTCCCATGGCAGGGACACCTTCCACCATCCCAGGGTGCTCCAAGCCCCAATGTCCAGCCTGGCCTTGGGCACTGCCAGGGGTCCAGGGGCAGCCACAGCTCCTCTGGGCACCCTGTGCCAGGGCCTGCCCACCCTGCCAGGGGACAATTCCTTTTGTATATTCTGTATATAAACCATCATTTTTCCAACACTGCTAAGTCCAGAGCTTCCTTATACCCAAAATGAGAGGGAGGTCTGGCCCAAAGGGCTCCAAAGCCCTGCTGTGCCAATGGTGCCTGGGCTGTTCACTTCCTGAGGCCTCAGCCACAGTGAGCTGGGTGAAAGCAGAGCTGTCCCAGTTTGGAGGAGCAGACCGACCCTCTGTCCATCAACGAGAACAGAGAATTTGTTCTCAGTTTGCTCCAAGGGGCTCCTGGGCATGGAACCCCCCAGCCAGGCCTGCAGGAAGCCTGAGGCCGCTGGGTTCCTTGTGTAGGGCTCTATCTCTGGTTCTATTTTGAGTGCACTTTCAAGTGCAGGAGGCTGTGTCTCCTTATCGCTTCCCAGCAGGGCTGCGGCAGCAGGAGCAGGCGGCACACAGCCCCTGCCAGAGCAGGATTTAGGGAACAGGTCTCATGGACACGCTTTTTATTGTTGCTGTGATTATTATTGTCTTCTTGTTGACTTGCTCTGTGCTTTGAAGGAATGCAACCACCCCCAATAGCAAATATCAGAGGAGAAGCTGCATTTGTGTAGCTCCAGCCACTGTTTCCCATTTCTGTTTATCTTTCTGTCTCAGCCTACAAGAGGCTCCGAGCAGAAATCTGAGTCTGTGCCAGCTCCCTGTCCTCACCCAAGGCCAGAGCATTGTTTTGCACTGCTGGGGCATCCCTACAACCACCACATGCTCCCTCAGTGCTTTCTGCTGACCTGTGGAGCCTCCAGCAGCTGAAGGACATGTGTTTATTTTAAAAAGCCTGGATGAGGAGCTTAAATTTGAGGCCTAAATTTTAAATTGCTGAAACTGGGACTCCCACAGACCTGAGTGAAAGAACACCAGATCTCTCTCAGGGGCAGAGATCTCTCCCTGGGCTGTTTTTGGCTCGGATAAAGTTAATTTTCAAGGAAAGCATCTGTGGGGATGGGGTCACACTGCAGCCATCCCATTCTGCCCTGGGAGAGCACTGCAAATCCTGGGACACACAAGGCAAAGGCTCCCAGGTGTATTTTGAGGGTTTAGAATCTTTTTTTTTCATGTTAATTATTATGAGGTTTGTAGGAAAATACGAAAGCTGGATGCAAGGACAGGATGCAGCTCCCAGGGATGTTCCCCCAGAACAGCTTATGACCTCTGCTCCATTTGGGCCTGCTCCTCCCAGGAACTGATTCAAGGCAGCTTCATAGGAACCAAACCAGAGTGGGAATTTGCTGGAAAAGCCCCTTTCAGGCTGGAATTAAGAAGGTCAGGACACGGATTGCAGATGACAGTTTTCAAAAAGAGCTGTGAGCCCCAAAACACATCCCTGTTCCCACTTACTGCACCTCATTCACCTCTTCACTCACTTCCACTCCTTTCCCTCAAAGTTTCCCACACAAAGTTCTTTTCCTATAAAAAGGTCTAACTGGGTCCTAAAAGCACATGAGACCTTTGTGGCCCTCTTGAAACCTACCTCCATCCTCTGACTGTGCTGCCAGGGAAGACTTTGTCTGGAATTCCCTTTTCTTTCTGGTCTTTTTTTCCCCTTTTTTTTTCATGGTCCCGCTGACTTTGGACCTTCCCAATATGAGTATGGGCCATGGACCATGTGGAGTCTCTTCCTAAGTTGAAAAACCTCCGTTTAGGGGTTTAGGTACCCCCATCAAAGAGAACACTTTGGAAGTGGGCTTACCCCAGTTGCCCCAGTTCACAGGGCAGTAAAATCCTCCCTCACAAGGCACCACAAACCAAGGCAGGTTCTTTTGGTGTCGCAAGGTGATGTCATAACTGTATCTGGCTTAAATTCCCAGCTGATTCCTCGCTCCAGGGAAGCAATGTCCCATATTCTTCTGCTAGCTGTGGTTTTTATCCCATTGTAGCTTTAGAGCTGAAGGCATCAAAAGATTTCTGGGATTTATGAGGCAGCTTTAGGCCTTCCTCCTTTCTCTTTTGTCCTACAGCCTGGCTTTTCAATATGACCTAAAACCCATTCTGATGTCCCACTGAATGGCTTCAGAAGTGCCCATTTTTGTGCCAAAAAGAGCGATTACTGATCAGGAATTAAAGAGCTCTCGTTGTTTAGGCTCTGGGAGCAGAGCAGAGAGAAGCAGCTGGGTTACCTGGTGTGGAGTAGGAGCAGAAGGAGAGTCCATAAAGCTGCTGGTCTCTGCCTCACTCCCTTCTGGACACATCTTTCAAACTTCCACCTCCAGAAGTGAAATTCCAGAAGATACAACCTTATCAAAGGACAGGGAACACAGCCCAGCCCTTCTGATTCCCCAGAGGATTCCAAATGGCATGAAAACAAATGAAGCCAGAGATTACATTACAGAAAACTACACAGATTCATGTGAAAGGCAGTGGATGTAGAGCTGCACATTCCAGCCTCTCTGCAAGCTCCAGGGATGCTCCAAATCCTTCATATTGCCAACATAAGGCCTATCTTGAGGCCATTGATCACTCCCAAAAGCCAAAGCTATCAGCTTCTCTTATCTGCTCCCTGTCTTTATCCAGCTGGAAAATGCTGTGTGCTCATTTAGCCTTCCTTCAGGCACGGCCTGGTTATCCATCACATCTTAAAAAGGGAGATTCGGGGCCTTGGCCACAATTAAAAGAGCAGGGATGGATCTCTGCATCTCCAAACACCACTCCTGATCCCAGCTCCACCATCCAACCCACAGGGGAGCAAAAAAAAATAACCCAAAACTCAAGTTCAAAGGGGCATCCTGGGAGAGAATCCCTAAAAAAAAATCTGCCAGCTGAAGCAGTCAGGATTCAGCCACACTGGATTGCTCCCAGCTGCCAGGAAGGAGGAGCAGGAGTGACTGTTTTGGGTAAATAATTAGATGGACAGACAGATGTATATATTTATTTTATTTTTTTTTAATATTGTTACACACACATTTATATTGAGCTGGATGCACAGAGAGAATTCTCCAGGCAGGTTTCTGCCCCACAGCTTCTTTGACCTCCTGCTCTGTTTCCCCCTCTCTGAGTGAATAATCTCACCCGTGGAACCTTATCAAGTGACGTTTGACAGTCTGGGAGCTCTATTGCATCCAGGAGCTTTCTGTACTGCACCACAGCAGCAATATCTCCCAAAAACTCCTACTTAAGCCAGGCCCACTCCTCATAAATCACAGGCACACATTGGCTGTCTCTTAATCAATCTTCCCCAGGTGTTCCCTTGCTCAACCTCACCATGAGCATCTTGAGACTTTTCCTGGAAATTCTATTACTTTTTTTTCCTAAAGCAACTGCCTGGCCATGCTCAGGGCTTTTGGATTTTCTCTTTTCTCCTTGGTAATGTCCTGCTATCAATTTTCTCTTTGCAGAAGTCTCCAGGGCCCATAGATACCTTCTACAAATGTCTGATGAGGCAGAAACTCCCCCCAAAAATATCACGTTGGCATCTCTACCTCCGTGTTTGGTTGCCCACCAATCAAGCAGATTAAAAATATTTTATAGACACCTTAAAATATTTTACACAAATATATAAAATCAGCTCCCTTCACTTCTTTGCCCTGTCTCCACAACATCCACAGGAGCACTTCCCTGGTACCCAAAGAAAGCTTTTTTTCTTGAAACATTTTTATTCCCCAGGGAAAAAAAGTGATTTTTCAACAGAATGATAATTTTTTAACTTAAATTACCTGGTCTATTTGAAGACAGTTGATAAATCACTAAAGAAGGAAAACACTTCTCTGCATTGAATCATCTTGTAATGAAAAAGATTCATTTTGTCATAGCTTCAGCTTTGGAGAGTATTGGGGTTTTTTTAGCTTTTAAGTCTCTCATGAAAAACGCACTGTTTGTAAAACTCCCTCCTCCATTGCAGTTTGTAAAAAAAATCATTTAAAAAAATCAACGAACGCATATTTAATTTCTATTTTTGGGAAGAGCTCAGGCCCAGCAGCAGCCTGACAGAGCCATGCAGGGCTGGCTGAGCTCCAGCCAGCTGAGGGGATGGGCAGTGAAGGTCATGGATGTTTGGAAAACTTTCCAGAGACATCCCCCAAAATTCCCTGAGCTGCTCTGCCCAAATGCACAAAGTGGTACCAAAAACAGCCCCATTCCTGAGAGAGCTTTGATGGTCTCACAAAAACAAGTCAGGATACAGTCCAAGGATGCTCCTTGTCCATCCTCCCTGGCCTGTCCCTGTCTCCACAGGCTCCTGGAGAGCCCTCGCAGCGCTGGGATGTGCTGGGACATCCCTGTGGCAGCACCTGAGCTGTCCCAGCCAGGGTCACAGAGCCCTCTGGACACAGAGGCCACTTCCCAGTGACATTTGAGATGCTTGAACATAGCCAGGGACCTTCTCCAGGGCTGCACGTGGTCCCCAGGCAGAGCCAGGAGCTTCCCAAATTCCTGTGCTGAGCTGGGACCAGCCACGTCCCTCCCCAGCCGTGTAAAACATGGCAAGTGGCACAAATCAGGGGGGAAAAAGCCCTTTTCCAAGTTGTATCTATTGAAGGCCAAATGTTTGGGTCAAAAGCTGGGAAACTGGCATTTCTCAACTTGACTGTTTTGTTTTCTGGATGATAATAAAACCCTGCTGTGCACGGAGTCACATCCCACTCCCCTTCTCTCACGTGAGACCCCTGCTCTGAGCCACCACCAGAGCTGCCTGAAACCCCAACAGTCTGAGCCTGCCTGGGATGTTTGAACAAACTGCATTTCCTCGAGGGGAAAAAAAACCCTATAAATCCTATTTCTAAGCAGCTTTAATAGAGAGCCCAGCTGTTCTGCAATCGAGCCTGTTGTGTCTGAAGTATCAGGCACTTGAGATAGCCCAGGGAAGTCGTGGTCCCTGCCCTTTTTATATCCATTGCCTGGTTCTGGAAAGCATCCTGTGAGTGAGGAGCCACTTGGACTTTAATGGGATGAATCATTGCTCAAACCAGCATGTGCTTCTCCATGTTTATGTGAGGGGGCCTGAAATGGAGATACCGCGAGGAGAAAAAAAATAAATTCAGCTGAAAGCTGTGGTCAGAGCTTGAAAGACACTCGTGTGGATGTGTTCAGGTCTGCTGGTCCCTTGTTTGAAGTCAAAGTGCCACCTCAAGTGGAGAATTACTAAAGCCAGCCTTTGGGCCATCTCCAGAAGTTCTTTCTGCTGCTGATAAATGACCCCAGGATCAGCAGTGCCAGATGCAGAGGTAAATAAATCAAACGAATCAGCATCTCCTGGTACTGGGAGCCACAGGTGAAAAATCATTCACCTGTTGGGAATGGCTCATGGAAGGGGCTAAACCTGCAATGTGAAGCCCCCAGAAATCACTGAAAAGCAGCAAAGAGCAGAAAAAGAGCAGCCTGGCAGTGCCTCCCCCCTGAAGAGCATCCAAAGCACAGCTTAACACAAATTTCACTCCAGGGCGTGATGTTTTCCTCTGCCACCCAACTTTAGGAGAAATTCCCACCATCCCCAGTCATTCATCCACGTCTTTCTTGCTTTATCTTTCATTCAAGGCATCACACTGGGTATCTGAGATCAATTTGAGCCTTGGGCCAAAGCTGAGGAAACATTTTGAGGCCATTTCTTGCAACCACACGTGTTATTTTTAAACACCATGTGCAGCCAGGGCACTGCCAGATAGGCTGGGGATGTTTGAGGGCACGGTAAAAAAAGGTCCTGAGGGTTGGGGGTGAGATTCCCACCAACTCCAGCAGTTCTTGGATCAAACCCTCCAGGAGATAAACCTTAGGCCCCTCTCAGGCTGCTCTGGGATCTGGGAGCTTTGCCCTTGGCTTTGAGACTTTGAACCAGGGCCAAGCGATTGCAGCTCCTGGTTTAGGGGAAAAGGAAACAGAAAGGAACTGCAGGCTTAAGGGATTAGAAGGAAGAGCTAAAAATAAAGTACCAGCAATGCCAGACCCCCAAATTTACTGCTTTCCTGCAAAGAGGATGGGTTTTCCTGTTGTTTTAGCGAGGGGAATCGGCTTTCTGCGTGACTTGGAAGAGCAGGACACTGACGGCAAGCTGAGCACTGTTACTCTCCAGGAGCACAGTTGTTCCTGTTGTTCTTCCTTCTTCCTGGAACTCATCCTCTGGCCAAACATGAAGAGCAAATGGTTCTTGGGGAGCATTTCTCAGCTGCCTCAGCTGATTCCAGGGAAGGGTTGCAGCCCATTGGTGCCAAGAGATGACACAAATTAAGATATTGGGCATTTCTGCGTGTGCAGCCTGGGGTGGGGGGTCTAAAAGCAGGGAAACATCCCCACCTTGACTTTTCCTGTAGTGCTGTCCAACTCCTCCTGCCTTTTCCTTCAGTTCCACATCGTCCTTCCAATCTGGTTGATCCTGTCTTGGGGCCTGGATGGCCTTTTTGGGTTTCTCCAGATCCCATCTCCCACCCAGTCCTTTTCCAGGGCCCACAGCTTGAGGAGAACAGGAACAGGTGCCACCAGAACAGGCAATTGAGGCTCAACAAGGGATTTGTCTGGGAATGAAAGGAAAAGTTTGAGTGTGGCTCTCTGCTGCTCTGAGCAGCCAGTTGGCTCTTGAGAGGAAGCCCAACACTCAGCCCTACAAAACTGTACACACAGAGATATGTTACATATTTATCCAAGGCAGAAATTGGCCAGGAAATGGCTATAAAACACACATTTTGAATAAAAGGAGGGAGATTTATGGCTCTTTTGTGAATCTGAGTCATATCTTTCTGCATCCCCCAGGCAGGAATACTCTAATCACTAACATACCCCAAACATGGACGCACAGTGGGCCGGGAATTGCTTCCTTCTGGCCACAGCTCCAGCTAAAGACGTGATAGGGATTGAGCTACTTTATCTGACAGTTGGTAAATGAATTGCCAATTCATTCTGAGCTCGGAGGGGGAGTTTTTCCCCTTGAAAAAAAAGGGTCCTTTTATATATGTCTTTGATCAGGCAGGGCCTTGACAAATTATTTTCCAAGGAATTTCTTGAGCCTTAATGCCACGAGAAGGAGAGGGAGGGGGTGGAAAATAAAAAAAGAAGTATTTGCTCTCAAAGAAAAGCTTTTATGTCTCCAAAAATCACAGCAATGGAAGGGATTTTCTGCCATTTCCCCTCATCCCCTTGGCTTGGAGGAAGGGAGGCAGGTAGCCCGAGGATTTTTCCATCCCATGGAAAGCCGGGAGGCGGATGGGGAGGCAGCAGCGCCAGGTCTCCCAGCCTGATTCCTCCCTGGCGAGGGGGAGCTCGGTGAGCTCCGGCACAGATGGAACATAAAGGTCAGGGCCATCAGTGACACTGAGAAAGGGCCCCTTCAGCACCAGCACGAGCCAGGGGAGCAGGGGACAGCTCAGGGTCGTGGCACCAAGGAGATGCTCCTTGCCACGAGGGCTTTGGAAAGGTTGGGATTCAAAGGAGCATCTCCCGCCAGGGTCACTCCCAAGTGTGAGGAGAGAGCAGCGTTTGTTTGTCTTTCACTGGAGTCTGCGGGGTTTCCCAGCTTTGCCGTTTTGCTCCTTTTATCCTGCCGTTTAATCCCTCTCCTCCAGGCAAGGATCATGTCCTTGATGGGATCTCAAGGGAGTTGCACAAGCCAGGTCTGGACAATGGCTGTGCTTTCTATGATCCCTGATGTACAAATAACTTATTCCCGTTATCCCACTCCTCTGTCCTGAGGGAGAACAGATCCCACCAGCACGGGATTCCAGTAATACATTTCTGCTACACTGAACTTCAGCAGGACGGATTAAGCAAAAGAAATTAGTTAAAAAAACCCCACAAGACCTTTTTCTCCAACCTAACCCTGCATGGGCCCATCCATAACCTGTCTAAAAGAATATTCCTGTTGGAATTCTCACTCACAGCCCCACCATGGACAAGACGGATGGATAAAACCTCCTGCCTAAGGAATAGCTGGTCCTGAGAGTTAGGAGCAGCTTAATTTCCTAAAGAAATGGGCCACTGCAGTTGTCTTTTGGGACCTTGACAAGCAGAATTCAACCACCTTCAACAAAAAACCCAGAAGAATTTCAGGTTGAATGCTGAGGGTCCTCAGTTAAGTGACACTGAGCTTGGAGAGTTTCTCCAGCCAACTCATTCTTTAAATAGTACCTGCTCAATTTTCCTGGCTCCCAAACCCTGCAGCTTTGGTTCCAGGCAAAGCCCTAATTTAGGTTGTTTAGCTGCTGTCCCATCCTGGCCTGCTGCACCTCTCAGGCAGAGGGTCACCTGTCCTGAAATTCTCCTGGAATTCTGTCCTCCTGGATAGAGCAGGAGCAGGATTCACCTACTGATCCAAGGGGTTCTTCCCCTGTGCATCAACATCTGATCAAGCTGTTAAAAAAAACCCTAAAACTGGCACAACCAGGTGAGAAAGGACATCTCCCACACAGCTTTCCTGTACTTTATTAACAGCTGTGTCAACAGAATTAAAATCCAAACAAACCAACCTTAAAATAATCCCAGATCAGGCTCAGGAATACCCTGGGGTGATGATAATCCTGCTCAGACCCAGAGCTCCCTTCCTTATGGGTAAGAACCTTCAAGGACTGGCACAGACTGAACCACAGTGTCTAGAAGGCAGTGGGGAAATACTTGAGATTTCTTTTCTACTGTTATTTAAGGCTATAACACAGCTAGGAATGAGTTGAGCCTTTTGCTTCCTGACTTCCCATATTTCATTCCCTCTTTGAATACTGTTTACAGCTGAGCACCAAGCTGGGATGCTGGGGTGGCCAGCAGCACTATTTTATGTCAAAAATTAAGCAGCTCTGATGCTTCCTCTTCTAGGAGATGCTTTGCATAAAGACAATTTATGGTTTCAGGTGATTGGGTTAAAAATGGAGGGCAAAGTACAACTGCTCCTTTGTGAGGTGAGCAAATTATGTCATCCAAGCCTAAAAGCAGCGTTTGGTGCTGGTTAAACACACCCAAAAAGCACAGATACCCATCTGGGTCCAACAGAGGGATTTAATTTCCTTTGCCAAGCGCTTTTGAGGCTGTGAAGGTCACCCAGCAGTGCAAGGTTGCCTCAACCTGGAGCTATGAGGTGCTGCTGCCTCCCCCCTTCACTGCACAAGCCCAGCGCAGGACACCTGGAAATGTCCCAAACCAGAGTTTTATGATTTGCTGCCCACGTAGGGAGGGGCTGCAGCCACTGCCAGCCTGGGTTTGTCGTCGTCACCTCAGCTGGCACCACCCCAGTATCAATACTCACTCAGGCTCTCAGAGTGTCTGTGCAGAGCCACCCTCTCTCCTGACTCCCTGAGCACCTCCAGGCTGTCCCAGCAGCACAGACCATCCACAGGACCCCCTGCTGTAAATTAAAAGCTCTCCAAGTCTGGAATTCCCTCTCCTTCCCTGCCTGGGCAGCACCAAGTTCAGGCAGGGGAGCCAACACTCCTGGAACAGCCCCAAGTTCATCATTCCACTCAGCTTTCCAACCAGGCTCCAGCTGGGATTGCTTTCTCCTGGTTGTGCCCCACAAAAGCCATCCTGGGCGTTTGTGGGCCATGTTTTTTCTAATTAAAAGCTCTGATGAAGAAGTTGCACCCAGACATCTCAGGTTTGCAGTGATCCAGAGATGGGAAATGCTGGGGCACTGCCCAGTCTGAGGTTCTGAGGAGCATCAGGACCTGAAACTGCCTTTAGCAGTGATCTCCAAGTCCAAATTGATGAGGCAGGGACTGGGTAAACAGACAACAGAGTGGGTGGAAAGTTGGCTGGGCCATCAGGTGCCAAGGGGGATCTTCAGCAGCCAAAATTCCAGGAGATCAGTAAAATCCCTCAAGGATCAGTATTGGCACCAATAGTTTGAAATAACTTCATCTATTAAAGACTGGGATGATGGGACAGGACCCCCAGTTCAGGGAGTAGCACGCTGGAAGGCAGAGCTGCTGCTCAGATGGATCCCAAAAAGCGGGAGAACTTCCCAAAGCCCAAAGGCAAAGCCCTCCCTCTGGCATTGCCAGTCCCACAAAACAGCTCTGGCTGGGGCTGGAAAGCAGCTCTGCAGAACAGGACCTGGGGTCCTGGTGAACAAGTGGAGCAGGAGCCAACCACGGAGCAAAGATCTGCTGCACCCTGAGCTGGAGGAGCACAAACCCAGCCAGGAATGGGATTGTAAAGGAGGTTTTAGAATTCCACACACCGAGAGCAGGAAAAGAGGAACCGGTATTCCCTCATGAGTGCCTCATTGTGTTTTCAGGAGCATGGGAGATCGAGTGGCAGCAAACAAATTCCTGATTCACAGCAGAGCAGGTCTGAGTAAAAGCTGAAGGGAAATATTGATGGATTTAGAGTCCCTGGAGTTGGTGACAGGGATGTCAGCACAGCACAGAGCACCGGGGGACAGGGACACATAGTGGTAAAGGCCTTCTCCACGTGCCAGCTCCCACAAAACAAAGGAGCAGCAGCAGCAGGTTATTACAACAACAATGATGATGATAACCATAACAATAACAATAATGATCTGGTTTGAGCTTAGACAACAAAACCACATTTCTGGATATAGGCACCCCCAGAGCCTTCAGTCCCTCGCTGCTAAAGGGGTCACTGTGCACTGCTGCAGGTGTTTGCCTGTCCCCTCCTCCCACTTTAGGGCTGTACCTTCTCTTCGTAATTCAAGCAACATTTCTTGCCCTGAGGCAGATTTCAACTCATTTATTCGGTCTCTGGTAGAAGCAGACACCCCTGAGTGAGAGCAGTGCACAGGTCACCTCTGCAGTGACCCGTTCCCATGTCCCACCACATCCCCAGTCTCTGTTTTACTCACTCGTGCTCAGATGTGCTCCCAGCAGAGTCACTGCAAGGGGCTGATGCAAAACCTGCTCAAAGCCCAGCCCTCTTCCTTGCTCTGCCTTTAATTCCTGTGGTGGGAGGGCTCATCCAGGTGCAAATGGTGCTGGTGGGAAGCCTTGCGATTGCTCCAAGGCAGCGATGGGTTTTTCCCAGTTGTTCCCAGGAGAAGTTGGAGCCGGGATGTTCAAGCCAGCCCATCTGATTGACCGTGGAAGCTGTTGAACCTTTATTTGTCACCTTTATTTGTCTCGGGAGTGCTTTTAAATCCACTTTTCTTTAGCTGAGTCCTCTCAGGAGCAGGGCAAAACCTCCAAACCCCACAGGCCAAACCAGGCACTGAGTCTGAGAGATTTGTTTCAGCCAAAAAAGGAAGGAGGAGATACTGGAGCCCCTAGATGTGGTGGGTCCCAAGTGAAACCCGTCCCTCTGAAAGGACTTCAGCTTGAAAAATTTCCTTTGAAATTTTGAAGGAGGAAAATGTGAACAAAGAATCACTCCTCCTTTGGGGTGGGAATTTATTCAAGCCACTCTCTGAACACTTGCCATTCACTTCAAACTTTGCCATTTTCGTTACTCAAAAATAGTGCAGCAAAGGCATCGACTTTAACAGAGAAAAATAAAAAAGCAAGCAAACAAGCAAATAAAAAAATCCCCCCAAAATTAAATATTTTTTGTCCCATGATGAGTTCTAGTCCCACCTCCCCCAGTCATGTTTTCTCTGCCTCAGTTTTCTCTCCAGTAAAATTTCCAACTTTACAGGATGTTCTAAAATCAAACAAAAAAATGAAAAACAGGGCAGTGGGGAAAAGACTCCGAAACCTTTGAGAGCCTCATATATTCGCTGGTCTCCAGGAACTGGAAATTTTAAGGCAAAAAACTAAACCACACTTTTGCAAATCACATGAGACCCATCATAAAATTGTCAGAGTTGGCAGCACTGTAAAATCTATGAGATTGTGGGCTGGATTTATGGACAAGGATCCTGAGGCTTTGGGATATTTTTTTCCCTCAGCCCTCGAGGCACAACAGCAATTTCTGGGAGGTTGGCTCTGCCCTGGGAGCAGCCTGAGCAGCAGAGGGGTGACTCTGCCCCTTCCATGCATCCCTGCCTGCAGGAAAAACTTCACCAGTGCAGGTTTGAGGGCTGCTGGGGGGTAAAATCATCTCCCAAACCCACCCAGCACCGTGGCTGACGAAACTTGAAATGTGGAGTGGGTGACAGGGGCAGGCAAAGAGCTCTCTGTGCCTCTCAGGACACCAAAATCCTCCCCAGGTACCAGCAGGGAGTGTTCCAGCCCAGGGAGGCAGCTGGAAAAACAGCATTGTGACCACAGCCCGGGGGCTGGTGCTCGCTCTTTGAAAGGTGCTCTCAGCAGAGATTGGGTTTCTTCCTCCGAGAAGGATTGCTCAGCCTGCTCATATTTATTCTGCTTCATCCCTGAAGGCCTGTTTGCCTTCTGCTTGCTGATGTTCCACGGCTCCTTTCCTCACCAAACTCCCTGCCCGTGGGGACGATGGGCCTCCACTGCCTTCTCCACCCGCCTCACCACCCCTGCTGCTCCTCTGGAGCTCCCTTTGGAGCCCAGTTCCCTCCTCACCCTGGGATACAGCTCCGCTGGGCCCTCCTTCCATCATCCCTGTCCCCAGGAGCAGCCCAGGCCCAGCCCACCCCCAACACCCTCAGGGGTTTATGGAAAACCACCAGAGGATTATTTGGGATGGTCTTCCTCAAGTTTCAATGCTTCTTATTACAGAATCATGGAATGGGTTGGCTTGGAAGGGACCTCAGACCCACCCAGTGCCACCCCTGCCATGGCAGGGACACCTTCCACTATCCCAGGGTGCTCCAAGCCCCAGTGTCCAACCTGGCCTTGGGCACTGCCAGGGATCCAGGGGCAGCCACAGCTGCTCTGAGCACCCTGTGCCAGGGCCTGCCCACCCTCACAGGGAGGAATTCCCAGTTCAGCTCTGAATAGGGTGAATTTTGCAACTTCTTTTGTCAAATTCTTCCACTGACAAATATGATTTTCCCCCTAATTTCGTTGTTTATTGTTATCGTCAGCATTATTATTCTTGGCTTAGAAATAAATCCATAAGAAAAGAAATCAAAGAAATCACATCAGGCTCTTTGGAACATAAAATCACAATCTGAGGGAGAGGAGAACTTTCTTCTTGAGAGCTCCTGGTGCTGTTTTGGACCACTTGGGGAAAAGTAGAAGCTCAAGGTAGAACAGGCACATCCACATCCAGGCTAGGGGTCTCCTTTTCCTTTCCCATCCCACCTGACTCCTCCCAGTCCTGCCCATTGAAATGGAATTGCTATCTGGAAATGCCAGATTGACAAACTCCTCCAGAAGAGGATCCTGTGTTGGATCCTCCCACCTCCTTTCCTTTCCCTTCATCCCAGATTTTGCTTCTGTGACAAGAGATGATTCTGCCACTGATGGCCTCCCTGCTCCCCATGCCAGTGTGGCTCCACCAGGCTGTATCCTCAGGGATCTTCCTGGTTTTCCAGCACCAAAACCCATCACAGAATCTCAGCATAACCCCAAAGAGCCGAAACCCAAACCTGAGGAGCTCCGAGGAAATGAGTGGAATTGGAAGCTTGAGGCTTTCCTCCGGAAGCTTAAGGAGTAATTTTCCATGGCAGTTTCGTTCTCCTTAATCCTCTTTGAGAAGCCTGGCAGGCATTTCTGAGGAGACCTCCTTACTTACAGGGTAACCACTGCCCATCCAATGGCATGGGAATCACCAGCTGGGGATTAGATGATTACATGGTCAGCAGTGGGATAATGAAGCCAGGAAAGCACAGTGTGGATGACAGCTAAATACAGCATAATTGTTGTGTTCCTTAACTCAGAATGCAGTTTCCTCATCAATCTTGGAGCACTGCGTGTTCTGGAGGCACCCCGTGGGATTTAATGCAATGTTTGGGTGATTCTCTGGGGGTGGCTCCGTGCAGTCAAAAAGCTTTGCACAAACTGAGGTTCCAGCTGTGCCCTGCGTGTGATGCCTGCGTCTCCTTCTGCCCACAGATGCTGTCGGTGCCCAGACTGAGCTCCAGCAGCACGTTTTGGTTGTGTCTCACCCAACGACTATGAAAGGTTTTGCAGGCACAAGACAGTAAAAGCAGAGACATCTGAAAGAAGAAAGTTTTATTGGAGCCAGTGCTGGGAGAGGCCCAGAAGACCCCATCCCACAGGTCCTTTGGACAGCAAGGTGGGAATATCACCGTGGAGTGGCCCTAGTGCTCCTGCTGCCTTTCTGTGCCTTTGCAGGGTGTCCCTCGGTGTCCCTGCCGTGTGGGACAGGCTGGGGACACCTCCCCAGCTCCTTCCATGCTCTTCCTGAGCTGGTCCTAGCTCAGGCTGGGGACACCTCCCCAGCTCCTTCCATGCCCTTCCTGAGCACAGAGCCAGCCTTCCTGTTGGGCTTCCCAGCTGCAATCTCCTCATTCCTCTGGAGCTGATTTTCCCACCTGGTTTCCGCTTCCCAAAGCATCTCCCATCCTTTTCTGAGGCTGGGACACAACCCCACACCTCCCCTGGGCCAAACCCTCCCCACCAACCTCCCTTCCATGGGAACAGGGTGGAGTTCCACCTCACTGGGGCTTCCCAATGCCAGCCCGGCACCCACCAAGGTCACTTTTAAATCTGCCTTGATGGGAAAGCGACCCCAGGCGAGCACGGCCCTCGGGGAGCCAGGCAGCTCTGGAGCAGACAAGGCCACAGCCCCAAGCTCAGCCCAAGCTCAGCCCATCCCTTCCTTCCCCCCAGGAATGAATAAAAATTAAATTAAAGGCATCAAGTAGAATAAAAATCAAATAAAACCACCCCAAACCCAAAAAACACATTAAAAGTAGGTGGGCAGTCCCTTGCCGTTGGGGAGTGTGTGGTATTTATCAGCCATAAACTGGCACACAAAAATGGGAGAGCACAGCTAGGTAGGGATTATTTTTTCTCCTTAGCTCCATGGCTTTGGATACCTGTCTTGATTCCCTCCCACATCAGCATTCCAACACATTCCCACCCACATTCCCAGTGGCTGACACGCAGGTATACCTCGTTAGTTCATTAGAATTACTTTTAATTAAAAATATATGTAAATTATATAGAGTGTGCACAGCTTGGACAGAAAAGAAAAAAAGAAAAGAAAGCAAACTTCCATCTCAATAAAAATTTGAACCTCTTGGAATCAGCTGCTTTTGTGACATCCTTGGAGTTATTGGGACTCCCACGTATAAATAAATAGACCAGGAAATTTTACACCTGAAATTCTCTGCAGTAGACATTTTTCCTTGCACATATGTGCTTTTCCTTCTCGTTTTGTCTCCACCACTCCTAGCCTCTCAGGATCATTTTCTGCCCCTTTTAAACACATTTAGTTAATATCTCACATCACATACCCGCACTGCTATCCCTTTTTGTTTCTTTTTCTTTTGGAGAGGAAGCAAAGGAACACTGGAGAAAATGAAAGCCCAGGATTGCAAACAAGCGACGTCATCATCATTTTTATGAGCAAACTTTTTCCTCAGTGTCTGCATCCTCTCCCCCTCTCCCCCCGTGGCAGCTGGCTCAGAGCCTGGCTTTCCACATGCTGCTAAAAATCCAGCAGGAGTCGAGCTGTGGATATTTGCGAGCTTGGAAATAACCCCACGCTTCCATCAGAGACAGCTGAAGGACCAGGAAGGACCAGGAGATGGGAAGGCAAGAGGAGTGAGAGAATTAAAAGTGGGAAAGGAAATGAGGGGATGGTTTATGGGATGGATCCTGGAGAGAATTTTGGGGAATTTGTAAGGACACAGCTCCCTGGGGGAGCAATTTCACTCTTGGTACAATGCCTGGGCCAGGTAGGTACTGGATTTCTTTATTTGGGGGTTCTCAGTACCTCTTTCTGTTGAAAAGTAACAATGGTAACACTAATTAAAAAAA
>VZRO01001127.1:60127-91584 GCA_013397915.1 Daphoenositta chrysoptera | reverse complement strand
AAAAAAAAAAAAAGAAACACCACTCCAAAAGCCACCCTAGGTAAAAAGGGCTGGTGTCTTTTTCTTTTTTTTTTTTCTGAGAAAATGGAAAGAAAAAAAATATATATTATTATTTATTATATAACATTGTCAACATCAACACCACAAAAAAAAAGTAACATCCTAATTGTTCTCGTTCAAGCATTCTGACCGTGGTGAGAAAGGCAGCAGGAGTTTGGTGTCCCTTGGAGAACAAAAAGAGCAGAAGGGCGGGGGGCGGACGAGGGTGGTGGCAGCAACACAAACTGGGTGGGACCGTGGAGGGGGAGAAGTGTGCTGGGCTGATGGCTTTTCTTTCGAAACAGAAGAAAACAAAAGGGGGTTCGGGGCAAGTCACAGCGAGGCCGACGACTTCCAGCCGAGGTTTCAGTCAGTGTCCGTCCCTCTCGAGTGCTAGCGGTGAACATTCACTTCAAGGAGTCTTGCAAAATGCTTTGTTATCAACATGGGGATTCTTTTCCTTTTCCTTCTCCCGTTTTCTCGGATTCTCCCGTGGCTCCAGCACTTCCCTGCCCCCCTGGTTAGCTGTTCTCGCTCCACTCTGGCACCATCCCCACGCCGTGCACCGAGTGGTACTGGTGGGGCGACAGGGTTCGAGGCACGCCGTGGGAATACAGGAATTCCGCCGGCTGGAGGCTGCTGGGAGGGGTCTGGATGCCCGTTTGAGGTCCACACTGCCTCACGATGGGCTGGTGAGAGCTTTGGTGCTGGAACATGCTGTGGGTGTCGGCGATTTGGGGCGACGTGTGGTTGGCCACGCTGCCCAGGCGGGGCATGAGCGGCCCCGAGGTGAAGTGGGCAGAGAAATGCTGGTAGGGTAACCTGTCCATGGGCTGCATGGCAGACACTGTGCAACTGCTGTACGAGGGCACGCTGGGCCACGTGTTACAGCTGATGTCCTCCAGGCTGGGCACGGGCTCTGTGGGCGGCGCCGAGCTGGCGTACATGCAGGCCTGGCGCTGCGCCGACTCAGTCCTGTACGACGTGTTCAGTCCCTGCTGCTGCGGGTAGCTGGACCTGTAGAAAGGGTCCTCGTCTGCTGGAGACGTTTCCATGTAGGGTTTCTTGTAGGGATGCTCGGTGGTGGAACACTCCTCATCTGTTGGGAGAGAAAAGTCCTGGTAGCCACCAAGGAGAACGTGCCCGAACGTGCCCCCTTTGCTGTCCTGGTTTTACCGAGGACAATCCGACACCTCCCTCAGTACAAATCCCCATCAGTTCCTTGGAACCGATCTCAGTCTATCCTGTGGAAAACAAGCCTTGCACTTGGCCCTTTCTGCTGGAGTGGGGAAGAGATTAGCCAGGAGCTCTGGGAGGAAAATCAGGATGCTGGAGGGATCCTGAGGTGATCCTCAGGTGATTGCTTGGTGATTCCCACACACTCCCCATCTCCTTCCCACTGCCACTTTGGCCTGAGGAATAACATCTGCCTGTGACCTCTGCACCTTCCAGGGTCCCCACTCCCAGCCAGGAGGCTCAGAACTGATTTGTCAACTCAAATCCTTTACAACAAAACATTTCCACAAGAAAAAAAGACAAAAATGGAGATCACAATAAAAATCCTCCCAGGAGAGCACCAGCGATGGCACAGATGGGACAATCAGATTTGGAGTTTGACAGCCCCAGCCTTCAGCTGTGCCAAGGCAGCTGGGCACATAAATCCACACAGGGCTGTGGGCACATAAATCCACACAGGGCCGTGTGCTGGAGCCAAGGGGAACAAAGGAGAAAAGTAAATTTCACAGCTAGAAACAACAAGGCACATCTCACAGAGCCCTTTGTTTCCTTCAGCATCCCAGGCCAGCAGAGGGAAGGAGATAAACAATTTAGGTGAAATCTCCAGGGTGAAGCTAAATGAATAAATGAATGTGCACTTATTTATTCATCCGCAGGGTCATCAAATGAAATCCAGTTCCACTGGAATGGATGGCAAAATTCCCGGGGATGAGCACTTCACCAAGAGATTTTAAGGACAGCGTGGCAAGGGAAGGGGAGCTTGTTCTGACACAGATTAACTTTGCTGCTGCTTCAAAAACAAGATTTCCGGTGCAGGCAGGAAAACATCCCACTTGGTTAGAGCCCTCCTGGCTGCACTCTTTTAGCAGGCTCAGATTTGAAAGAAATTTGGAACAAGTTACCCTTTACAATTTTTCTCAACCAACATGTTTGGAGCTATAAATTTTTTCACCCCCAAAATACAAAGGACATAAAACCCCCTCAATTTCACAGAGAGGAGGATTGAGAGCATCTGCCCCACAAGATGTTGCTGCCAGGCTGCTCCAAGGGGAATGCTCATGTCCCACCTTCAGGAGGGGCAGGTGGGCAGTGCAGGCACCTTTTGTTTCCTCTAAACACACACACACAGACACACACACATAATCCTTATTACTCTGAACAGCCCTGAGGGCTCTCCTGGAAGCTGCACCCTCTCTGCATGTTAAACAACCCATTACTCCCACCCAGGGGTCTTCCAAGCCCAGCTGAAACAGCTGCTGCTGTTCATCTTGGTCCAACAATCCGCCAAGGAGCAGGTCCTGAGGGACACCATGGGGACATTCCCCACACTGGCCTTTGGCTTTGTCATGGCACAAATTCAGCTGGAAGGCCACAGTCCCATCCCTTTCCTCCTCATGAAAACACCAAAGCCTGGCTCTTTCACCTCAGCAACGCAGAGCCCTGATTATCAAGTTCTTCCTCTGCCTTCCCTGTAAAGGCAGGATGGGATAAATAAGCAATTCCATCCCATCTTTAAAACCAGCTGGAACAATGAGCAGGGGGATGCAGGAATGTGTCACCCTCCTTAGCCCTGCTCGGGTCTGTGTCATGTAGGAGCAGGGGAGAGGATGGAGTGCCCTGAAAGCTAAAAGCTGGAGGCACAGGTCTAACCTCTGCCCTGATCTCAGCTCTGTGACAGGAGAGACATCTGGAAGAACAGCCTGAGCCAGAGCTTTTATGGACAGAGTAAAAAGTTTGGATTCCTAACCCACCGCTGAGTAATAAGAACACTGGGGTAGAAAAACAATGTCTTGTAAAATGCAGCATTGTTCTGCTAATAAAGTTTTCAGCATTAAACCGCATCACTCTGCTGGCACCAGAAATCATTGGCTTGGGGTTTGACTGTTTATTTTATTTTGATTTTTTAAAATACACAACACAAACCAGTCAAACTCTGTTTTTCCGTTGTGTAAAACTGCCTGACTTAAAACCTGAGCTTGCTGATTTTTCCATTTAGCCCAGACATTTCTCTGCCAGCCATGGCCCAGCTGGGCAGAGCCGAAGTGTCACGGAACCACTTCTAGAATCCAGCACAGGTGAAGAGGGAAAAACAAAGCCAGGATTTCAGTGCAAACCCCATAGGTGCCCTCTGCCCTTGTGAAAGCCCTCAGGATCACTCTGCTGGTCCCTCTAGAGCCAGGCTCGCTGATGTTTTGTGTGGAAAGGGATTTTAAGGCGTGTAAGGACCCTGTTCCCATCTCCAAACAGGACCTAGGTGCTCACGAAGGATCTCAGCCTGCCCCAACAGCTTCTGCCTGTCCTCCTGCCCCTCTGCCTGGTGATTTTCCCATCTATGGAGCCTCAAAGTGCCAGAGAGGGAAGAGAATGGTCCATGTGCATCATGAGGTAGGGTGGTGCAGACCAGAGAGCCTCAGCTGATGCTGCTGAGGGATTCACACCAGGCCAGGCTCTCTGGTCTTGTCCCACTGCTCCTCACAGAGGAGACCAGAGCCAGCACAGAGCAGCTGAAGAGCATCCCCAGGCTGTGTGGAGCAGATCTAGGGGTGGAAAGGGGACATCATCAAAGGAGCACAAGACAAACAAATCTCTCATGCAATGCCAAAGGCTGCGGTTTTGATTCATCCCATGGGCTCTGGATCCTGGACAGTGCAGCTCAAGGCCATAATCCCATCCCTCAAGGTCCTCTTACCTCCTCCTATCAATGCAAGCAGGACACAGGAGATATTGAAATGCCTCCTCAGGGTTTGATTCCTGACGTTGGTTCCCTGATAGCAGCTCCTTGTCCTTTTCCAGGTGCCACTGAGCCCTCAGAGGAGTTGTTTGCCATCCTGGGAGTTATCCTGACCATCCACCACTGTTGTGGCTATTCTTGGAAGCCAAGGGTGGTGGTCAGCTCTGGGGAGCAGCCCCTCGATCCTGCACAAACCTCAAAAAGGAGGAGGTGCTGCCAAGCAGGGGAAGCTGCCAGTGCTAGGGAGAAGCTGCTCCGAAGCGAATCCAAGGAAAACGGAGCCTGAAGAATGGGGTGGAAACTGGCTCCCTCACAAGGAATTTGATGATCTATCTAATGAAGGAGCCTGAGTGTGAGTGCTTCCAAGATTTCCGGTATTTACTACTTCCAGCTGGGTTGTAAATACCACACAAATGGCTTTTTAAATGGAATTTTCCCAATTCCAAGATCAGGGCCATGTAGAATGAACTGCAAACACGGAAAGCCTCTGGGTTTCAGGGTGCACTGGGCCCTCCTCCCCTGCCTCGGTGTAAATCAGGAGAGTTCCTTTCCCATCCGTGACACTCAGCTCCCCAGGATGGAAGACAGTGAAGAAAGGGACACTGACTGGTTTGGTTTTCAGAGCTCACCCACAATTCCAGGGCATTACAGGAGGTTCATCCCAGCTTTGTGAGGGAGACACAATGGGTGATTATCACTAACGCTGCTGTTTTATCCAGTCTGGATTCCAGCATGGATCTGGCACCAGCCTGAAGAGCCAATACCAAGGTGCAAGAGTGACAAAAGTTGTCCAAGAAGAAAAGAACAAGGAAAAGTCAATCAAAATGAGCATCTCTAAAGGGAAAACAAGCCCTAAATCCCAGGGAATGGAACCTAAGACACGACAGTCACTCCAGCTATTGCACTGTTTGTGATGTGGCTGTGTTGTATTGGAATAGCACAAGGTTGTGGGGCAGTGACCACCCAACTCCAAAGGCTGGAATCTTTTCCACAGGCAGCAAGTTCCCAGCACTGCCTGCAGAGGCTCAGGAGGCACCTCTGACAGGAGAGCGGGATCACAGAATGGGTCAGGCTGGAAGGGACCACAGTGGGTTATCTGGTCCCATTCCCTGCTCCAGCAGGGTCATCCCAGAGCACAGGGCACAGGATTGCGTCCAGAAAATTCTGGAATATCTCCAGTGAGGAGACTCCACACACCCCTGGGCAGCCTGACTGGTGCTTGGTCCTATGAGTAAAGAGGTTCTTCCTCATGTTCAGGTGGAAGCTCCCAGGCACCAGTTCCTGCCTGGTGTCCTGTTGCTGGACACCACGGAGCAGAGCCTGCTCCACCCTCTGGCACCTCCCTTCAGGCACTGACAGACACTGATGGGGTCCCCTCTCAGTCAAGGCTGGCCCAGCTCCCTCAGCCTTTCCTCATTTGGGATATGAAGCTGCTGAAACCACAGTGCCACAAGAGTGTGGCTTCCCAGCAAACCCTGGGTGTATCCCGGCCCCTGGACCATCTCCTCCCCACACAGGGAGTCCCTTCCTCACCCTCAGTGTCCCACAGCCACCCTCCTCTGGGCTCCACTGCATTTCTCCAGCTGCAGCACAGCTCGAGCCTTGGCCAACTCATGGCATCTCCAAACATCAGCAGGATGAGCAGTGTGTCCTCCGTGGACACATCCCACACCTCAATTGTGTCCTACAGATTCTTTGAGTGAAAAAACAAAGCTGGGTGGGATGTGGGAGAAGTCAGTTCAACAAAGAGGTGCCTGCTCTTGAGGAGAAGGTGGAAAGGCATCCCTGTACCTGCACCAATCTCATCAGAGCAGGAAGGAAATGGAAGATAAATCCTTCCCCAGGGTTATGTCCAAGTTAGGGGGTTGAAGGACACAGTCCTCGCTGGTCAGAGCCAGTGGATTCTGCCACGTCCCTCTTCTCCCTCAGCGTGCCAACTTGACAACTTTTATAACCTCCCCAGGGAGAGGCTGTTCCAGTTGCCTCCTGCTCAGTATCACAAGCATCCCAGAAATCTGCCAAGTGGTTGGGATTGTGTAAGGCTGGGAGGGAGCAGAGGTTTAGAGGGATGACTGTTTAGTCCACAGGATATCTGAGAGACAGGATAATACAAGGGAAAACAAGCCCCAGTATCCGAACTGGGATGTGGGGCTACATGAAAGACACAAGGCAAGCTGCCTGCTGCTGAGGCCTGATGGGCTTCTCCAAGCACAACAATGGGACAGGGAGAGGTGGAGAACAACAGGAAAAAGACAAAGTTCCAACTGCTCTTTATGTCAGCCTAAAGTCCATGTCAAGAACTGTGGCCACTCCTCAGTGAGATACAGGGTTGGAGTTGATCTGTCCTCTCAGGACCAGTGACTGTCACGTGCCATCAGCAATCCCAGTGTAGAGCTGGGATAGGAGCAGGATGATCCTTGCCATTCCCCACTCCTGGAACAGCAACCCCACTGCAGCACAGTGGGGTCATTCCCAATGCTGTGACCCTGCCCTCCCACCTGCACACCGGGAATGACCTGATTAGGAGCTCTGGGATGTGTCCTTCCTTCCTTCCTCAGCCAGGAGAGCATCACCTCCCTGAAGCCCTCAGAGATAACAACCCCTGGCAGCCCTGCTGCTCTCCCCTAATGTGATTCCCTATCAGATCTCCATGGTGAATCCATCTTGCCTTGACAGCTAAGAACAACACTGCCAACCACAGAGAATAATCCTTGTCTCAGGTCACCAGGAAAGCAGAAGTTGAACAAGGTTCCTTTGAGCTGGGTGTACACAGAGCTGTTCCTAACTGAGCTTAACCCAAGGCTTGGCCCTGATTGAAAAGGATGCAGAGAAATATCAGGAGATGTCAAAGCTGGAAGGAGACTGGCTTGGAAAATATCGGTGGAATTCACCCCAGAAGGTGCAGCAGCAGCTGGTCTCAAACCCAGCTCAACTGCCCTCTGCCCCGAGGGCACTTATCCATAACAACAGCCCTGGGAAAGGAAATAATCTGCATGAGATAAATCCTGAACTGCCTGAGGAGGAGTCCATGCTTGGGGCATGGGGGAGTGGATAACCTAACACAATCAATGAGATTTCCAGTCCAGAAAATGGACAGAGGGGCAATAGGAGCAAACACACTCTTGCTTTTGGGTTTTCTGAGGTGGTGAGGCTTGATAAGTGTTAAGCAGAAATGTAGGAAAGCAGGAGAACTGTGACGGAAAACTCAGAAATGAGAGGCTGGAATAGCCAAAAAAAGAGGAATATTAAACATAGGATTATTTTCCATTGTCCAACAAAGGTCCTTGCTGGCGCTGGAAGTTCCATACTCAGTGACATGAAACCTTTGGATCACGCTCTGATTTATCCAAACCAAACTGCTCATCTCCAGTGAATTATTTTTTTTTCCTTTTAAATAATTTCACTTTACGAAGGGCTGCTTGGCAGCTCGGGCTGGCTCTCTGGTTCCCATTAACTTTGTGTTGCTTTCCTCTAAACCCCGCTGGCTGTTTTCGATTTACCCAAGGCCCGGGGAGGGGAGAGAAAAGGCGCAGGGAGGGAAGCAGAGGCTCAGGGACACCCAACCCCACAGAAGAAGCCACTGGTATCGGGCAGGACACTGCTCCTCTTTGATTAAAGTGTTTGGCGGCTTTGATAAAAGGCCCTTAACTGCTTGTGCCACTCAAGCCATCGCCGAGATAATGAGGGGCCATTGGGCCTGCAGACAAGGCCTCCCTGGGCCCGTCCCCTGCGCCGGCGCGAGGGCCACGCAGGCCAAAGGGGCCAGGGAGCTTTATTCCAGGGCAGATAGTCGCGGCTTTTGTGACAATAAGAGGAAGTGAGATAATTGGGGGATTGAGGGAAACCACCCATGGAGACACCACTTAGCGGGAATCCCAAAACTGGAAGGAAACCTCTGTTGATTCCTTATCGTGTCACAATGCGGAGGCGAATGATGAATTGCCCCGCAGGGCAGGGACACACAGCAGTCAGGGATTGTCCCAAGGGCTGGTTGCCATTTGGGCCAGCTTGCTTTGGTTAGTTTTGGCAAAAGGGGGAAGAGCAGAGGTGAAAGCTCAGCTCCCAGGACAGAGGAGTTGAGAAAGGACTCCCAGGAGCTGCAGCTCCCAGCACTGAGGAGGCGTCACAGGCTGGGACCTTCCATCACCAGCAGTGGAACTTTGCAGCACCCCAGCACCTCACACCCACAGCCCCACAGCAGCCCAGGGCCAAAACAGGCCACACACCCCACCCCTGGCCTGGGGGACACTTTTGGACGCTACAATCTCCTTATTCCCTGCCTTACAGCCAGCTCAAGGCCAGCATCCCCATCTCCAGTCCCAGCTCTGACACATTCTGTGTGAGCACAGTCACCTGGTCAGCTGCAGGGGACAGAAAATGCCACCTGTTTTCCACTGTTTACCTCAATCTCAGGAAAGTATTAGGATTTCTCGGCTTTTTTTACTTTGCATACCTGTACATAACACACATGCTCCTACAATGTCCAGGGGATTCACCAAGGGCATGGGAGAGATTCCCAGTGCCCTCCTGCCTCCTCTGCCAGCACCTCCCAGTGTTCCCAACCTTAGACTGTGTGTCTGCACATCCCAGAGCTCCAGGGGTTCTGTTGCTAAAAATAATGACGTGCCTGACTGATAGGGCCGTGCAGGGAAGGGAAGGGAAGGGATCTGCTGTGGGGACAAATTCCTGGTGCACTTAAAGCCATGGTGCTTGCTGCCTTCTGGCAGCTTTTACATGGAGTAAATCCTGACAAAGGGAACAGGGTCAGCACAAACCAGCTCCTGCCCACCCCTTGTTGCATCCGGCCCTGGAAACCCCCTATTTTTTTTCCAAGTAAAACTGATCTAAAGTTTTGCTATCTCAGTCCTACAAGTGGTGGTGCATCTAAGTGTTCCCACTGCTTTAGGAGAGGAAGGCAGAGACCAGGAAGCCCTTGCTCCTGCCCAGAACAATTATCCTGTCACTATCAGGGGCTCTTCACGCCAGGCCGAGCCAAGCAGCCAGTGGAAAGCCCTCACAGTTTGATCTCTAAAGCTCTGTCAAAGCAGGTCAGTCACAGCAGAAGGGAAGGAACATGGATATCATGGTTTTCAAACCCAGGCATCCTTCATTAGCCCAAGCATTTCTGCAGACAGAAAACTGTCTCCCAGCTGTGAGACAGCCCTGAGTCAAAAACTGGGCAAAATGCAAACTGTCAAGGTATCTCCTCTTGGAGATTAACCCTGTCTGAGGGGCTGCAGATAAGTCATCTTTATCTCCAGCACCAGCTATCTTTCCAAATGTGGATTCACCATGGGTGAAAGGCACTGCCAGCCCTCCAAACAGCTCATTCCTGGCCCAGCAGAGATGGGATGTTAGGTGAAAGGAGTCTCACTCAGCCTAGGGGAGCTGCCCACAACCCTCATCTCTCTCCCATCCTCCAGCATCACTTGCTGGGTGCTATTTTTGCCAAAAAATCAACTATTGGAAGCGGGAGATGAAGGAAAGTATTTTCTTACTAAATACCTAAATATTCCCTTTTTTTTCACTTTGATGTTTTTCCATCCACAAAGGCAGTTATCCCTGGGGCTGTCCAAGGGGGAACATCGGGAAACAAAGCTGACAGTCACGTTAGGAGGGGGAAAACAGGGAGCAGCCAAGCTCTGACCTTTTCTCTTGGTGCAGTGGTAGATCTGGCCGTGCTCCTGGGAGATGGGGTAGGGGTTGGCAGGAGGCAGCAGGTCCTGGGAGGTGCTGGACACCCCATTCTCACACTGGTACTGGGAGCCCAGGTTGGAGGAGGCAGAAAGGACCCTGGTCTCGCCGCTGAAGGGGCTGTGATTCGAGGACACTTTTTGTCTCACTGTGCTCCTGGGAACAACTGGGTACTCTTTACTACAAGCAAAGAAACAAACAAACAAACAAACAAACAAACAAAAAGAAACAAGCAAAACAATCAATTAATAAATAGATCAGAGGATTAATAAATGAAGGCAGCACATTAGTGTCATGGAGTTTATTTAGGCTTTCAGGGAAATGGAGACATCCCTCCCAGGAGGCTGCAGCCCCGTCACACTTCATCCATGCAGCACTCATTATTCCCTTTACTTTTAGTCCTCTTAAATTCACGCCTTTCCCACCACTATTTTATACCCACGCATAAAATAGATAAATGCAGTTTTAGCAAAATAAAGAAGATTTATATTTACACATTGTAGCATTTATAAACTGTATACTATTTATAATGTATTTGCAATATGCACATGCATGTAAATAAAAAACTCATTTCTGCCAAGCTCACTTGGAAATGGATTAAATATTTAGGTCTACTTTTTTTTTTCCTTATGGTAGTTGTCCCCATTCCTTTTCCCCGGAGTCTGTCAGCCTGGTTGTCCTGGATGGGGGATCCCTGCACCACAGACCAAGCTCAGAAAAGAGAAATAAATAAATCACCGAGATTTGATGCACACCAGAGCCTCAGCAGAGCCAGGATAGGAGGGAAAGCCTGGATTGTTCCCTTGCCCCCAGATCTGGTCAGAAGTGGGGATGCTTTGCCAACACAGAGGGAAATCCCCTCTCCTCAAAGACCCTACAATGTGTTTTGGAGATGTTTCTCCAAACACATTGGCAGTGTGGCAACCCCGAAGATGATTCCTGCTCTGCAAGGAGAACTGAAGCTGAAAAGGGGGTCTCAGACACTTCAGGTGAGGCACAAGTCTCCTCCTGAACCTAAAGCCTTGCTAAAATGCACAAAGATCAGGCAGTACAGCACCCCAAAGTGTCACCCGGCCCAGAGCAGTCACAAACTGCTGATTCCAACGTAAGTTTTCCCCTCTGAGGCCGTAACCATTGGACCAAGCTGGCTTTGAGGTACCCCCCTTACCTGTCCAAAATCATCGTGCTGGAGCAAGGACAGCTCCTTAAATCCCATCCGCAGGCTCACCTGGCCACTTGTATGCAGAGGAGGAGCCCTGAAGCTCCAGTTACACCCCTCAGAGAGGACCGACCGCTGCAGGACTCAGAACTTATTTACAAAATGTAACAATAACAATTATATAAACCTGCCCCAGCAGGGAGCTTTCATCCCGACCACTGCAGTGGTGGCTGCCAGAAACATCAGCAACCGAGCTGGAATGGAAGGGAAATTCACCCAGGAGCTCAAACCCAAAGAAATGTGGCTCTGGTTGGGCCACGAAAGCTTTCCAAACCCCGGGCACTGGGGGCTTTGCCAAGGAAAACCTGTTCCAAAGTTGGGGCTTCATCCCCTGGAAGCAGCATTTTCTCAGAGCTGAAGTCCAGGCTGTGTGCAAGGAACAAAAGAGAGATGGGCTGGGAGGAAGCAGAGATTTATGCCTCGGATGTTCCAGGCAGCAGTGGATGTCAGGATGCATGGGGGATTCAGAGGACTGGCCTGACATCCAGCACTTAATTCCACCAGGAGATGTTGCTGGAGGGCAGCTTTGGTGGCTTCTGGGGAAGGTCAAGAGCTGTGGCCATCAAACCTCAGGGATGACCCTCAAATGTCCTGGGTTCTAAGGGATCTCCCAGACCTCCCAGGCCATGGTTTTGAGCTGCCTGCTCCACCTTCACACCGTGATCCTCAGGGAAACAGTACCAACACCACACCCCTCAGCTGCATCCCCACTTTGCTTCCCTTCCAAGGAGACATCTGCGAGAAGGCGACACCTGGATGAGCCCTTAGCTCCTCCCTGAGGAGAGGCTGCATGGCTTGGCTGGGTTCATCTCTCTCAGCTCCACACAACCAACGTCAGTTCCCAAAAAATGACAGAGCCTCGTTTTGTTTCCCAGTGCGTACCCAGAGCTCTGGTGGAGGAGGAGGAGTGACATACCATGGCATGGTGCCACAGCATGTGACACTTAAGGGCAATTTTTACTGGTAGATTCAGCCATATTGGAGAAATCTCGGATGAATTCCTAGAAGTGTTTTCGTACCTCAGTGATTCTATGACCATTTTCAAAGGATGTCTCTTTGGAACATGGGATGAGATCTCCGTGGGGGTTTCTGATCATAAGTTCTCAGAGGCATCCCACAAAGATCAGACCCTCACTGTGCCAAGCCCCACACAAACTCTGAGGAACCATCCCCACCCCAGGTACTTCTCACGCAAACCAACACTTTTCTCTCTTTCAGTGGAGAGCTGGAAAAAATTAACCTGATTAGGGATTTTTTTCTTGATTAAAGAATATTTTCAATCATGAAGGTCAAAAGAGACCTCCAAGGTCGAGTCCAACCTTTGATCAACACGTTGTCAACTGAACCAGAGCACTGAGTGCCACGTCCAGTCATTCCTTGCACACCTCCAGGGATGGTGGATCCCTGGGCAGCCCCTTCCAATGCCTGACCACCTTTTCAGTGAAGGAATTCCTCCTGATGTCCAAGGTGAAGCTCAGCCCCTTTCTTGCCATGAAGGAGCTGTTTGTCTGAAACAGAAATATTTTTACCCCAAGTGCCAGAGCACGGGGGGTGTTGGGTCCCAAGTTCCTTCCAGACCGCATTTCCCAGGGAATACGACAATCTCCGTGGCCATAAGAGAGGACTGTGGTGCTCTGTGGGACACAGCAGGAACTGGGAATCCCGCAGAAGAGGGAACAGGTTGGAGTCACCAAGTTTCCAAACAGCAATTCCCAGGAGGTATGGCAATAACATCGCTCCAGACTGAAATATTTCCATTTCAGTCAAAACATGTTGCGTGCTATTTTTGCCAAAAAATCAGCTGTGGGAGGAGAGAAATGAAGGAAAGTATTTTCTCACTAAATATCTCAAATATTCCCTTTCTTTCACTTTGACATTTTTCAAATCACAAAGGCCGTTATCTCTGTAATTTGACATATTCCTCCTTATAGGATCTGAGCTGAAATAAATCTTTGGTATCTTCTAAAGCAACAATCATCTCAAGATATTTATATTTTTTTCTCAGCCCACTCAATATATAGAGTGCACACCTATCATTTTTAAAGCCTGAAGGACAAACTAAAATGGATCAAATTCTCTTTTTTGTCCTAAAGTCACTATTCCCAATAGAGCGGTTGTAATCCTAAGATATAGTTTAATAGAATGAAAGGTTTCTGTCATGTCCAGAAATTTTGCTGTCCAAAAAAATCTGTGGCAAAGTAAGAAAGAAAAAAAACCCCAACATTAAAGCTTGACTTAAGCAATGTAGGAAATTGTCCACACAGCAAGGAGGAGGTTGTTGCTCCTGGGCCAGAATATGAGTTAGTTTTACATGGGGTGTTAATAGGCTTTCTTTTTTTTGCATTAAAACTGGCAAAATTAGAAGAATTTTTTTTTTAAGTTGATTGGGAGAAGAATTTACAAGGAAAACCCTGTCACCGGTCTATTTAAAGTCTGTCAGAGGCTAATGATGAGTATTCAGTTGCTGTATTAAAATATCAGAGGGGGGCAGGGAGGAGCAGCACAAGGGTCTATGCAATATTTTGATTTTTGTTAAAACTTGGGGAAAGAAATCAGGGATGAGATCCAAGGCCATCGGTGTTGAAGTCTGGACTCTGTTCTTAACTCCCACCTGGCCAGTGGTTTCCCAAACCCACAGGCTTGGACACCAGCTCTGCAAAACAGCACCCACATTCCACTTAAAATTCATCATAAAACCCGATCCTACAGATCAGGCCTAACAAGTGAATCCCTCCTGCAATTCCAAATCCAAAATCCCACTTCTGCCAGCTGGAATTAGAAATTCAGTCTCATTTTCTCTCATGACAACTTCCCCTTTCCCTGGCCAAGTGATGCTCTCATCACAACAGACTCGAGAGTTTTGTAAGACCACTTTTGCCACAAATTCGTGGCCAGCGAAGCATCCAAAGGGGCAAATTCAAGGTGATTTTGCAATCTCAGAATCAGAAAAACCTTGTTGGCCACTGCAAACTAATAATAACTGAAAAAATTATAAATACAGACCTTCACAGAGCTTCAGTTCACTGTCTTGCTTATTACTAGGCTCTAAGAGAAGAATAATTTTCAATGTATTTTCATGTGCAGGCCTGAAGTTTCCTGATGTACCAGCCAAGGCATAGTAAATGCAGCTGCCAGACAAAAACCAGGTAAAAATCCTTCAAAAATAACAGTTTAGAACCAGGAAGCTCCTGCATTGAAGCATCCAGCCCCTACCAGCCCTAAACAAGATATTTTAGATGTTCCTGATATTTCTGCAACAAAACCTTGTGTACCTCAAGGCTTTTCAGAGCTGCTGTAGCTCATGGTAACAGGGCTTCAAAAGGCTTATTAAATATCAGATCCCAGGGATCTGTTGGAGGTCAAGATGAAGCATGATATGGAAAAGGATTTCCTTTCCATGTTTTTACAGCATCCTTGGAAGGATCCTTAACTCTCCAAGTCTTGTTCACAATATCAAATCTTAGTCTAAAACTTGACTTAAGGTTGAACACAGGGATTCCCCTCCACTCTTTCCAAATTTCCAGGAGATTTTAACTCCTCCTTGGGCAGTCACAACAAAAGGACCAATGTTTGTCACCCTATCAGTGCTGTCCCCTCTACCCACCCAGCACAGAATCCACCCCCAGTTCCAGATGTGCAAACACAACCCAATGGCTTTGGGGTTTATATTTCCCTGGCCACCAATTGTTGTCCTTCCTGCTGAGGCTCAAGAGGAGGGAAGAAGTGGAAGTCAGCTATAACAGACACAGCAAAAGGAAGAAGGAGAAAAAAAGTGACTGGAATAAACAGACCGTCTCCCATGAAAAAAATCAAGCCAAAACCAATTGTGAGCGTGCGTTCATTTCAGCTGAGTTCCAGCACACTGAAATAAAATTGAGCCACTCTCAAGAGGCTGTCTGGGAGTGGATAAACTAAGGCAGGAAAGGACATGGTAGGAGAGGAATTGCTGAGTGCTTTCTGCAGTCCCAGCCTCTGATCAAACATGACCCCTCTCTGCAAGAACGAAATCCCACACTGGATGTGCAGCAACACAAATCGAAATGTCCACTGAGGAATATGGGGGTCTGTTGGCTGCCCCACCCCCCTCCAGTGCAGCAAATGTCCTGACCTTCCTGCCAGGCCCTGAGGGGGCCAATATCCCTGGGTGGGGTGCGTGCATGGGAATCTCAGGCCAGGTGCTGGTGCTGCACCCGGGTTGGGGCAATCCCGGCATCAATCCAGGCTGGGGATGAACAGATGGGGCAGCCCTGGGGAGAAGGGCTTGGGGGTGCTGTGGGGGAGAGCTGGACATGCCCCAGCACTCAAAAAACCTCCCACATCCTGGGCTGCATCCCCAGCACTGTGGGCAGCAGGAAAGGGGGGATTCGGCCCCTCTGTGCCCCTCAGGTGAGACCCCACCTGCAGAGCTGCCCCAGCCCTGGGCCCAGCACAGGAAGGACCTGGAGATGCTGGAGAGAGGCCAGAGGAGGCTCCAGGATGAGCAGAGGGATGGAGCAGCTCTGCTGGGAGGAAAGGCTGGGAGAGCTGGGATTGGAATTTCTCTCTGGAAAAGAGAAGGTTTCAGGGTGACCCGCAAAAAAGTTGGAGAGAGACTGTTTACAAGGGCCTGGAGTGACAGGAAAAGGGGAAATGGCTTCACACTGACAGAGAACAGGTTTAGTTTGGATATTAGAAAAAAATCTGTCCCTGTGAGGGTGGGGAGGTCCTGGCACAGGGTGCCCAGAGCAGCTGTGGCTGCCCCTGGATCCCTGGCAGTGCCTAAGGCCAGGCTGGACAGGGCTTGGAACACCCTGGGATAGTGGGAGGTGTCCCTGCCCATGGCAGGGGCTGGAATGAGATAGGCTTTAGGGTGCCTTCAACCCATTCCATGATGATCCTGTGGCCCATTATCAACTCCTCTGAGCAGTGCAGCCCAAAATCACTGCAACAAACCCAAGAACCAGCAATGAAAAGAACCAGGTAGAGCTCAAGAGCTCTCATTAGCAGGCAAATAAAAAGGTAAATTTCTCCAGAAAAATATGTTGGAGTAAGAGGAACAAGAGAGGAGCTGGAGAAGGGATATGGGCCAGAGGCAGCACCTGTGTCCCTTCGTGCTGGGCTGAGCTCCTGCTGATCAAATCCTGCTAGGCAGATCCCCCAGAGGAGGGGCAGTGACAGAAACTGCAGCTACCCCGTCTTTCCTGAGTCGCTTTCTCACTTCAAAAGAGCTATGAATAAGTGAGGTCTGCACAGCTTCCGTTTGGATTTCATCTGAATTCCCTCAAATCCTATAGAACACATCTCAAGCCTGCAGTTTCCACTGGGGCTTTGACCAGGAAAATTTCCTGGGGGATGTGTGCTGGAGGAAAGCATCCTCCCCCAGCAG
The DNA here is from genome assembly GCA_013397915.1 of Daphoenositta chrysoptera. Taxonomy (NCBI): domain Eukaryota; kingdom Metazoa; phylum Chordata; class Aves; order Passeriformes; genus Daphoenositta; species Daphoenositta chrysoptera. The sequence goes on along the minus strand of VZRO01001127.1, from coordinate 75,300 downwards.
ATGTAACAGCTCCAAGCCTCACACTGACAACGTTTCAGACGGAGGGAGACCCTTGGGAGATCTCAGTGACAGAATCTGGGAAATGGAAGTGGATTGAAGATGCAGTGAGAAGACGCAAGAACAACGAGGTCGCTTGCAGCAGACTGAGACCGACATGCACGAGCCAGCCTGGTGCCTATCAGTCCAGTGTTTGAAGTGAATTCCCATGTTGGAATGCCAGGGAACACAATCCCTTCGGAGCCCAGAGGCTCATCCGTTTCTCCTGCCAGCACCCCAAAATGCACTGGCACCTCTGTCACGCCAGCTCTGACTCATGGCACTGATCTCGTGTCCTCTGTGCTGGCCCTGTTTCCCTGTTTCTGTTCCCGACGACACACGGCAATCTTTGGAATAATTCCTTTGGAGCCAAGAAGATTGCTGTGGGTTAATGCCAAAGGCAGCAAACTGCGGCTCGTGATTCCTGATGGAGAGAACACAGCCCCGACGTCAGACTCTGCTGCCACTCCTCCTGTCACATGGATCATTCTGGATTCTTTTGTCACTTTTCAAGGGGCTCAGAGAACTCATGGAGGGAGCCGAGGGCCACCATTCCACGGCATCACCATCCGCCTCAAAAGCCTTCCCAACAAGAAGCTTCAAGGGCTAAACTGCATTAATTTGAACACAGAATAACCACGGCCTGACACTTCCAGGCCCCTGCTGTCCTTTGACAGTCAGAGACAACAAAAATTAATATAATAAAAGCTGTGACCTGCATGCAACCCCCAAATCACCCCAGGGTTTATCAGCACAGCTCTGTTTGGACTCTCATGGGTGGAGAATTTAAAGGGCAGAGCCCCACACTGCAGATCTTGTCTTTGCACAAGTTTCGCCCTCTGTGGGTTCCTGCCACGTGTTTTGCTCTTGTGCTCCACACCAAATTCCCCTTGGCACAGGCAGAAGCTCCAAGTGAAGACAAAAGAGATTTTTACAGCACAGAGGGGCAAGAGATCCAAAATGAACACCTCACCTAAAACTCCCACTGTCACAACTACCTCACTTTTACCTGATTTATGTTTTTAAACTGCAGCATGACCACGGGATCATGTAGTAAATCTCACATCCCTCTATACATTTTCCTTTCTTTTTAATGTTTTTGGGGCTTTTTCCCTAATCAAGAAAATCCCAAACTCACGTTTCCCAAACCCAAGTTTCATGCTCAGAAACTTGAAAACTTTGAAAAATCTCTTCTTGCCAGAGGACCCATCCTACCAAAGAAGCTGCTGAAGGCACCTTGTGCTTCAGGAGACAAAGGCAGTGGCATGAAAATGAACATTCACTGGAATTTGGATCTCTCTGGAGCTCGTGACTCCTCTTTTCCGATGGAATCATCTGCTGCTGAAAGGCTTCACCTCACTCCTGAATGATGTTCTACCTGGACAGACTTACTAACCTTTTTTTTTCTGGGAAATAAGAGGGGAAAAAACCAATATGGGAGGCCTTGGAAAGGAGAAAGCCGTGGAGAGGGAGGGACTCGAAGCCACGGTGAATGTCAGGTCAGCAGTTTCTGGTACAAAAGGCTGTGCAGAGTTATAAAAATGTGGGGTTTTTACAGATGCTTTTTTCATAATGAACCAACAGCACTAAAAATCCATCCCAGAATATTCTCCAAGGGCATAAATGGACATCATTCCCCTAAAACCAGGATGGACTGACGGCTCCATCACTGGGAAACAACGTCATAAACGTACATTTATGTATTAAAATATATTATATATAAATGTAATGACATTTTAATATATATTTATATGTTAAATCTCTATAAATCCACAAAAGGTAGGGCATAGTTCTGCAACATTCTCAATCCTGAATGGTTCTTTATCTCATAGACACAACCTATTTTTTATAGCTACAATTTATTTATATATATAACTGATTTTATACACGGGTTTATATATTTTCATATATAATTTTGGATAAATTCATATTTCTACATAAAAAACCCACAAAGGTGGGCCCATATTTGCAACCTTGAATGGGTCTTTATTTTACTATAATCATCTTATCCTGCCCTCCTTTAAAAAAATGCCATCTTTGTAAATGCACACAGCCATTCCTCTGCTAAGTTATTAAAATGAGCATCACAAATTATCCTGTAAAGGCAACGATTTTTAACCCTTCCAGCCCCGCCAGGCCTGAGTGGGTGTATTTATATATTCCAAGTGTTTCTGTTCCCTGGATCATCGACCGCAGCCCCTGCGTAAAAATGCCAAGCAATTTTTAGCCCGGGCTCAGCGTGGCTTGGTGCTGTGCTCCTCACATGGCACTGAGCCCTTCCTAAGGGTCCTCCCTGTTCCCTCTCCTCCCTCCCGCTCCAAAAAATGAATCCAAACCTTCAAATCTTTCCAGGGACTGGAATGAAAGGGTGGTTTGGCAGCAAAAAAATGAGCGGGGGACATCATCACTCAAGTTCTAGCAGAGGTTGGGAGACTGGCATGGGGGGAGGGGAGCTATTTCAAGTGGTAGTGCTGCCATAAATAAATAAATATTGACAGATCATGACAGGATCTGTTGGAAAGGGCAGGGAGGGAACACAGGGCACATTCAGGAGCCCACGGAGATTATTTCGGTGGAGCAGATGAAGTGTGACATATACCTTTTTTATACGTATCTCTTGGCTTTCCTGGGGCTGAGCCTGAACATATTTGTACACAGGAGGAGATTTGCCCAATTTGGGAGGGTTCTGGCCCTGTTTGCAGGATTGCAGGAATTATTTGGTGCCTGACAGCAAGATTTTCCTGGCTACAGAGAGCCACGTTCAGGTCAGCAACTACAGCCATCAGAAGTGACCGCCTACAGCTGGCTCCTGGGTGGGCAGTGGGAAAAACCCTCCCACCAGAAGGTCCTAAAGCAGGTCCCCCCAGCAGGAGACAGAGGATAAAGGATCCGAGTGGCTCCTCCCCTCCTGGAAAATGCTCTGTTGAGAATCTCCATCTGTCTTAGAATCGTGGGTATGGCACCATTCCTGCAAAACATTTGCACCAGGAAGCAGCTTGACACACAGACAAAGTTCCAAGGGAAGGGAAAAGCATGAAGTTAATTACCAGCAGGACCTGACATTTAGAAAATGGCATTAAACAGGATCTTCAAACGAGATTTAGGCTTGGTTTTCAGCTTAAGTACTTGCAGCCAAACCCGCGATTCGAAAAGGTCTCCTCAGCCACCTGGCCCTGGAGATCCCAACGTTTTCTAACCTTTCCTTCTTCAGCCTGAAACTACCACACCTCTGCTCCTGCTCTGCACATCCTGAACTGAGCAGGCAAACACTCCCCTGCTGCCAAAGCCCCTCCAGAGCCAGCAATAACACAACACAGGACACTCCACCACCATCTCCAGAGGCAGCTGGAGCATCCTTAAAAACCCTACTCTCAAAACAAGGCTGGGAGCTTTATCTTTAAAGCACCTGGGAGAAAGGAACACTCAGGAATTCTTCCACAGTGGTGGCCAAAGCTTCTCCCAGCTAATCCAAGTTTTTACCAGGTCTAAGTCCACATGCAGCCTCAGAGATGAGAGTTTAGCGCAAAGCTAAAGGTTGTTCTGGATGTGGGCACTTGTAAAAGAAATGCAGAGTCCCTGCAGCCAAGAGTGTCCCACAAGTGAGGTCCTGCCTCTGCCACCCAGCAATTAAGGAATTCCCCTGGGAGCAGAAGGTCCAGGGTTTTGGCTCCACGTCCTTGGAGTATTTCAATATCCCAATGTAAAACCCCCACACAGATGCCAAGGCAGGGAGTGGCACCATGTCCTGGCTCAGGCCAAGCCATGAGGGACATGCCAAGAAAGCCCAGGTGGCCCTGGTGGCCCTGGGAGGGTCCCCACGTGGGTGACAGGCGTTACCTCTGCATCCTGGACATCCTGTGCAGCTCCATGTCGTCACTGCCGCGGAAGCCTTTGGCAAAGGGGTTGTTCTCGATCTTCAGCTGGGTGATCTGAAAGGGAGGAAATGCAACAGGGTCACCACGAGTCCAAGGCATGGCCTGGGAGAGAGGGAATAGTGGTGATTAAACCCAAGGCAGGCAGGATGGGAGGGAAAACCCGGTTTGCAGGAACTCCAATCATCCCTCAGCTCACTGACCACTCCAGATGGGCCTTTCCCTAGAACCCTCCACGGGAAAAATATCTCCTGTCAACAACCTCTCGCTTCTCCCAGGCTTGTCCCAGAACTAACACATGAGACTGCAGACACATTTTTCTCTGGAGAAAACCTGCTTTCTGAGAGTTCTTACTTTCTTTTTGCTGTTGGGACAGAGAGGGCTCCACTACTCAGAGGACCAGGGATGGAAGTCATATGGTCTGAACAAATCCCAGCAAGTGTTTTCTCATCAATGCACAGGCAAGACCAAAACCTCCCCTCTCAGAGCCTGCACCCTCTCTCCCAGCCCAGAGAATCTCACCCTTTGGGTGTTTCAGACCAGCTAAATGTGCTCCAGGTGCTCTGCATCTGCTGTCCTGCCCCACGCCTGTCAGCACTGCAGGCACTAATTACCTGGAGGTAATTACTTAGAGGGCAACTTCACCTGTGACCATCAAGGCCCGGAGGATTTTTTGTCTCCCCAGTAATTCCAGTTTGCTCACTAAGTGAGCTGCCTTCAGCATCTAAAGTTTAGTGGGATGAATCGCCTCAGACACAACTCCTCTTGAAACATGTAAATTTAACATTTAAAGCAGCTGCTGGACAGAACATGCGCTCACCCAAAGGGACTCTGCTGCTCCAAGAGATCCAATCCCTTCCTGCACTACTTTTCCTGAGGACTTTGGTGAGCAGGGGTTGTCATTTAAGCCAGTATTAATTGTGGACTAGCAAGACCCTCAGCTGCCCTGTAGATCTTGTAAAAACTCACTCTGCCATGCCAAATCTGTGGAAATTCTTTGGTGCCTTGGCAGAACAGGACTGGGCCTGGATCTGGTGTGATATTGCTGCAAAGCCCTAAAATTTGGGCAGAAGAAAGAAAAGTTCCCTTTCTTTCCTGTTTTCTCCATCACTGCCTGGCAATTTGAGCCTTCAGCAAGGAATCAGGAGAGACACTTGCCCAGGAGGAGAGACAAGCCCGTGTTTGCCACTGGAGGAACCTCACGCTCTCACCACATTTTATGGAAGCCCCGTTCTTCCTTCCTGTTGAAAGCTGGCCAAGGGGAAGGAAAGAGCTCGGGATTCATGGAGGGAGAACAGAGACAGGTTCATGTTCACCCAGTCAAGCACAAACAGCTGGGCCCACCTCCCTGCCAAAATCCAGAGAGGAAAATCTGGCTCGCCCAGTGTCAATAGCAAACTTCGCCAGGTGTATGCACAACCAGATTATTTTGCTCTTTTCTTGTCTTTTTGCATATTTTTTTCCAAGGGCCCTTTGTTTATTTGCCATTTTTGCCTCATTCAGCCCCAAATTTCTCCCAGAGCCTCCCACCACCCTTACATTTGTCCCCAGGGGCATTCCCATTAAATCAGGACCATACTCAGCATGTAAACAAGCCCTTTGCACTTTTTTTTGTCCCTCATTTCAGATTTCAAAGAGGAGGGTAAACAAACAATCTTTTGGGGTCAATTTGCCAGCTGAACCATTCTCTAGCAATGAAACAGAGGCGCATTTTGTGATTAAAAGCCCTGAATTCTTACACAACCAGCTGTGTATTTTGCAAAGCCTATCGGTTCAGAGGTGGTGACTCTTCTAGAATGAATAATAGGCATTATTCAACATTTTGAATGTTCCTGAAGCCCCGTAAATGTAGGAGTTGTCCTCCCTCACCAACCCCAATGGCAATATTTGCTCACATAAGTGAAGTCCTTCACTGAGCCAGGGTTTACAGGATTGGCACTGGCACACAAAGGCACAAAGGGCCGGATTCATCCCAACCTGACCGAAGGCATTTTAGCCAAGGCGCCTGCACTGGGAGCCTCAGCTCCCTGCTGGAATCGAGGGAGGGAGATGGGGATTGCCAGAGGGCACTGGGGCTCTGGGGTGGGTGGCAGTGCCTCCACAGGTCCCCGGTGCGCTCTGGTCACTGCAGGAGGGGCCAGCAGTGCTCCAGCCCCTCGTTTAAGCGCATCGGTTGAATGCCCTGTTTGATTCTTCAAACTTTTAATCACCCACAAAATATCAGCCAAAATATCAAAATGGGACCTCAATATTGCAGATTTGTTGATTTAGGAGTAGAGAAGTCCCCTAACCCATGTGAGGAACAAGCAAAGGTGTTGACACTGGTGGCCAAAAGCCGCAAGAGAATCACAGCCAACTTCAGCCTCCTTAAAATTATGGATCTGTTGGATTGAAGGCATCTAAAAACCAGGGACGGCAGGTTTAGAATTAATTTTCAGACCTCTGGTGTCCTTCAGATGGATTGGAGCTTGCAGAACAAAGTTTCCCTAGGTGACAACTCATGGCATCAGCCACCACAAAGCCAAGAGAGCCCAGCCAGATTTAACAAAACTGTACATAACAAACTAGAAAATAGAGAGAAAGTTGGTGAATCCCTGCTTTAGCAAACAACCTGTGGAAGGTATTTTGTTTGGCCACTTTTTGCCTGACTTCCAAACTATTTCAGAGGTGGAAAAGCAAACGCAGGGGTGGAAATAACCTTCTTCTGGATCAGCTTTGCCACAGCAAAACTGAGTTTAATTGACTATAACTCATGGGGGGGCAGGGGGAAGAAAAGCTGTCAGAAAGTCAAATGACAATTACCTCATGAAAAATAAACCAAAATACAACGTCCTGCGAGGTCATTAAGACAGAGTGCCCAGGGCTGAATTATGCAGCACAGGTTCAATAAAACTGAAGGGCTTTGTTTGCGTACTTGTTACTGAAGGAGACTGATGGCAAAGCCCCCTCCTGACCACCAGCTCCCGAAGCTGCCACAGAGCCTTGGAGACGAGAGCTTTGCAGGGTGAAGGCTCCCAGGTTTCCACTTTTCAGGGCTGGTCTGACCTATGGGTTCACCTGAACTTTAACAGAAAGCGACAGTTCCCAGTGGAATCCCTGAGCTGCTCCCCTTTCTCTGGGCTAATTGGCCACAAAGCTCTTCTGCTGAGACCTTTCCAGCAGCATCTTTAGCTCGAGCATGAGAGAATTTAGCTTTGCATTGAGCTAGGCCGAGGAAAGATGCTGTACTTCTTTTCCCTTTTCCACAGACATGTATTTATATGGGATTTGTGCCTGAGGGCTCATAACTATCATTATGGCCAAAATCAGAACTACCATTTTGTATTATGTTTTGTCAAGAACTTGCCATGATAAGACTGCTCTCAATTGCATCTTACTTTAGAAGTTGGAACCAAGTTAAAACTTCGTTAGGGATGACATGCTGCACACCAGGTGCCCTGGGATCTGTTTTATTTACTTATTTTGCAAACAGCTTTTTTTAAAAGCACTTATTCTAAGGGAAAACACTACACCCTGACCTCTTTGGGATCTTCTGAAACTAAGAAAGGTTGGGCATTGTGGAAAAGGACTGCAGGGGACAAAGATCCCTAATTTGTGAGTTCTCTCTCAGTTCTGTGCCACTGGGAGAACTTCAAACTGATCGGGGGAAAAAAACCGCAGCATTTAGTGTGAAGAGGTGCAGGTGATCGCCCTTGAGCAGAGCACTCCGTGGGGATCCGTGTTCTCCCTGCCCTGCAGGTGGCTGTGGTCCTGCTCAGGGTGGCAGAGAGGGACCAGGGGCACCCGTGCCACCCTGGAGCTGGCAGCGCTGGGAGCCACGGGAGGCTGGAAAGCACAGAGCCTTTTTCCTTCACGCTCTCACCTAGCCCAGATGGAAACCAAGTCAGGATGGAGGAAAAGCCAAACCAGAGGAGTGGCAAGGAGAGAAATTGGTGAAGACAAGGTGCCCGCTGAGCCCACAGACATCTGGGCCAGGCAGAGCAGCTGGATGGGGACCCGGGACTCAGAGCCCGAGGCAAAGGCCGGGAGAAGGGGGGAGAGCGGGGAGTTGCTGGCAGAGGGGAGAAGATGCCGAACCCAAAGGCAGTGAGGGAAATGGGAGGGACTGGGAGGCTGGTTGGAGGTACCGGCGTGAGACAGAGGGGCTCATTGAGGAGGCTGCTGGCTGGACTGGGACACGAGGATGAAGGATGGGAAGAGACAGACCTGGCACAGTGTTTGGGGGAAGGAGGGGAGGCTGCAGGCAGGGATGACGCTGGATGCAGAGGGTGTCTGCCAGGCTTGAGGAAAGGGGCTGCTTTGAGGCCCAAAAGGGTCTGGGGGCTTGGGGCTGGCTGAGCACCCCATCCCAGGGCTGGCAGGGAGCGGGGACAGGACTGGGGACCAAGGGGGACAAGGCTGGTTCAGCCACAGGCTGTGAAGGACATGAGACCCCTGGAAGGAAGCTCTGTCCCACCAGGGCCTGGAACAGCACTAAGGATTTGAGAGCAGAGATGTGAGGAGCCCCAGAGAGGGTCAGGGAGAGAGGAGTGGCTCCCTGCCACCCTCAGATGCCCGAGGGCTGCACAGGAGCCACCAGGTCTGGTGAGGAAGAGGAGCTACATGGTCTCAACCCCAGGGATCTCTGTCTCTCTCAGCACTTGGGGGACAATGGTCTGCCCTGGGGAAGGAGAGGGGCTGTCCCCTCTTGCCAACGAGATGGAGGGACATGGGGACAATGACACTACGCTGGGCAGGGAGAGCTTGAGGGGCTGGACAGAGGAACCCCACGAGATGCCAGCCAGGCCATCACACTGGTGGCCTCTGCTGAAGTGGTGGAGGTGGCACCTGTCACCAAAGACGAGGAAAATGGAGCTCTCGGGAGAAAGCACCCTGAGCCCAAGGACCTGCCCACCTCCAGCCCTGAAACACGGTGACAAGAAGCCACATGCTCAGAGGGGACCTGCACAGGCAGCTCTCAGCGTTCCCCAGGATGAAGCACCAGCTGACTTGGCCAACCCACCAGCATGATTTTAGCACTGGGTCTTTGTAGGGGAAGGATGAACCTCTCTGCTCAGAAATGCCAGCAGATTTCTGGGAGTGAATCCAGTCTTCAGCCGTGCCCTGCCCCGCCCCTCTGCTCCACACAGCATTTTGGGGTGCCTGTAGCATCCCACCTGGGGCTAACGTTTCTTTAAAAGAATTTTGGCTACCAAGAATGTTAAATAACTTAGGGTGGGGGAAAAAAAATCAGCATAAAACCGGATATCCTGAGGGGGGAACCAATATAAAGCCCAAGTCCAGCTAAGGGGGAAAGTAGGTTGTAAAAATTAATGAGAATAATTGTTGTGAATTCTTGCTTTTGAAAGAACCCTCGTGAGGGCAGAACCTTAATTATTTCTGTCTATTAGGGTTCATTTCCTGGTCCTAAGCAGAGAGCTCATACCTAATAAATACGAGCCAGGAACACAATGATTTAAGCTTCAGCAAAATGGTGCTTAACTGCAGGGGAAGTTAATATTTGGGAATCAACCCGATTGCAAGCATCCATTGTGTAAATGGCGAGGAAATGAAATGTGCATGTGACCTTTTTTAACACCTCGATATTTCTGGGGTATTTGTAAGGGTAGCAGAGAGGGGGGAGGTGGTCAATGGAGCTGCTGACAACTGCCTTGAAAACTCCACCAAAACTCTCTTCATAGCTTAAGCCCCTTTCTGGGGAGTAGGGCTGTGGAGAGGGAGATCCCAGGGTGCTTAAATATCTTTTCAGGCTGTCTAAAATATCAGGGGAAATAAGCACAAGCCCCTCATTGGGATTGCAGCTGTGCTCTTGAAATAAATTGAGCTATCTGGAAGCAGGCAGGTATTTCTATAAGCTGTGTGAGCACAGACTCAAATGCATTTTGAGGTGAGTCACACAATTAATTCTGTAATAGAATTCAGTTATAACAGAGCTCTTGAAACCTAAATCACTGCAGGGATGAATTCGTGTGTGTGTAAAATACAGGGGTGTCTAAAACTATGTGTAAAATATGTCAGAGGGTGGGTGGGAGAGCTTGCATGAGGTGAGGGGTGGGTATGAGAAAGAAAAATGGGAAAAAAATAAGCAGCAAGACCTGGGGATGCCCCACACATCAAGGGCTGCCATCCTTTCTGGCAGGGGGAATGCAGCCTGTGTTGCAAGAGGAAAATCTGGTTTTCCAAGCAACCTCTCAGCTGTGAAAGCTGAGCTCAGGTTTCTGCTGGTGGAAAAGACCCCACTTGTCACCCGGCTCAGCTGGAGGATGTTCCTCCTCAGCGTCTCCATCAACCCCAATATCATTCCCCATCTGCACTGGGGCAAGCTACAACTTTTCTTCCCTTCCCTGCAGGGAGATGCCGTTTAGGGAAGATCGTCCCCTGGTTTGTATTTATGGCTCTGTCTTTCCCAACTGGCATCTCGGGGCTACAGCCACTCTTCCGCAGTTCCCCCGATTCCGGGCAGCACGGGGAGGGATGTGTGCGTCGGGGGAGAGGGATAGCGGAGCCTGTAAAACCTGTGCGGGGCGTGTCAAATGTGCCCTGGTGGGTGCGAGTGTCTGCTGGGCTGCGAGCGTGTCTGTGGGATCCCCGCCTCTGTCAGTGCCTCTGTTCTGACACAGGCAGATACGCAGATGTCATTTCTTATCACACAGATGTTGCTGATTTACAATCGAATATTCCTGCTCCTCCTAACATGGCACTTTTCCCAAACTGCTGTACTTACACGGTCCTGCTCCACTTTTGTTTTATTTGCTCGATCATTTCTTTTCCTATAAACCAGACCCATTTTTCTTCAAAGGAGAGCAGTTCCATTCACGTCTGTTTTCTCCTCGGGAAGTGCCTCTAAAGCAGGCAGTGTGTCCTGTTTTATTAACTCCCACTTCTATTAATATTATATTCTTTCTCCAAATCCATCAAGCAGAAGTTAAACTTGATTTTATAGCATCCACAGTGGAGTTATAATTTAAGGCATAATTTGGCAAGGACTCAATTTGGATTCGGTTTGCCTGTCCTGGCTGTGCCAGCAGCTCCTATTTTAAAGGGCAGGGAAGTATTTTCCTTTCTCCCTAGTTATGATGGAACACTCTTTCTTCCCCAGCCCAGCTCTGCTCTCTGCATCGTGCTGGTCAGCTGATGGAGGAAATGCAATTTTTTCACACATGTTTAGGAACCTGCATTTCCAGGAAAGCATCCAGGATTTCTTGAGGGTGCTAGATTACTTTTCTCTGTTTGAAAAGCAGTTATTATACCGGGTACAAAGGAGCCATCCTACCTGCCTGTAAGTACAAGTTTATCGTAAGTGCTTTTCATGTGATTAAGAGAGGAATTTGCTTATTTGCTGAAAAAATTGAGTTTTCGTGGTGCTGTGCCCTAGAGAGGGTCAGTGGGCAGTGGTGAGGGACAGCTGGTGAAAGACATCCCTAATTCCTCTGTGGAGAACCACCCTGCCCTCAGCCTTCCTCCTCCTCCTCCTCCTCCTTCCCTGCTGGGCGAGGAAGCCCAACACCAAGCAAGGAAGGAGAGGGAGCAGCGGGCTCCTCACAGCACGCCGAGAAACCCCTCATTCCACCCAACCCTGGACTGTTCAGCAGAAGACAAACCTACCCCGCGATTTTAGTGCTTTGTTTGCCTGATCTCGGGAGCTGAGCCTCCCTTTCCTGCCCCGGCCTCCCGGCTGCCGAGCCCGCAGCCCCCCGTGGGCAGCCGGGTTATCAGCGCCCGGCCGCGGAGGGGAGCGCCCGGCTCCCTCCTCCAGATTAGGAGCCTTTGACCCACGGGGAGGGGGGAAGATAAAGCCAACTTCCTCCGTTGGTCGTCTCCGTGCGAGCAAAGCGTCCTGGTGAGCTCATCCCCCTCCCCGGCGCGCCCCGAGCCCTGGCTTTGGATGCTTTGTGTGGCCAGGAATAACAGAGGGGATGGGACGGGGATGGGAGGAGAGGCGAGGGGAAGCGAGAAGAGGGAGAAGGGAGGAAGGAAAAGGACAAGGGAGGGGAAAGGAAAAGAAGAGAGGACGGGGGGAAAACAAGAAGAAAGGACAAGGGGGAAAGGAGAGGAAAAAAGAGGGAAGAGAAAGGAGAAGGAAGGAAATGAAAAGGACAGGGAGGGGAGAGAAGAAGAAGGGACAAGGGGAAAAGGAAGGTGACAAGAAGAAGAAAAAGAAGGGGGAAAGGAGAGGAGAAGAAAGGAAAGAAAAAGGGGAAAAACTAGAAGAGGAAGGAGTGGAAATAAAAAGGGGGAAGAAAAATAAAGGGTGAAAGAAGAAGTAGGGCGGGAAGGGGAGCTGAGGCCCTCAGGAAGAGCAACGGGAAGAGGGAAGGAGCGGGATGCGGTTTGCCGGGCGGGGGCCGGCCCAGCCCCTCACCTTGTGGTTTTGGTAGGAGGTGACGGCGATGAAGGCGGTCTCCGGGAAGACGTGGGTGCAGAAGGCGGTGTTCTTGGAGCCGAAGCCGTTGTTCTCGTCCGCTTTGACGATGTGAAGCCGGGGCTGGTATTTGTGCATGGAGTTCAGGATGATCTGGGCAAGGGGAGAAGGAGAGGACGTCCCGTGGGATTGGAGGGGGCACAGCACGGCGCGTTCCCCCTCTTTCCCGGGGAGAAGGACGGGGACCAGCCGGAACCCGCATCCCCTTCCTCAAAAATCTCCGCCCTCTTCAGGCGAAGGGCAGATTGAGGTGCTGGGGTAGGGGGACGTATCTCTCCAGAAACCCCCACCCAGGAGCCCAGCAGGGCCAGGAGATGCTGTCAAAGGTGGTTCCTCACCTGCTCCCCCCACCCCAGCCCTGCTCTTCCCACACAAACCCCTGGGGTCGGCAGCTGCTCCCCCTACACGTATTGGGGGGCCAGGGCACCTCAACCCCCCATCCCATGCCGGGGGGATAAAGAGCGAAGAAAGGGCTAGGGAAGAGAGCTGGAGGGATTTCGGGATTCATGGATTTAGGGACATCTCCCCGCGCCAGCCACCCGCAGAGGCTGGGAAGCAGAGGAGGGCGGCGGAGCCGGGAGGGGAGGACGCGCTGTGCTCCAGATAAAAAGCGGGCCCTGCTCGGTACCGGGTTAATCTCGGGGGAAGATGGGGGGGCGGGGACGGCGGCGGGGGGCCCTCGGGCCCGATAATGACTGCCGGACCCTGGCGACAGCGAGACGCAGCGCGTCCCGCCGCCGCCTCCCCCGTCCCGGGGGTTTAAGCAAATTGCTTTGACATCCAGGAAAGTCGTAGACATCAACGGTGAACGATCTAATGGTTTTTAATTTCATTACAGCGACTCTAATTGAGAGGCTCCTGGCGCAGCTCCTCCTCTGAAGTCCCTTATTGTCCCCTCAGCGTCTTCGGTTTGTTTAGAGGGACTTTTTCCCCAGAGCCGCCTGTTCCCAGCGGGGATGCCTGGCCCCGTCCCCCCGGGCCGGATCCCCCCCTTCTCCCCAGAAGCACCCCGGGGGTGGGATGGGTTCCCCTGGCTGCGCTGCTCCCCTCCCTCTTCCCGCAGGAAAGGTTCTGATCCCTGGGAAGCGCTCCTTGCAAACTCCTTTGCCACCAGCTCAGGGTAGAATGAAAATAAAATCAGAATTATAAAAAGAAAAAGGAAATCAGCCCCCGCAACTGGAGGTGCAAAGGAGCACTTGGAAAAGGATGCTCGGCATTGGGGTGGGCTGGGGACTCTGCTGGCTCCTCTCCCCTAAGCCCCTCTCACTTCTTGGCTACCACGTGGGCGAGGATTTAATAGCAAAAAATTTACCATTAAAAAGCGAAGGGAGAAAATAAACAACTTGGGAAAAACGAAACTGAAGTGTTGAAACAAGAATGGAGAAAAAGCCGCTCTTGGAAAGGGCTGGCAGGATCTGAATCCACATATTCGTTCAATTATACATATATATTTTTATAGATCATATATATATATTATTCATACATGCACATATATATTTGCTCAGAGGAACTCGCATCTTTGGAGACCTTCGAAGTAGGGCTGTTCCTGGCAGCAAAATTCACACAAATTTTCACGGCCCCATGAGTCTCGCAAAGACGTTTTTATGCCCAAGAAGTTCTAGCGGGATTTCAATTTTTCTAATTGTCTTTAATTATTGTTACTTTTCCTTTCTTTTCTTTCTTTTCTTTCTTTTTTTTCCCCTGATCGAGAGATCCGCGTGGTTTTAGCTCCTATTTCCTCCGCTAATTATGCCTGATTGATTTTACCTGTTAGGCAAATTCCCGGAGGCAGCGGGCGGATTTTAACGATCTGGGACTCCCCATGCGATTAAAATCAGGCACCAAACACTCAATTAGGCCAGGAGAGTTTCACCCACTCGCGAACTCCAGGCCCCTGGTGTCTGTAACCAATTCCCACGAAATAACCCGAGTTTTAGGTTTATACTTCTATTTTTGGGGGGCTCCTCTTTGCGGTCCATCCCGCTCTCTCAGGGGAGAAAACACCCCACCAACCCTGGATCTGGAGGGTCGGTGACACTGTCACGACCTTGGGGAACGGGGGACCCCCACGTGGCTGCTGGACACGCACGATGCCCTTGTCCCAGCCCCGGTACTTACGTGTCCGAAGGGATCGAGGTGGTTGTTGGTGAGTTTGAGCTTCTGGAAGGAAACCAGCTGCCTCATCCAGTGGGCACCGGTGGCCGGGGAATCGGGGTGCACGTACAGCCTGCCGGGCATGGCCGGCTCTGCCTTGCCCGTCACCGACCTGCGTGGGGACACGGGGCTGAGCTCGGGCCACCCGGGGACGTCCCGGGGGCTCCAGCTTCCCGTCCGTCCCCTCCCGTGGGCTCCTTCTCCTCATCCATCCCCTCCTGGAGTTCCTTCCGTGGGGTCCAGCTCCCCGTCCCACCCCTGCCTGGGATTCATCCCGTGGGCTCCTGCTTCCCGTTCATCCCCACCCGTGGGTTCCTGCTCCTCATCCATCCCCTCCTGTCGGTTCCAGCTCCTCATCTGTCTCCTCCTGGATCCCTCCCACTCAGGTACCCCGTGCCTGGGGAGAACAGGCATTTCCAGCCCCGCTGGCTCGGGAATTCCTGAGCTCTTTGGCACCTTTCCCGTCGGAGATGGCTCTCGCTGCGTGCCCGTTTAACCCCATCCTGCCCCCTTTCCCCAATTAACGGCACTCGAGCCAGGAGCAAAGAACCAATCCTTGAAGATCTTCCTGCCCGGAAATATTGCCTTCCTTGATAGAATTAAACCATCAGCTCCACAACAGCAAATAATCTCATCGTCAAAGAGGATTCGTTATCGTTCGCTGATTGCAACAGAATTTCTCCTTTTTT
>VZRO01001127.1:25866-50719 GCA_013397915.1 Daphoenositta chrysoptera | reverse complement strand
GGGAGGGGTGAAAGGGGGGAAAAAAAAAAAAAAAAAAAAAAAGAAGCTGGGGAAAAAAGGCCGGCAAATCCAGCCTCCCCCAGGACTGGAATGGCAAGGCGAGGAGCTTTCCAGCTCGAAACCGGTTTGTGGTCTCCGACAAATTAAATATTACTGTTTATTACCAGCCATACTCCGATAAAATAAAGAGAGTTCAAGGCGATAGCTGCTATCTCACGAGCTTTGCTCCTATAGGACACGGAGACGTCACCGACCACGCAACTGGCCTATTCTGTCATGGTTGACTGCAGCAGTAATGGAAGGTTAATTTGTATTATTCTCCTCTTTTTAAAGCTCTATCAGGGAGATTCCTGCCCTTTTTTTTTTTTTCCCCCCCAAAAAATCCATGCAGTGAAAAGCAAAATACAGCGTGGCTGGGTGTGCGCCACCTCTGTATGATGGATGTATATCTAAATACATATATTTACAAAGCAGACTTATATGGGGGTGTGAGGGGTTTATATCATAGATGAGCGTTTATCACCCGAGCGGGCATGGAGCCGCTGGAAGCTTCAGGAAAACCCACTCACCCTCGGAGCAGAAAAGGGGGAGAGCAGGAGCAAAGCTCCCGCTTCACCAGAGGTTAAATTAATCCAATGGGATTGCCATTATTCAGCTTAATTTCTTCTTCTAAACAAATAATGCAGTTAGGGCGAGCAGGAAACTTGTCCAATGAATGCTCAGGCGCCTCTGGAAGCAAGCACGCTGGGCTATATATAGTAAATGATAACCTGGTTATTTGCACGGATTCAAGTGTGCTTCGGGAACCAATTATTTGCTCTGATTAAATAATAAAATAGGGAAAAGAAAAGAGAAAGAAAGAAAGAAAAAGTAGTAAATCCAGGCGATTATTTGCCAAATGAGATTGACAAGGGAAAAAAATAAATCAAAACCCTCCAGATCCCTCCAAGTGCAGCCAGTGGCTGCAGAGATGCCGCTGGTGCTGCCCCGTGTCCCAGCTCTCCCTGAATCTGGAGGAATTTGGGAATGCACTCGCGGTCGCAGCAGGAAGATTTCACCCAAAAAAAAAAAAAAAAAAACCCAAACAAACAAACAAACAAACAAAACCCTTAAAAAATACTAAAAGACAAAAAAAGGGAAACAGAAAAGGAAAAAAATATACACACAGAGAGAGAGAGAAAAAGATGCTAAAGCGTTTTTTCCTCCAACAGAAAAAAGAGCGGAGGAGAAATAGGGAGCAAGGAAATAAAGAGCAACACCTGAGGAAGAACGAGAAGATCGTGCGGGAGCTGGAGGCTGCCAAGGTGAGTGTTCCCAGCGGGCACCCCAGCCCTGCTCGGGCCGAGGGGCTGCGGGCAGCATCCCCCAGACCCCGGCAAGCCCTGCCTGCACTTCCCTGACTTCCCCAGGCTGAGCTCTGCAGGCTCCCGGGGAAGCCAGGCCCGTAGGAAAAGCACCAGCAAGGATGGCGGAAAAAAGTTAAAAGGAAGGGGGTCAGGGAGGAAAAGCCCCCCCTGATGCGCCCCATTTGCTGGATCTGGCCGCGCTCATCAGCTCGGAGTCCTCCCAAATATCCGGGATGGAGGGAAAAAACCCACCGAGAGGAGCAAAAAAATTCCCGAGGATGCTTCTGCGGCTGGCACCGAGCGCCCAAAGGTGCT
This sequence comes from Daphoenositta chrysoptera, assembly GCA_013397915.1. Lineage (NCBI taxonomy): Eukaryota > Metazoa > Chordata > Aves > Passeriformes > Daphoenositta > Daphoenositta chrysoptera. Next base: position 49,058 of record VZRO01001127.1, on the reverse strand, counting down.
GGCGCTGCCAGAGCAGGATAGGGCCTCACCCAAAATGAGAAATAAAATCCTCTCCCTCGCACCCGGCATCATCTCCCGGTGTCCCCCGAGGTCCCCCCGGAGCCCCCGAGGCTGCTGCAGCCGAGGGACGGGAATTGCTTCCCACTGCCCGCCCGGGGACCGCTCGCTCTCGGCCTCCGAGCCTGCAACAGCCCGGATCCCGCTGCTGCCGGGGAATGCGGGACCCACCTGGCAGCGGGGACAGATGAGGGGCGAGAGAGGCAGCACACGCAGGAACGCAGATGAATATATCCGTAAATGCAGATATTTAAGTACGGCTCTGCATTTGTGAGCGTGGACACCCCGTTTGCCCACACCCCCCCACGAACGGTGCCTCTTCGCTCAAGCCTTTAAGCAAATTTTATATCCCATGTATTCTAGATATTATTTATTTCGTATCTGTAGACTACACTTGCGGTGCAACCGCACGAGTGCAGAGATCTGAGATACACACGGGAATAAACGTGGCTGCTCGTACACGGAAATATCCACAGGCACACCACAGAAATCGCGTGTGCGTGGATGTGCAGGTGATGAGATCTTCACAAACACTTGCTCAGCAGCGTTTCTGCCAGCTCAAGCCACCCCTGCCCCGTCCGCTATAGGGTTTATGTGGATATCTACCTTTTACCCAGGGTTTAAAGACGGATTTTTGGGTGCACACCGGCCTTAATCAGCCCCCACCCTCCGCACAGCTCAGTGGGAGTGGGCGCAAATCTGCGCACCCGCAGAAGGCAGGCGAGTGGATCAGCGTGGATGCACCGCCTATGCATCACGCTCTCTCCCTATATATATATTTATATATTCTATAGAAACAGAAATCCCCCCACACGCGTTCTCCAGCAGCCACGGCCCCGAGCGCCGTGGAGCACTTACCTCCGTGGGGGTGGCGGGTGCGTGGCCGGACCCCCCGAGCTCTGTGCAGCCCTGCCGGGCTCTACCCCGGGGTTTCAGCCCCTCCCCGGCCGCTCGGGCAGCGCAGGATCCGGCCCGAGCAGCCCCGGCCCCACCGCCCGGCCCCGGCGCCTCGGGCCGCGGGCAGCCCCGGCTTTAGGGCCCCGCATCGCGGAGCCCTGCGCGGCCCCTCCGCTCTCCCCTGCAGGGTGTCCCTCGCCCTGGAGGTTTCTCCGCGCGGGATTTCCCCGGGAGAGGTGGAGGGAGGGGGCGGCCGGGGTGCTGGCTCGCAGTGGGGTCGAGGTGTCAGCAGTAAGAAATAGTGCCGAGCATNTTCTGCCAGCTCAAGCCACCCCTGCCCCGTCCGCTATAGGGTTTATGTGGATATCTACCTTTTACCCAGGGTTTAAAGACGGATTTTTGGGTGCACACCGGCCTTAATCAGCCCCCACCCTCCGCACAGCTCAGTGGGAGTGGGCGCAAATCTGCGCACCCGCAGAAGGCAGGCGAGTGGATCAGCGTGGATGCACCGCCTATGCATCACGCTCTCTCCCTATATATATATTTATATATTCTATAGAAACAGAAATCCCCCCACACGCGTTCTCCAGCAGCCACGGCCCCGAGCGCCGTGGAGCACTTACCTCCGTGGGGGTGGCGGGTGCGTGGCCGGACCCCCCGAGCTCTGTGCAGCCCTGCCGGGCTCGATCCCGGGGTTTCAGCCGCTCCCCGGCCGCTCGGGCAGCGCAGGATCCGGCCCGAGCAGCCCCGGCCCCACCGCCCGGCCCCNGCCCGCCCTCCACACCCCTTTAAAATCACTTTTTGGGTCGGCTTAACCAAATCGAAGAGGCTTTTGCGTTCATTCCCGTCGCCGCTGCTCGGCAGCCACCCTGCCCAGGGACGGGGCAGCGCGGCCGCCCGGCTTGTAAAACACAGATACATCAGCACTTTTGGCTTCCCAAAGCTCTTTTTTTTTAATCTCCTTCCCATATTTTCAGAGAGAATCAGCTCCCTCCTAGTAGGGATTATTATTTTTCCTTTCCATTTTTAGATAATTTACTTCCCCTGTCCGACCAGTTCTTTCTTTGCTTTTATTTCCCTTTTGTTGGCCGCTTTTCGCTTTGGCGAAATATGCACCTGGGAGCAAACAAGTGTTTAAAATAATCCTCCTCTCTGGAAGCATTTTTTGTCCATTCACTTGTTGAGGGTTTTTTGTGTGAGTTTTTCCCCCCAATTATTTCCTTTTTTTTAATTTTTCCTTTCCTTCGCAATTCTGGGGGCAGGGACTGACTGCATTGATCTGAGAGCTGATATCAACAAAATATTTGTATGGAAGTCCCGCCAATACAGTTCTCTCGTGTCATTATTTCCATTACAGAATCCTGCATTTAGTGCTGGAGAATTGCTTTAGACGAGCCTTCGGGGGTAGATACCTAGCTCGAGCTTTTTTTTTTTAATTACAGGTGAATAGCGTTTTTCTCTTAAAGTTTGTGGTTTCAAGTGTTTCGGATTTTTTTTCCCGCCCTTCTGGCTACTTGAAGAAAAAAAAAAAGAAGTTTGCAATTAAAACCCTTTCTCCCTCCCTGCAGCTCATTAATTTCCCAGGCGAACTGCGGGCTTTAAAATAAGTGACGAAAATGAAAAATCAGGAGCCGGGCAGAGGCAGGGCTTGGCGTGGCGCGGGCACGGCGCTGCCCTTCCGCACCTCCCACGCGTGGGGTGAAGGTCCCTTTTCCTCCTGGATGCCAAGCAGAGCGCGAGGATCCCAGAATTAATGTAGGAGCACCCCTGGAGCAAAAGGGATCCATTCTCTTTTTCCTGTCTCCCTCCGAAAAGGCATCGCTCGGGGAGGAGAGTGCAGGGAGACAGGGCTCGACCCCCTCCCCAGTTTTTCCCCAGTGCTGCCCAGGAAAAGAGGGAATTCGGCTCATTTCTCTTTCCCCCCATTACCAGCGGGTGATTTTTTGGTGCCCACGGGGTCGCCCTTCCATTCCCGATCGATGCCCGATGCTCCCAGCGGAGAGGGGCGCGTTATTAATGCCGGGCTAATCTGCTCTTCCCAAACACGGTGTCCATCAGGGCCTTATCTCGGCCCCAAGGAGAAAATAAAAGCAGATAAGGCCTTCGCTCTCGCCCTGGGAAGAAACTAATGGGGGCAAGAGGGGGAAAACCCTCAGCGCCCGCGCCTCTCCCTGAGAGCGATCCTGCCATGACCTTGAGGGGAGGCGGGGGTGGCAAAAGGAGCCAAAGCGACCCCGAAGGTTTGGAATCAGGCACTGATAAAAGGCCTCACGAGNCCTTCCCTCGCTCTCCCGCTGGAGCCCCGGCTGGGGAGGACACCCCGGGCATCCCCACAGTTCCCTCATTTCTTCATTTCTTCCTCCCTTTATCACCAACTAATTTTTCTTTCACTCTTTCCTCCTTCCCAAGACGTCTCGCCTCCTTTCTTCCCCTTTTTCCGTTTCTCCCCCCTTTTCTCGCCCCCAGTCGCTTTCCTTCCGCTGTCCTAAATAACGCCGAGGGACAGCGCAGCCCGGCCGCTCTGTTATATCCATATTAACCTTTGTAGTCCCGGCTATCCACGAATTTCAGGAGCAGGGGACGGGAGGTGGCTCTGGGGCCCCGTCACGGGAACTGCCTTAACCCGGCTTTGGACGGGTGTCACGGGCATCCTAAAACCCATTTTTATCCGTGCGGGAAAAATACAGATTACACCAACAACCCAAACAGTTACTGAGATTTTTTTTGTGTGTGTGTACGTCTTCAGAAAACGTTAAATACGAAAAAATATTCACAGGAGGAATAGAAAAGGAAAAAAATGAGCATTTTCTCTCCTGTTCCAGGGCTGGATGAGGTCCCAAACTGTAACTTCAGGGCTCTGAGCTACGCGGGTGCAGAAGAGAAATCGGTTTTTAAGGGGCAGAGCCCGGCGGGTGCGTGGGGGAAGCACCAGCGGTAGTTGGGAACAGTGGGATGCCGTATCCTGCTTCCCGGAGTGTCAGGGGTTTAATTCTGAGGGTGGTAGGTAACTTCCCTGTAGAGTTTTTCCACACAAACAGAGGAGCTGAATATTTGGGTGGTGTCGGTACTCGGTGTGCTAACCCTGATTTTTTTATAAGCCCACGTGTGCCTCCATCCACACAGTCCTACGGGTTTTTACCTGTTCCCTGGACATCAACAGCTCACGTTGGGTACGTGGCTCTCTGTCCTGTGGTTGTGGACACAAAAAATTCCTGCTTTCACCCACTGGAGAAAATTTTAGGAGCTCGTTTCGTTCCTGCCTGGGATCTTTGGGGGGCAGCCAGGCGTGGTTACCTGCCCCCTGTGTGTCTGCCAGGCTGCCACCATAGGTTAATGCCTTTGCCAGCTCATTTTGGGTTGAAAATCGTTCATTTCCAACGAAAAATTCTTTTGAGAGGGAAGGAGCGCTCGAATCTCTACGTAAAATCTCCCTGGGAGCCCGGGTGGGACCTGCGGAGTCGAGCCCGGGTCCCCCCCAGGCTGCGGGCACAGGAGCCACCAACCTCCCCACTCTGGGGGCCCGGGGAGCCGCCGTTCAAGACAATGTCTATTTTCTGTCATTAATAACTCGTTTCTTCCTTTTAAAAAAGAAAAAAATCTCGTTTGGATCCAAGATTGTTTTTATGATTCAGTCGGACAAGACGGAACACATGTTAGTTTAAGCAGGTTCATGAAATAGCTGTAAATCAAATAAAGTTTACGAGTTTAGCAGGAAATACTGAAAAGATGAGGGGGGAAGAAAAAAAATTCTGCCGAGGCAGAGAGCAGCAGGCTGGAATAGTCGGTGGAGTTTTGTCCTGCTCTGTGTTTCTCTCTGTTCTCTTGTGCATCTTGCCGATTAAAGGCCTCGAGACCCCGTGTTGGCGCCAAGTGGCATGTTATTAATCAGTTATCCCGAGGTTCAGTCCACAGAAGAGAGAAATTTAATCACCAGAAACCAGACCCGACATAAAAGAGAAATCTAAAATCAATTCCCGCCCGTCGTCCTGTCTCCCCCTCCCCTTCCCCACCTCCGAAGCGAGCAGACCGAGCAGAAGCAATCAAGATCGCGCTCCCTCTGCCTCTTAATTGCGGCAGGAGAACCGCAAATTTTTCCGAGCTTTAGCCCGAAAAGCATTTGGGAAAAAAAAAATTAAAACTACAGAAAAAAATCCCAAAGACCCACACCAAGTTTGTCCTTGATCTCACTATAAAAACGTGATGGGGGAGAAATATCCTAAGCGGAGCCTTTTATAATGGAAACAGGGGGTGTGGGACGGGGGGTGCGGGTGGGAATCCCATTTATCGCTGGGAAAAGCATCTTTGAAGGCTCCCAGGCCTGGCGGGGATGGGTCCCCTCACCCCAGATGCCCCCCAGCCCAGGTTTCGCTCCAGGACGGGAATTCTCAGGGAAAGGCGGGGGGTCTCTCCCGAAAGCTGCGTGTCCCCCCCTCTGGAGCTGAGCGCACTTCTGGACACACAGATGTTCTCCCCACAGACACCTTCCTGCCAGGGCATTTGGGGTGGGAATTCCCAGGCTTGGGTGAGGGTGGGAAAAGAAATCCTTGAGACTCTCGTTGCTGCGGGGAGGACGGTGCCATCCTCGCGGAAGGGACCGCAGGTGACAGCAGGGCAGGAGGGACCAAGACAACCCATTCGCTCCCCCCAAAATAACCCTGCCTGGAGTCCAGGGAAAACAGAGGGCGATGGGGATCGGCCCCGCAGCTTCCACGCGAGTTTCCCATGGGAATCACCCCGTCCCTGTTTCCTCCCGGCTGATGGGGTCGCGCTTGTCCCCCTGGGCTGCGTGAAGGGCACACGGAGGAGCTGCGAGCCGGGCGGCCGCCCCGGGGCTATATTTGGAAAAGAATTTGGAAGCCCTTCCAGCAAATCTGTGCGAAAGGTACCGGGCCCCTTCCCCGACCCCCTGCGAGGGTCGCCCCACGCCCCGTGGCACCGCTGCTGGCAGCGCCCCGCTCCTCTCCATCCGCGTGTTTATTCCTCGAGAGACAAACGACTCGAGAGAAACTCCAGCGCGGAGTTTTGCCGGCCCCAGCCCCAAGAGAGGCGACTGCACCCCTCGCCAGCCGAGGCTCGCACTTTGTGCCAGCCAGATTTGCTTGTTCTGCCCTAAAAAATAATAGCAGGAGGGAGTCCTGTGGGCCTGGACCTGGGGGAGATGAAGGGTGAGGGGGGAGCAGCTGCCTCTCTGCCCTCCTTCCAGCCCAGCAGAACTGCTTGGCGTATTTTTTAACGAAAACCATATTTTCCCCCGCATTTTTCTCTTCCCCAACACCCTCTCAAAAAAACCCTAGAAAGCAGCGCTGCGAGCTGGGTCGCTTTTCCCCCCTCCACGCTCTATCTGCTCGTTTTCCTACAGCCCAAACAGCCTGGAAACCACAGAAAAAATAATCAAAGTGCGGCATGTTTTCCCACAGTAGGAATTCATGTTAGCACTCTCTCCACGTCTTGATCCTCTGCTTGCGTGTGGGGATCCGGGCGGAGATCCCTTCAGATGCACACGCACGGATGCAGGAGGAGATTTTGGGGTGTCCAGAAAACACCCAGCCCCACGCACGTGTCCGCCCACGGCCTCGGGGGCAGGATGGATCTCTGGATCTGAGGATTTCCATGTAAATACGGGAATATCCGTGCACAAGGGGGAATGGAGCCAGCTCCTGCCCACCCAGCATCCTGCGGGTTCCTCCGTGCCCGTGGTGCCCCTTCCCCACTCGGCGTTGCCCCCATAACTTGTCGGCTTCTCTGCCACCTGGCCGAGCCCCCCCGCGGCATCACGCCGGGGAAAAAAGGGTGGAAAATAAGAGGAAAAGTGAAGATTTGGATTCCCCAGCCAGGCAGACTGCGGCCAGGAGAGCTGGTGGGCTCCGGGAGGAAGAGAGGTGAGGGGAGAGGGCTCGCTCTCCAGCAGAAAAGGGTTTTCCAACCCCCCCTGGCTGTCAAGCCCATCCGAAACTCCTCCTCTGTCTGCGGAGCGGCTCCGCTCCCCCCTCCCGGCTCCCGCAGCTGGGCGGCGTAGGTAGCTCCAGATAAGTGAAAGTGGTATTTTTATAGGCTGATAAAAGGGACTTATCTCGTCTTTCCCGAATCTGACAAAGATTCCCTAATTGGTCATTTGCCCACAGCAGCCTTCCCCAGCCCAGGGCCCGGCTGACGCTATTTTCAGCCTCCAAGGGGGGTGTCACGCCCCCGGGACCCCCTCGGCTGCTGCTTCGCGGCCTCTTCAAATCCACAGCGATGGCTTCTCCTCACTCCCACTCCCCCGCAGGCGCTGGGGAAGCCGGGGAAGTCCTGCATCCCAAAGAAGAGCAGAGCCCATCATTCCCTAGGGACTGCCTGCCGAGGGTGGCTTGTCCCACCGACCACCCTCTGTGTCTCGGCTGAGACACGCACAGTCTGATTATTCAGTCTTTAAGCGACACCAAATACATTTTATCAGCTGGGAAAAAAACCCCTATCACATCCAAAGGCACATGCAAGCAGACAAAAGCTCTGTATGGACAGAAAACGGGTGGTGATGCTCAGTCATGCACCAAACCTTCCTCCTCCGACCTCCAGCTGCCAAGATTAGACGGAAAGGTAATCCCTGGGATTAAATGCAAATGGCAAAGCAGAGAGAGCCCCTTTCTGCCACGGCTTCCCAGGCAGCCCAGCTCCCCCTGGAAGAGGCTACAGCCACCTCACCGCCAGACTCTGCTCCATACACCAGCCGGGAGATTTTTTTTCCTTCCAATGCACTTTAGTCACCAGACTACTATTAAAAAACCCCCAAAAAACCTGACAAAAACTTCCCAAAAACCAAAATGAGGAGGATGAAATGCATTTCTGAGCACCCAGATCTTGCAGCCAGCTGGCACCACAAGCCTTGAAGTGAGCCGGGAAGTCGCCCACTAAACTTATTTCTCATTTTCCTTTTTTTTTTTTTGTTTCCCCTGTGGAAGGGGGAAGGGACCCTGGGATTAACGGCCCATCTGACCTACCAGCGGTGTAGGGACATGAATCAAACACAATCAAAGGCCCCAGTGTCAGCATTAGCTTGACCCCTACAACTGGCTCGGGCTCGGGGCTGGGCGAGGCCGGTTCTGGCCAGAGCAGCGTGAACCCTGCCCAGGGTTATTGGTGCCTGCCCAGGGCTCTGCCCAGCCCAGCCCAGCCCCTGGGGTTGGGGTGCAGCCACCTCAGCCCAGTGGGGTGCAGGGCCCGTGGGGATGGACCCAGCTCTGCCCCACCACAGCCGATGGCCTTGAGTGAAAACGGATCTCCCCCCCAAAACCATCCACTCCAAACCAGGGAGAAGAGGAAGGGAGATGTGGGCTTGGAGGGTTTTTCAGTGATTTTTTTGGGTTTTTATGTTTCTTTGTTTTTCTTCTTGCGCCTTTTTCCTTTCCATGACTTTTTTGGTCTGATTTCCCTCGAGTGGGTTTGGAAGGAACAGCTCAGCAAGACCCCACAGGAAAAGGCCAAATCCCAGTCCAACCATGGGGACTTGGGGCTCACATCCCACACAATGTCTCCAGACCCAGCCTTGAGGCTCAGCAGGTGCTGAAAAGTGCAGGAGCTGAGCTTTATTAAAGTCCAAATGCCCCATGTCATCTTCAGACACAGCATGGCACATGAGCACACCCTTTACTACCCTTTTCCCATCACAGAAAGCAAGGAAGAGGAGCACATTCATTATTTCTAAATGAGATCTCCAGCAGGAGAGTGCTTTGTATGTAGGAGCTGACTTTCATAGGGATATTTCAGGGGAAAAAAAAATCGAGTTATTTTTCTATTCGGTGAACCTTCCCCACATTCAAAAGGGACACAAAAATCAGCCAGAGATCATCAGCAGGGAAATCCGTGCTACCCTGGCTCTGCAGGAGCAGGCTCCGAAGGGGATGGACGTGGTCCTGTCAAAGTCTCAAGCTCACCTTCCATTTAAACGCCATTTTTAATGGAAATGGTGCAGCCTACCCTTCTCTCCACTAAGTCCAACAGGGGCTATTTTTATTTCTTGTATGCTCGCTTTAACTGAACACTGACTTGTGCTTTGAACCTGCTCTTTCCAAATACACAGAAACAAAATCCTCCTATTAAAAAAAAAATAGATGCCAACACTCTCTCAACAGCACTTGGCTCCTCAGCTTTACCCGGAGAGCTGGCATTACATCTGCTTGGGGGATTTTCTGCAGCTCCTGGGTGAGTGAGGGAATCTCATGTGGGAATCCCCAGGGAGAGCTGGCTCTGCGGGATCTGCTGCCGCTCCTCCTGGCTCTCTCCAGGCACGAGAAGGGAGCCTGCAGCAAGGCTCCCATCAAAACCACGCTGCCTGAGAGCTCAGCATGCTCGGAAATCAGCCTGAGCTTCCTGAGAGGGAATTCAGAGTGGGGACGTCGACGCAGAGCAGATTTGGGGCCAGGCAGAGCTGTGAAGCTGCTTGAGCCGCCGTGCCGGGGCTATCACTGCTGGACAGCCAGGGAACACCCTGCTGGTCACAGCCTCCCTCTGCCAAAGCTTTCCTGCCTCAGGTTTCCGTGGAGAGCGGATTCCAGAGCGCAGCCGCTGCCCCACTGCCTGTGAGACACCTCCTGTGGCCAGGGAGGCTCCTCAGCTCAGCCAGAGCAGAGCCCGGGGTCCCTGGCATGGAGCAGGAGGGACCGATCTACCCACGGCCAACACCTCGGCTGCAGGGCTGAGACCTCACCCAAAGGAAGTCTCCAGCCAAGATCATCCCGCCCCTCGAGTTTTTTTCCACGGCTTCACCTACAGACCTGAAAATATCCATTCCTTGGACGTGTCACCAGTGCCACGACATAATCATGAGGGAACGCAAAGAAGATTTGGTGTCTGCTTCAGTTTCAGTGGGATAAAAATTCCCACATTTCCAACAGTTTGGGGAGCCTGGGAGAAGGAGCTGCTGCTCATCCTGGGCAGTCGTTCCCAAACAGATCGGTGGTGTCTGTGCAGTCCCTAGTGCGTGAGTGTCCTTATTACACGTGTGGCTCTCAGGGCCAGCAGCACATCCCATACTTCCAGAGTTTCCCAAATCAGTATCCAGTCATGTGACCCCCAATTCCCTTCCTAGGGAAGGCAAAATTTCAGGGTCTCTGACAGAAAATTTCATTGCCTCTAAGTGATTTTGACCCGTTTTTTGAATAATTGTGAACCCATCTGTAAAATGACAGAGTAGTCTGACATCTCTTTTGATGCCATTTGGGTAGGACAAGTGCTTTGAGATGTCACAGTGGGCTCATCCTCTATGAAAATCAGGGATTTCAGCATCACACAGCTTTGCAAGAGGATTGGAAGAGAGCAAAACAACCCCTATTCGTTCCCTCCCAGCCTCTCTTAATTCCATCCAGAGCACAGAGCTGGCTGGAAGCTCTAATTTGGATAAGTCTTTCTGGCAAACGCTCTAAAATCCATCTGCTTCCACAGACACGGGTAAAGTGCAGCCTGAGCTAGCTCTGACTGCGACTGCTGCCTGAACTGAGAGCAGGGAGTGGAACCAGAGGGAACAGAGACAGGAAAGAGAGAAACGGGGTTGGAACTGCAGGAAACAGAAGCAAATCTGCCTTAAGAACAAGTCCTTCGGTCTCGTTAGTCGGGGTGAAGTGGTACTTGGGGCTTTTACAAGCCCTGTGCATCAGAGGGAATTTCATCGGAGACACGGAGCGGCTGCTTTATGCTCAACCAGCCACGACGGATGTCCCAACTCTGAGCAAGGTTCCTCAGGCCAGGAAACCCTCCACAAAGCTCTGTCTCCCTTTCAGAAGCCTGACATTGGTCCTGAGCCATCGATCCAATGCACCACAACTGGCTGAGGACTACTGCAAGAAAAAAAATCAGCTCCAGGGAAGTCACGCCTCACTTCCCAAGAAACGCGGGGTATTACAGGGGGTCCCCCCTCTAGCACCAGCCAGGCTGTGTGGGATGGAAGCACCTCACTCATCCCAGCATCTCTGCAAAGCTCCGCAGCCTTCCCATTTCTCCTTCCACGGAAAGTCCTCGGCACACATTTGGCGCAGTTTACAGGATGATGATGACAATGTGTTTCTCCTAAATAAAATCCATTTTTAAAGAGTTACATATGCAATTACTTCGGGGTTTTGGCCTGTATTCAGGAAAGAATTTCCCCTCGGGTCAGATTTGGCAGGGACTGGTGGGGTTTCCTTGCTTTTCCTCTGTAGAGTGGGCCATGGTCCACTTCCTAAGATCGTCTGGACATTTTCACCTAACAATTTCCCTGCTACTGCCGGGACCCAGGACACTGGCAATGCCCTTGATCTCTCCTGCGTGTTCAGGCTTTTGTGGCTTTTGCTTTTTTGTACTAAGGGTCTTAAATTTGTTATAGGGTGTTGGGAAGTGTTTTATGGCCTGCAGCATGTGCTGGATGTGCTGGGGACCCCTCTGGATTAAGCAGCTCTTCCATGGTCACCTGTAATTGGGAGAGCCTGTGCTCCGTGAGGCAGGTGGTCCCTTCCCAGCCTCTGTCAGCCCACCCTGATCTTGCAGTAGCAGGACTCTGATGTCCAACCAGCAGGAATTACACCCCCAGTGGGGTCAGGTAGGACATCTCCCCTTGCTCTCGTTTGAGGTGTGACGCTTATAAACCAAGGTGATCGGGGGTATTGGGATAATAAACAAGGTGGAAGTCCTGGGAGTGGGAAATTCCAGAACCTGGGCTCTGCTCCTGTCGTGCAGAACCCTTCCCTCTTCACTCCTCCTTCATCAGACCACACCGGTTGCTCCAGGCTCACCTGAAGTCAGAAGAAAGGGGTTTTATCTGTGACAGAGAATCCTGCCCAGCTCAGTCCTAAATCGCTGAATTTCAGCCCAGGCAAAACCAATACCTGTAGATCAGGGATGCTTTATGGGCAAGGCATCATTCCAAAGCTCATGCCTGCCTGATCTAAGTTCTTCTGGTGGTCACGTCTCATTTACATCTCACCACCATCAGCAATTCTGTTTAAAGCTCCTTCAGAACCCTGCAATCCCCCACCTAGAGAAGCTACAGCTTCAAGATCACCTCCAGAAACACAAAATTCCCCATGGATTTTGGACAGGATTGCTCCTGGGTCTGCCTGGGATCCAAGGGTGCGTGCTCAAGACCTTGGCCATGTCCTGAGCTCAAACTGGCTCTGCACAGCCAGGAAATCTGCTCTGAACCTGGCACCAGAAACACCTCCTGCGACCAGACCCAATGTGCAGCACAGATCCATCTCCCCCTAATCCTGCAAAGAGAAAAACAAACAAGCACACAAATGCCAAAACATTAACTACTCCCCAAATTACTCAGCCTTCTGCTAATTAGTAGAAATTTACAGCAGCTGCACTACTGGAAGTGAGCTCAGCCTTTAGCCCTGGAAATTCCTGGGGAGGATAATTTTCTGCAGTTTTTCTGGACTTACAGAAATCTCCAGGAATGTTCCAACATACTAACTAACTTCAGCAGCATTTCTAAGCCTTCTTTATTCTGCTCCTGCTGGGGTAACCGTGAAGCTCACAGGCATGAAATCCACAACTGCCTTCCCTCTCAAAGACTCCTGTACATGGCAAATCCAGGGATGCCTGTCCGGAGAACCACAGAGGAGAGGGCGCAGAGCCCTCTGGCCTGGTGTCTTACACCTCATTCATCAGTTCTTCCTGATCAGCACAGATCAATGCCGAGAGCCTGCGAGGGGCTCCTCACATCTGGATTTGTGTCCCAATTTCCTGGTGGAATTAGCGAGCAGTGATTTTCTGTGTGCGTGGTGAAGGCTGGGTCTCGACAGAACACAGTGCAGTTTTGTGGCAGGACAAGCTCTAGATCTGTTTGTCACTGCTCTTGGGAAGGCTGGAAAGGTGGTGTGGGTAAGATAATACAATAATTCACCAGGCTGAGTGTGCAGCACCCATCAGGGTTTGCTATCACCCACCTGCCTGACAGGTCTCAGCAAGACCACAGGGCTTCTGTAAATAAAGTAGAAATAAATTACATCCACCTACCTAATATGGCATTGCCCAGCAGATCATTTTGCCACGTTGAGTCCCCAGCTATTACATGCTAACAGACTTTCCTCCCGGAGTAATCCTCACCCATTCAGACCCCACTTTCTGCTCCAGAATGGGAGAGAAGATCAGAAATAGCTCCCAGAGTGGATCCTGCAGGAACAGCAGGTAGGCAGCCAGGTAGGCAGCCAGACAGACACGATGATAAGCCATACATCTGGCATGTGAGGATCATGGCAGTGGAATTACCATTCCCCAGCCAAGTTTCACGCTTTGGGGAGTTGTTTTGACATGCTGTCAATGCTGCACCAGAATAACCTGATTTATTTCCCTCGTTCTCTTTGAAAAGGTCTATTTGGTGCCATTTATTTTGCACTCACTTACTCGCCATCCTATCAGAAGGCGGGAGGTCAGCAGGGTCACTCCTGAGAGAGTATCACATTCTGTACAGGATAGAGAAAACGCTCCAAGTTAGTGGGAAGGGAAGAATTCATGCTGGGGCCTCCTTTCAGCCTCTTCTCTCCCACAGTGGACTCGCAGACCTCTTCCCTTCCCACATCCTTGCTCTTCCTTTCAGATGGAAAAGCCAGTTCCACTGTCACTGATATCCCACCAGTGTCAATCCCTCCTCTGCTTCAGTTTTGCTTCATTTTCACCTCTGCTGATCCTTGGCTGGGAGTTCTCAATCTGTCCTTTGTGTATCACGCAATAAAATCCTGCAGTCTTCTCTGTCTTTGGATCTGAAATGGATGTCGGGTCCCAGGTGGCTGCGAGAGGAACTGGAGGCACAGCAGCAGACAGGAGAGAGATGCATTGCTCATTTCCACAGAGATCAGTATCATTACAACAGCCTGAGGCATTTTTAGGGATAAAATATGTGGTGAATACCCATACTGGTGTGTAAACACAGCGTTCATACTGGTGCCCAGTTTGTGTCAGTGGCTGCACTGGTTTCGCTCTGGGATGGCAAATCTCACATCCCTCCAGGCCCTCCTCAGCCAGGCAGGAACCATGGAAGCCAAACACTGTTGTGGCACCAGATCCAGGGCTGACACACCCCAAACCCACTGGCCATTGCAGCAAAAACGAATGCTGTGATCACAATGCAGCAGCTTCAAAGGCAGGTGACAGAAGAGAGAAACCATCCCTGAGTTATGGGACCTTTTTTTCTTCTGGAGCATGACGTGGATGGGCCAGGAGTGGAAATAGAGCCTGATGGATCCATCTGCAGCAGAAGGAGCAGCCCAGGGAAGCAGAGAGCACAGGCAACAGTCCAAGGCACTTGAGTTCAGCAGCAGCAGCTCCGAGCTGCTCGGTAGCAAGGCAGGATCTCCCTGCCTCTGGATAAATCCTGTTTTATCACTGCCTCCTGCACACAACCTGCCTTTTGCACTCTTCCCATCAGTCAGGAAGATTCCCCACACGAGTACAGTCAAGGCTCTAATGGGACAATTTTAACTGGAGACTTCAGCTGGCACCTTTGCTTTGTTTAGTTCATGAGCTGGGGGACATCGAAGCTGAGCACGAGGGGCTGACCGGGCATTAGATCATGGAATAACAGAGCTCCACGCACAGCTGAGAGCCAGCACTTGACACTTGTCTTCTTCCGTCCTCACAGCCCTGTACTCCTGCTGCTCCAGCCTGGAGGCCTCCATCCAGTTAATCACCCTCACACTTGATAGCTCCTGCCTGCCCAGCTGTCCTGGTGTTTCCAAACACGTGGACCTGGTCCTCCCCACCAAGGAATGAGTGGCTCACAAATCAGTGGAGCACTGGGAGAGTTATGTGTGGTTGAGATAAGCACAGAAGCAAAGTACAGGCATTTATGCAAAGGTCTCCTTCCCCTCAGCAAAGGCGAAAATGTGACCTCATTGGCTGAAAAAACCCAAAACCCTGTCACTAAAAATTAGAAACCAGCAGTCAAAAATAGAAAGAAAATACTGCTAGGAATAGAATTTTCTTTCTATTTTTAGAAAGAATAGCACCCCAGAAGAAGCTGTCCAAGAACCCAGGTTCATGATCCAAGGTAACATAAAAATAGCCACCAAGTCCAAGGGAAAAGAGGGAGATATTTCCAGCCTGCACACTGCAGAATTCCCTCTGGAAACACAGACGGGTTTGCTTCATTTCCTCTTCAGCTTTTGCTGAAATATCAAGCAGCACAAAAGCCCCCTCTTTGCACTGAGAACACAACTGTTGAGTGCATAAGCTCTCCCCACATCACATCAGGCACTTTTCCATTCAGCAACCAGCCTCCTTTGACTCCCATCCCTCTTTCTGAGAGGAGGCAAAGCTGAACTGAAGAGCTGATTTTGACAGTCCTTTATTTGCAAATCTGCTTGTCTTTCAGACATTTCAGCTACGAAACTTCACTGAATGAGAGAAGAAATCCCTCACCAATTCCTGCATCTGTCCAGAGCAAGGACTTCCCTAGAGGAGGAATGGAGCTCATGGAGGAGGTTTCTCCTCCTGGTCCCTGCTGACAGGGCCTCTTTCCCCGTTCCCACTATTCAGTCTGAGCTCTTCCACATCCTTATGTAAAATCCAGCTGCTCTTCCAGTCTCTCCTACCCAGACCTGTCTCAGCTTCCACTCACAGAGGGCTGCTCCCAAAGCTGCCTAAGGACCATTTTCTCGTCCATGTGTTCCTCTTAAATTAATGTAGTGGCTAGNAAAAAAAAAAAAAGGGAGGGAGAGAGGAAAAATGACAGCTGAGCTTCTGGATGAGTTTGCAGGACATAAACTGAGAGCCAGGGCTGATAACCAGCGCTGTAAAACCAAGAAAGGCTTGGTGTTACAGGGGAGGGCGGTGTGGGCAGCCTTCCTCCCCTTTTCACAGCCCGAGGAGCAGGAGAGGCTGCCGGCCACACTGCGGCAAAAGAACCAGGCTGGTTGAGATCCCCAAACCGATCTCGTGAAGACGAGAGTCGAATGGATACTTCGGTACCCTCCTAATTACTCCTTTTATGACGGTGTTTCAGTACCTCGAATGGAGGCTGCGAGGGGTCAGTAAACAGCGCTTTCCTTTATTAACCTCTCTGTCTGCTTTGGGCTGCTCCGACACCCTCCAACACAAACGGAGAACACACGGATAAATAAAGGCTTCATCAGCTGCACGAGGTGTCGAAACGAGCGGTGAGAGAACACCCCCAGGATTCCCTCTACGGGATCTCTTCCCAGCAGGTCCCACAGTGACAGGAGAAGGGACCGCTGGATATTTGTCCTTCCTCTGGCAGGGTGACAACAGCTCCTGAGAGATGCAGGATGCGTCTCTGCCCTGCTGAGGAGAAGATATCCATCCCCCACCTGACCTCAGGGAAAGCTGGACAGGCTCCTGCCATGATCCCTCACCGTCCCGCTGTGATCTCAGCCTGCTTTATCCACCTCTGTGTCCCAGGATGAGCCCCTGCTGCAGGCTGTGAGCCAGGACAGCACCAAACCACCTCATCCAGGGCTTTTTTCTCCACTCCCCATTCTGTATCCGCATCCCAGCCCTGTTTCCTGCCAGTTTGCTCTTCCCTGTAGCGAGAGAAAGAGGGAAAAGGGAGTTTCAGTGCCCAAACCTCAAGGTCCTTCTGAGAGCTCTCTCCTGCCGCAGAAAGTCCCTTCATCATCCCTGAGATTCACATAAAAGCAGTTGAGGTTAATATTGGAGAAGCCAGACTATAAACGGAGAATTAGGCTTTAGCCTAAATAAATCATCGCCTCCGAGGCCGGCTCTGTGGCTGGGTGGGGAGGGAAGGGGGGAAGCCCCTCGGACTTCCCGGGACTGGGAGAGACGGGATGCGGCATTTAGGGGCTGAACACTCGGAGGCCTCACCCAGCTCGCTGGCATCAGCCTCCTCGCTGTTTCCCGAGGGAATCTGGCCCGGTTTTAGGGGGCTCCTGGAGGGAGAACCTCCCCCGGCACCCCGGGGCCGCTTCCTCCCTCCCTGCGGGAAATGTCCCTCTAATGATTCCCCTGCCCCGCTGCTCTGCAGTTTGTCAGGCTGCCTGACTTCGAGCCATCCTGCATCTGTTTCGCCTAGAGAGCCACGCTCGCCTACATTTTAATAAACCCTATAATTTACACATTTCCCTCATACCCTGTAATTTCACCACCCCGAGACGCAGCGAAGGGAGAAAGCGCAGAGCTGGGAGCAGCTCGCAGAGAGCGCTGCCAGAGAATCAAGAAATAAGTAGAAGGGCTTAAATCTGCAGCAGTAAAATAATCCAGGGGAGGGAGCCAACAATGACTGCAAAATAAACATCTCCCCCTGCGAAAGCCCGCAGCCAGCCCCGCTCCTCGCAGCCTGGCGCTGCCAAGAGATCGGCTGCGCTGGGAAACGCGCCTGAGGACTCCAGGAAAAAAATGGATGTGGGTTATATGGACCCCTTTTATAAGGCAACTGTTAGCGGTAACTAAGTTTAAATTTATATGTTCAATAAAGTCTCTTTCTCCCCCCCACCCCTTTCCAAGTGCCAGAACCACTCAAGGAAGCCGACACACGCTTCCCATTTGAAAATGTGTTATTTGAGCATTTTTATTCTCCGCTTTTGTTCTCGGGACTGCAGTGCCTGCGAAGGCGAGGGGGGGGCATTTCTGCGCCGAGATCAAAGCGGCTCTGTGTATACACACACTCGTGCAAATTATGTATTTGTGATCAAGTAACGCAGCATCAGGAAAAGCCAGGCGGGCATGTGGGAGAGTGAGATATTTACACAGGCCTGGCCAGAGGCAGAGGCATTATTTTAAGTGTTTTTCGCCTGTGCCAAGTCATCTGTTCACATATCCGCGTGTGCGCGTAAAGATGATGGAGAGAGCAGCTCGCCAGAGCCAGGAAATTCAGCGTTAACCCCCCCAGTTCCCAAGTGTGCCTTGCCGGGACTCCTGACACCCTCCAAATCTGGGTGTCCCCGTCACAGAGAGTCACGATCGCGCAGGACCCGGGACTGCAGCAGGTCACTCTCCCTTCCCCAGCGCAGCTTTATAGCCCACATAAATGGATATATATATTTCCCCTATAAAGACACGATTTAACCAAAGCATCTCGGGTTCTTCGGCATCAGGGAGAATAAAAATTAATAAAAGAAGAAAAAAGGCAAAAAAAAAGCAAAAAAAAAAAAAAAAAAAGAAAAGNAAAAAAAAAAAAAGAGAAGAGAAATCTGCGTTGTGCGGTGTTCCCTAAACGGGAAATGAAACTGCCACCCGAGTCTTGAGGCTGGAAGGGTAAAGAGCAGAAGGTGAGAAGGGAGCACCGCGGGATCTCACGGGCCCGGCTCTCCCCGCCTGCCAGGGATTGTTCCCTCCTGTGTTTGCCCCCCGGACGGGGAGAAAAGCGCCCCCCGCCCGCCCCGGGGGCCGGGAGCGCCCTGGGCTGCGGCCAGCGAAGCCCATCCCGGGGCGGCCCAGGAAAAGCGGCATCGGAAAGAGGAGCAAGGGAGAAGCCAAATCTGGCAGCGTGTTTACGATGTAAAATGCCGATAAAACTTGCACTGAAAAGATTCCGAACTCAAGTCCGGGCGGGAGGGGCTCGGATCGATTGGAAATGTCCTTTCCAATGGGTGGCTGCCGGGGGAGCCGGCGGGGGGCTGGGTGGGGGAAGCTCCCCCGGGGATCGTCAAGCAGAAATCTCTGCTCTGAGCCAGCACCAAGCCTGGGAGGCGCAGACACAGCGGAGCAGCTCCAAAATGAGGCGCAAAAGCGTGGAGAAACGGGGAGTCCCTCTGCGGGGAGGGAGGCCCTGGGATGGGGAAGGGGACCCCGGGGACCCCCACCCGCAGCGCTCCTGCCTGGGACAGGGACCCGCAGCCCCGCGGAGCATCCCCGGCCCGGCTTCTCCCCCCGCTTCCCCCTTCTCCTTCCACTCAATCCGCATTATTATTAGCAGTATTTTATCCTAGGAAAAACAAACGTCTCGCTCCCTTCCCACCGCACACCGGGGGGGTAAAGGGGTGGCAGGCCCAGATAACAAAGCAGCTGGTGTGGAACGAAGTTGTAAGGAAATAATTGATATGTAATAAGGCTGAGTGAATCTATCCCAAAGAAAATATTGCGTAAGCGGTTATGATTAAACATGCCCGGGCGAAAGGCGCTCTCATAAAGGAGTAATGGAGCTAAGGAAACAAATGATCATTGGGAATGTTAAACACAGAGGGGCATTTCATCACACAAACATAAATTCAGCTTGAAAGAGACTCAGGGGGAAAAAAAAAAGAAGAAAGCCCCATCCCCCCCGCCCCGTTACCCTCAGGTTGTGCGACCGACGCTGTTTGAAGATGCTGGAAGTGCGGGGGGCGGGGGGGAAGAGAGAGGTTGGAGATCCCGCTGGAGAAGGAGGACCCGATCCTGCCTCATGGGTTTAGACCCGGCGCAGACCCAAATCTTCATCCACGCAGCCTCTCCGTTCCCCGGACGTGTGACCAGCCCGTCCTTCCTTTGGGTCACCCCCACCCCCGCAGCTCCCCCGGATCGGGGCCGGATCCTTCCTCCATTCCCCGACTGCCCCATTTCCCCCTCCCCACCAAGGGATATCCCTGACCAGGCAGAGCATCCCCTACCGAATTCCGGGTCTTTCCCCATTTTTATTAAAAAACGAGAACAGGGGGGAAAAAATTTCAACGTTACCCCAGAGAAATGAAAAAAAAAAAAAAATTAAAAAACAAAGAAAAGAAGAAAAAATAAATTGCCAGAGCCTCGCTTCCTTTCCACAGCGCTCTCCCGTCCGGATCAATCCCGTTCCCAAGGCCAGGGAGCGCGGCCGCACGGTGGGAAAGTCGCACAGTTTATTCCAGGGCCAAACCTCCGCCTTTGGAGCTGGCGGCTTTACAGGCGGCAGCGTGCGCTTGGCTGCGGCCCTGCGCCGGCACGGCGAGCCGGGCTCGCAAATTCGTCAGCAGAGAAATAATTTGCTGTCCCGACTGCTTTTGGGGGATTTTGGCTCAGGGGAAAGCAAGCACAGCTCAGCTCCCACCTGGCTGCAGCACGGGCGCTGTGCCGGCTCGTTATTGAGAATTTGAACCAATTTAAATCATTATTCTCGGGGTTTTTTTACCCTTTTCTAAGCCCAGCTGAGGTGGGTGTTCGCACCCACGCGGGGCTGCAGGACCGGCCCTGCCGTTGCCCCACGCCCGAGCTGGGTTTTGGGGCTGCAGGAATTTGTTTTCGTTCGAATTAAACCCGGGGAAGGAGCGGGGAGGGGGAAGGAAGGAGAGAGGCGGGAGATATTTGTGTAACAACTTGAAATAATTTCCCCCAGAAAAAGGAAATCTGGGCAAGAGTTTATCAGGCAGTTCCCTTTGCCAGCATGTTTAAAATGTATAAGTAATTTTAAAGTGTGTCTTCACTTAATATATTTTCCCCTTTCTCCTTCAGATGACAAGGAAGACCAGTGATTGCAAGATGTCTACAGATAGCGCCCTTTAAGAGTTTCCACATTGTATGGTTGGGGGGAAAAAACGTGTTTGCGGTTCCTCCGTCCCTGCCGACAACTTTCTTAGTCTGGGTTTACGGCTCCTATTGTGCGGGCTGAAGGGCGGATTTAAATTACACCAAAAGCGGGAGGGGGGAGAAATTCAGGAGGGTTCTGACGGGAGAGAAAAAGATTTACTCCAAAAAGATGGGGGGAAAAAAAGGAACAAATTCCCCCAAACTGTGCCCGAAGTAACTCCCCGTAAATCCAGGCTTAACGGTGGGGCTGGGTTGGTTTTAATGAGATATTTTGGGGGGAATTAGAGAGAATGACCGAAAGTTTGGGGTTATTTGAGGGGGAATAGAGCGGTTTGTAGGGAATATGAGCGAGGCATTTCTGATCTTGGAAGACGAGGGTTGCGAGGGGAAGGAGCTGCCTGGCCTCGGGCAAAACCCGGCTCCCGTTAGGCTCGGGATTAAAAACCAGCGATCGCCGCTAAATTAGAGCCCCTCGAGAGAAATTACAAGACAAAAAAAAAAAAAAAAAAAACGAGCACAAATTTTTTTCTTTTGTCCTCCCTTTGGAAAAGGAGGCGAATTCCCTGTTTTCCAGAGAGAAAGCATTTCTCTTTTCCTCTCTCCCTGATTTAAATCACGAATCTCTATCGCACTGCACTTGCTGGGACAAACCTTTGGCCAGGGAGAGCTCCCGGGCGGGACTGAGTGTCTGGAGAGTTTTCGCAGGGCTTTCTCCACCTCGGAGAGATGTTTCATTTCTGATTTTCCCCCTGGCTTTCCAAAAGGGGGTTGCGGGCAGAGCCCTCCAACCACCCTGAGCTCAAATCAAAGCTTTGAAACAACCTTTAAAGCCAAAGGAGGAACGGGCCAGCTCATTCCTTCGGCTTCGTGGCGAATATTAAGATTATCTGGGGAAATGAGCCGGGGTTTCTGCAGGACGGAGCAGCCTCGCAAAGAGAAGGGTGGAGAAAATTGCCCCGCGCTCCAGGAAAATCTATTTTCTTGGAGCAGGCAGCAGCGGAAGGCAGGAATTTGCTTGGGCACAAGCACCTACAGCGGGATCAGGCAGGAAAATCGAATTTCGGAGAGATGCCTTTACCCACGGGTTTCCCACAGCAGCAGCCCAAGCCCTGATAACCGAGAGCAAAACTGGGCTCTTGAGCTGCCAAATATTTGGTTAATTTGGTTGAGGTTAGGCGCGAACATCATTTAGGATCCTGAATTCGTTTTATCCTCACTCTAACGAATAAGCCAGAAGTTACTCCCGTTTTAGGCTTATTTAAAAGCCCGTCCTAAAACCAGCCCCCCAAAACGGCGCGGCACTTGTTCCCCTCGCTTTACAAACTCGATGCGAATTCTCCAGTCCCCATTTTACTCCAAATCCCCCCAGTGCAAAGATTTTTTCCCCCAGTGTAACGATTTCTCTCATTCCCACCACGGCTTTTCATTTTTGGGAATCTGGGGAGACGAGCGGGGAGGAACTTTGGAGCTTTCGGGCAACGGGAAAATCATGGAAATACGGTTTTTTTCTGATAGGTAATATTTAAGAAAATGGAAAAAAGAAGAAAACAACAATCCAAATATTTAGTTCGTCCCCGTGTCCCCGACTTGTTTCTGGGGGCTGGGGATGCGCAGCCGTCGGGGGCGTGCAGGGACCCCACTCCCCTCTGGTACCCTCACAAGATCCAGACACGTTTTTTGTCACCAGATGGACGCACGGAACCCCCGGGGCGCGGTTTGTGCAGTGCTGTGGGTTTGTATTATTTACGGGGTGGGAGAGTAGCAGAAATAGCTAATAAATATTTATATATTTTTATATTTATACATTTATATGTTTACATATTTATATAGAGCTACTTCTTGCGCACGAGCAGCGCTGGGGACGCGGGGCAGATCCCTGCAAGGGCCGGGGGCAGCTCTCCAAACCCCCGTGTATTCCCATCCCGGCTCCCGGAGGGAATGGTGCGGGAATGGTGCGGGAAAGCCGCCCCCAGCACCCGGGCTGGATCTCCCTGCTCGCCCCATCCCTCGCAGCCCAAGGCAGGGAAGAGCCAGCCCCTCTCATTCCGTGCCAAGTTCCCAACTCGCCAAACAGCGCATTAGAAAACAGAACCAACCCCAAAGAATAATAAATAAATAATAATCGGGGGGAAAAAACCCCAAACGCCAAAGCTTTGTGCCATCCCCAGTCAGGGGGTCCTGGATCGCACCGACGGCTCAGGGAAGGGAGGCAGGGAAAGGGGATGGGGTTTTCTTTGATGGATTCCTAAACAATCCCTATTATTAATTTCTTCACCAACCAAGGGTGAATAGGGGCTCCAAATGGCAAGATTTGCTTTTCAAAGAGGAACGTGAAATCAAAACACCTGTTCTACATTAGCCGTCTCTCGCTTCCACCTCCCCTGTAAATGAAATTATTTAAATAATGAAAAAAATATATACATGAGAGAGAATAGGCGTATTGTTTTTCTCTCCTGACAGATGGGATGAGAGCTGGCAAACCGGCTATCACTTCAGATGAATAAATTAATAACAAAGCATTTAAGAAGTGACATGGCGAGTTCTACCACTGTTTCTTCAGGCGCATTCGCACCCAAAACCTGACACCCAAACCTACCCCAAAACCTCCCCCTAAACTCCTTTGGTGGGGACGGACAGCGAGTCCAGAAGCAGCGGTCGAACACTCCCAGCCCACGCACCCCAAACTCCCCGCACCCACGGGCGGGCCCCAGCACCCCCCTGCCGCGGGGTCCGCCCCACGCAGTCAGGCCGTGCCCCCCCGGGTACCCCGCACCCCACGCAGTCAGGCCGTGCCCCCCGGGTACCCCGCACCCCGCACCCCACGCAGTCAGGCCGTGCCC
>VZRO01001127.1:10376-25468 GCA_013397915.1 Daphoenositta chrysoptera | reverse complement strand
TTTCCGCTTGTAACTACGAGGGGACGCTGCCGGCCCGATAAGGTATCGCGGAGCCGCGGTCAGCACCTCACTGCCAGCTCCCCGGCCCCGCTGGCAGCCGGGCCGGGCCAGCGGGGAGATGTCGAGGCATTTCTGGGAATAATCACATCACACAAGTGCTTACATTCCGGCTTCCTTTCTCCTCATCCCTACCACCAAGTTTGAAGTCACACCTTCTACCGGATTGTTTAAGGTCTCGGGGTTGCAGAGGGGTGGCTGGCAGGGAAGGGGGGGAGTTGGGGGTTGTTAATCTCTAGGGTTCCTCCAGGCCAATAAAAGTAGCGTGGTCAGAAATTTCTTCTTTTCCACAGAAACCTCTCCTTCTCCCCCCCAGCCCAACCCCAACCCCTTTCTGTTCGTTTTTTTGCCTGGACTTCAGGGTCGGCAAAGAGCACTGGGAAGTCCTGAAAGCTGCTCCAACTGAGCTGCAAAGTAACAAAAAAGACTTTGTTTGCCCCATAAAGTCACGGAGGGGTCCTGGTATACACACAGACATTGTGGGAAAACACACCTGGAGAGGAGAATTTATAAAAATATCTTATCCACGTGCACTGGGATAAGTTTCCCAAAATGCAACTGAAGGCCTTAAACCTGCAGCATCCGGGAGGTTTGGCAAATGTGCTGGTGAGAAAATAATCGTCAGTAAACATCTGGGTGAGTGCACACAAATACTTCTTTAAACATCTGATACACACGCTTTACATATCCAGTTAATTAACTCGAGATCTTAAAAACCTGAACAGTGGAATTTTGACTGGGAGATGGGGATTCCAGGGCTGTAAGCAGATCTGGAAATTCATATTTCTCTTGCAGGAAAGCACCCACCAGAATCTCTCTCACTGAGCATTTTGCTCTGTTCTCCCTCTGCTCTCTGTTCAGATTGATGTGGCTTTGTGCCACCACCTGCTGAGCTCTGGGCTCACCCCATCATCCTCTTCTTTGGGATCTACTTGGGATCCTCAAAAATCAACCCGATCCCCTCTGCTCACGTCTCCTACCAGGCACTCAGCTTGTGCAGCGAGCAGACACTGAGTGCTTTCTGTATTTTCTTTTTTTCATGCCCCTTAAGACTCTGGGGTTTGCTGCTTTACGGGAAGGGTCGTTTGGGACTGCTAAGGGAGCATCCAGTGCTGACACACTTTAAAAAGGTAAAATCAAGCCAATGGAGACAAGTGATTTCTGCCTGAGGGCAAACCTTTGGCAGTGCCCTTGATCCCACTGTCACCCTTCCCATCCTTCATTTAGGTCACTCTTCTCACACTGCCACCACCCTGGGACTGCCTCTTCTTCGTGCAGCTCTTGGACCAAACCAGCCCCTCCATCCCAGAGCGACTCTGCTGTTTTCTAATAAATAACCAGAGCATGTGTGCACCATGCCTATGGCCACAAAAACCCGGCCTTGGCTGGGATTTCTGGTTGTCACCTCGTGCCAATAATAATAACAATAATAATAACAATAATAAGAACGTTGCTTTGTGGATTCAGACCTGCCAGAAAGGCACCAAGCCAAGTGTTACACTTGTGGGAGGTATCTTGCAGAGTACTCCAAGGATCTTTTGTTAGGTCTGGCCCTATTTAATATTTTCATTAATGACCCTGTAAATGGATTACACAGCCCATTAATAAAATTTGGCAGATGCTACCCAGTTAAGGGAATGCATGAAAGGCAAGAGAAGATTAAAAAGGGAAGGGAAAATGACAGAGAAAAGCAGGAAGAAAGGACAGAGAAAGAGCCCAAAATTATTTGTGTTGGTGAAATTTGGGGAAAGGTGGCTGGAGGATTATTCAAAATCCAGATTCCTTAATTGTGGTTTTATCCACAATCCAGTAAAAACAAATTATGAGTCCCAGAGAGAGATGGGGCAGAAGGTGAGGCTGGAGTTTGCAGGGAGGGGTGGCAGGAGGGCAGGGACCACAGCGGGAGCCCTGCTCACACACGGAGCAGGGGCACGGGGACCTGCACCCTATTGCTGAGCAGTGCCAAAAAAACCCAGAGGAAGATTGGAAAACAACAAAAAGAACTGCTTGTGCTGAAATGGGTAGAAGAGACCCTTAATTTTGAGGGGAGGATTCAACAGGCAGTGCTGGGAAGCCCCCGCATGTTTTGGGGTTCCCTGTGCTTCTGGCGGGTGTCATCAAATGGATCTGGATCAGTTGGAGTTTGGGGTAGTGGTGCAGGGGACACCAGACCACTGCAAATACAATAAATCTGATAATCTTGGAGCTTGTCTGCTCACTTTTCTCTCTCTCAGCTCTTCCAGGGGCATCTGGTGGAGCTCTGAAAGTAACATCAGCCATGAGGGGTCTGTGAGGGGCTGCAGGCAGAGGAAAGCACCTCATCAAAAATCTGGGATTCCACAACCGAATCCCTTGGGTCATTGTCCAGAGCAGTGACAGCTGATGGGGACCTGCTGGGTGAACAAGAACCTGGCCCAGGAAAGAGGAGAAGACACAATAGAATGTGGGCAAATTAGACAATAAGCAGGAAAATCCTCCCCAGGAATTCTGCTGGCCTGAGAAGGGCAGGAGGTGCTGCAACTCCCTGCTGACCAGAGACTTGAAATGATGGGAAAAAACCCTTATTGATCAGGTGTAAAGTGGAAATAGGGCAAAAAGAGGATGAAGAATGTGGCCCGATAGGTGTTTCTACCTCCCTCCTATCCCATGGGAATTCCAGGATGTACAGATGGAGGCACGGAAGAGCAGCGTGAGTTTTCCCAGCGGTTACTTGGAACAGCTCAGACACTGAACAAATGCAGAGGGTTTGGGAGCCCCTCTGCCCGAACAGGTCTGTGGATTTAAACTGAGCCAGGGACATGACCACAAAGCACCAGATGTTCCACTGATGGAAATCAGAGTGGATCCAACGGCACCAGGAAAGCTCTCACCACGGGCTGGGCTGAGGGTTTGGTGCATTAACTACTCCAAGGCTGTGGGTTTAAGTGTATCCTCCTCTTAGCAGTTTTACACAGATAAAATCCTCGTGCCTTAAACTTTTACAGGTTATTTGGCATATTTTTTGAGGATCCGTTGTGCTAAGGATCGTAGCTTGACCCGAATTGTCACCCTTTTCCCTAAATAATTATAATACCACTGCTTCCAAAGGGTAAGAAGGAATTAAAAACCCAACACTGGGCCCAGTCTGCCTCTGCATTACACCTGTTTGACATCACAAACCTACCTGCTTCAAAGAATCAAACCTCTATTCTACTCCTGCCTGTTTCATTTAGACACAAATCCCTAAATCCCTGAGTATTTCACTGTTTTCTCTTTTCTTTCAGCACTTGCTGTTCACCTATTTGCTTTTTTCTCTTTACACTGGGTCACCACTACAAAAATCTTGGCCAAACTCTGTGAAGCCACGAATATGATTATAGCCTGCTAATGTAAACAGGCAGGAAGGGGTGAAATAGGTTGGTTTTGTGTGTGTGTGAGAGAGAGAGAGAGAGAGAGAAGGAGAAGGATCCAGATCCAGTTTATAAACATCCATCTCCAGTAATGAGTCCTCTAGGAAGAAATGAAAAATAGCCCAGGCCTGGTAAAGTCAATTAAGTTGCCTTTAAATAAGAGGTTACCCAGAGAGGCCAAGAGTTAACATGTAAAGGCTTATTGCCAGTGCTGTAAAAAAATAAAAGGAGGCTTGAATATTTGAAGACATTTGGTTGCTATTATAAACAAGTGGATCTAATAGTGTGGGTACATTCATAGACTAACTGTAGAAGTTGGGCATCTTAGAAGGACACATTGAAAGGGAAAAAACTCCAAGGTTCTCTGGCTAAATAATTCCAAATGGGTCATTATAAAAGCACTGATACAACACGTGTGGTTGGGACCCAGGGCATTTATAAGGCAAGCTTTTCAAACCCCCCAATAATGAGCAGCTAACAACAAGAGCACAGCCAAAGGTGTGTGTAATCTGCAGGGAACACATGGCAAAGCTTTACCCTGCAAATTCTTATAATGACCTGCAGAGCAGATGGCCCTGACACCACTTCCAGCCCTTTGGAAAACTCCACTGAGGTTTATCCCAGCGTGGGGATTCGGAACTGGAAAAGCGAGCGTAGTGACAGCACCTTCCAGGGAGGGAAGGGCTGTTCCTAAAGAGATGAGAAAAGAAATTAAAGACAAAAGGAGAACAAAGATGCTCCTCTTTTCTGCTCCAAAGCCCAGATTTTTCTTCTCAGGGCAAACCCGATATTTGGGGGGATTTCAAGGAAGTTACAGTGGGCTGCAAAAGCAATCTGGGTACAGCCCTGTAATTCCTGCAAAGACAAATAACCTGGAGAAGGCACCGGGCACCAAAGTCACTTCCTCACAGAGGCCGGTGCTGACCCACACAGAGGGGGTTTCCAAGACATCCCAAGACATCAACTCTTACCTTTGGAAGTGGTGGGAATGCTGCTATGTGCTCCAACTCCCTCAGGAACAATCAGTTCCCACAGCATCCCATAGCGTGTAACACATCTATCCACTCCCATGGAGCTGTGTCCACAAATCCTGCTGCTTTTCCAAGGAGCTGAGTGACAGACTTGACAAAGCCACAGTATCCCTTCCCAAAGGCAGACTCAAGACATGGAGCTGAAGTTTTGACCACCACAGACCCTTTCTGTCACAGCTCAGGGCTGGCCACTGACCAGAACCCTTCATACCCTCACATTACACATTTAAATATCTGAGCTTCTCACACTCATATTTGGATCACAATTAGAGACAGTAGATGGAAAAATGAGGTCCAAGGAAACATGAAGGACCACGTTTTATGATCCTAAAGAGGCAGCATGACCCTCAGTGAGGACGTTTTTAGAAGCATTAATATAAATTTGAATTAAACATTAAGCTGCTCCTGTCTATCCGACAGCAGCAGGCTCTGCCCATGTCAGACCCAGAGGCGAGGCTCAAATCTGAATTCCCAGGAGACACAGCATCCCCACTCAGGATCCGGGACCAGAATTCCTCATTTTGAAATGAAATTGAACAAGGTATCCCTCAGCACGGATCCATGAGTCGCTGCTCCAGCTCTGGAGCACAGCACTGATCTCCTGCGGGCTCAGCAAGCAGCAGGACAGTGGGATCAGGGAGTTCTCTGCCTTTCCCGAGCCTCCTGCCCGCCTCCCTCACTCCCTGTCAGCTGCGAGGGAACGGGAGAGCAGCAAACACAGGGTCAGGCGAATTAACGTCACCAGAAAGGAAGTGGGGTCAGAGCTAAGCGGCGTTTCCCTGCATCCACCGCAGGCTCAGAGCATGGATGGGGACAATTAACTCAGCAGCTTGATGAGGAGACTCCTGAGCCCCCTTTCCCCGCAGAGGGAGGGGGACCCCAGCAGGATTCATTGCTACATCACAGCACCCACCAGAAGAATCATCCAGGGACACCAGACCTGGGCAGAGCCCTGGGAATCCTGTCCTGGTGCTCTCTGGAGTGTGGGGTAGCAGAGGAGGAGGCAGGAGCGCAAATCTGCTTCTATTTGTTTAAGCCACCAACAAATTAATGCTGCAAATCTGCCAGGCTGACCCTGTGGTCTCAGGGAGATTTTTCTGGCTTTCTGGTCTGGGGTATTGCACACACAGGTTTCCCTCCTAGCCCTTGATAAACACTTCTGACCAACTACTCGGGAGGAACAGGGTGGGGGGAACATTCCCAAATCCCAGTGTGAAAACCCCGAAGCCTCCCCTCTCATGGAAGCAGTACCCTCCTCACAAGAGTCCTGCACCTGGCTCCCAGAGTGGGGACAAGCCCTCCCTGCGTTCTGGGGGGGGTCACCTGCCAGTCAGCAGCACGGAGGGTCAGCCTGGGTGTCAGCAAGTCTGTACCACACCAGGGAGTCCCTAGAATTATTTATTAATACTTATTATTAATTTTTTCATCTAATTAAAATAATTATTTATAAATTATTTATTATCGAAGGGGAGAGCAGCAAGAGCCTGGACATAGTGGGAGAGAGAAGAGTCCAGTCTGGGGAGATGCCAATAAAGGATGACCATAAGATCCCTAAAATCTGGGTCCAGAAATTGCCCAGAGCCCTCCTGCCATCCTCCAGAGACCCCAGCAGCACCTCAAGGCAGCAGGAACAGCCCGGAGCTGGCATGGTTTGGGCACTGCTCCACATCCAAAGCTGTGCTGAAGGGGTCCACACTGGAGCAAACTTGGGCAATAAGGAACTGAATAAACCCTTCTGGAATCTACTTTGTAGGCAAAAATCACTCTCACTTAGGGATGTGCTCAGCATCACAGCGTACAGGTCACAAATTTGGGGTCATTCCCAAAGATGCCAGCTTGGTGTAGAACAAGTGCTCAGCCTGTTTCCCTAAGGCACAGGGATGAGTCCTGAATCCTTGTACCTGCTCCAGAAAAGGATTTGTCTCCATTCTCAGTTGTGGGGTGTCTGATTCCATTTCCATCACATTTAGCTGCCTGCTGTCACTTCCAGAAACAGAGTTCCTATGCCGTGTGGAATAGGAAAAGTCAGTGTCCTCACTGAGCTGTGGACTTGAGAGAACCCCCAGATGAGCATCTCTAGAAAAGCTGCACACACAGCAAGAGATCTCTGGACTAGACACCAGAGAATCCCTCTCAAGAATGAGTTTGACAGCCAAATTTCTTGTTTCGCCACTCGTTTGTCCTTTCCAAACGTGCTGCTAAGGCCTGCTGCGGCACAGGGGGCCACTGAGGGGAGGGGGCTCGCTCTGTGCAAGGGCTGCTCCGCCCTGGCCGTGCTGGGAGCAGCCAGCGAGGGACCTGCAGGAACACGGAATAGCGACAGCTCACACAGCTCGACAGAGCCACTGCGAGCTGAGATCTCACCCGTGGGGCAGGCTCTTGGACTGGTGGCAAAGACAGGGAAAAAGTGCAGAAACATCAGCCTCAAGTCACTGCAGAGGGCTGACACATAACCCAGCAGGTGCCTTGGCAGCCACACAGGCAAGGAGCTGTCCCTCCATGCCAGCAGCAAGGCAAGCCCAGGTAGGTTCCTTGCCAGTTCCTTCTCCTGCCCTTTCCCATGGCACAAGCAGCTCAGCCTCTCTGGGGTGGCTGGGGATTCTTTTGTCCTGCAGCACTGAGAATGCCCGGTGTGGCTGTACTCGTCTCAGGGAATATCTGTCACACCGTTGAACTCGTTCCGTGCACCTCATCCCTTCTTTCCACACACACAGCATCCCTCCCAAATCCCCCCTGTAAAATCCCAGAGCAGGAAAGAGAAGAGAGAGATGTGTGACTGAGTTACAGTTTGGCTGCTGGGTCGGCTAAGTCAGGTCCCACAGCTGGAAGGAACGGGATGGGCTCATAAACCCTTGGATTTTTCAGGACAGCAACAGTCTTCTTGATTTCACTCAAACCTCGTGGCTGGGAAGCTCTACCTAGGTACGAGGAAGGACCAGGAATTTATCTGTGCCTGTGTGAGCATCATCCCTGGGCTGTGCCTTGGTTTCACGCCGTGGTGGTGCACAGGGACATCGGCTGCTCAGCCTCAGGAACAGCCTGGCTCTCAAAACCCCTTTTCTGAGCCTCGTTTTTCCCCTCTGCAAAAGGAACACCATGACTCTTCACAGAGGGGGGAAAAAAAACCCCTCTTGTATCAGCCAGGAGACAAAATCCACTTAGTATGGCATCAAAAAAAGGAAAAGTGCCCCTAGAGGAAGATCAGTCAGCACGGGGTTGTCCCCGCGCCCCAGCTTCGATTAGATCCTCCAGCACAGAATAAACAACTTTCACCTTGCCGTGACCCCAGGGAGCCCTCGGCCCGCCTAGGCAGCACTGCCAGCATCCCAGGCGGAGCTGCGGGAGCCCGGAGCCCCAGCCGCACGGGATACCCGGGAATCCTGGCCACGCAGAGCCCAGCTCGGACCTGGGGCTGTGTGGCCCCAACCCCGAGCAGCCGCTGCCTTTTGCTGAAATAAAGCCCGTGGAAAAGGCAGAATGTTATTGCGCCTCACAGAGAGATAAATGAAATAATTCTGAGTCTTGGGGATGAAATATACATTAAATATATGGCATCCTGTGCCTCATAGCTGAGATACACAGATTCAATCTGCCCGTATTTTACGTCCAATGCTGCTTGTCAGGCATCCTCCCCCAAGCCAAGGGGGAGGGATCCATCTGAGCCTCCAGTTAAAGCCCAGCTCTCCTTAAAGGCACCATTGTAGGCAAAGGGAGAAAAAAGAAAAAAATAAAGAAGAAAAAAGATAATTCTGTCAGCACAGATGTCTCCTACGCTGAGGGGTTTGCAAAGAAGTAAAACCTGAGCCTCTATTAGGCCATTTGCAAAGTTATGGACTGTAAATAAACAGAGCAGAGCAGTTCCCCCACCTAGGAGATACCACAAGTCAGTGGACAGCACTGACAAGCCCGAGTCTTGCTGTAACTGGCTTATCTTTCTAATCCTCTGGATTATTAATAGTAGTAGGGCTGTGATAGAGTCCAGAGGCCACCCCGTGACAGACACCACCGTGTGAAGCATCCCACAAACACACAGGGAGAGGCCGGCCCTGTCTCTCCAGAGCTCCTGTGGCGGGAGGATGGGACAAGGCAGGCACGGGAAGATGAGGTGAAGTGCCCAAAGCACAGGGCACATCAGCAGCAGAGGAGAAAACAAATCTGCTTCCTCCCAAACTCTTCGTTTGTCCCACCAAGTTCAGAGCTGGGTTCTTGCTGATTCTTGCTTCCCGTTGTCCCCTCCACAGTCCTTTGGCAACAAAGAAAGGGTTGGAAGCCACTTCCCTTGTCTTGATCATACCAGAACCACTCCAAGGCAGAGAGAGGATCAGTACCACGTGGGATCCAGCCATAGAGTGGTCATCTTAGCACCAGATCTGACAGAAGATCCAGTTTCTTTGCCATGTTTTTATGGAGTTAATCCATCCTCAGCTCAACCAAACTCACTCACCCCACAGCCAGAGCCTGCTAGGCCTGGTGCAAGGGATACCCGAGGAACCAGCAGAGAACCAGGAACCAGGGAGATGGAGCGAGGACAGGCAGGGATCAGCCCTCCCCTCTCCACAGGGGCTGGCACCAGAGCTGAACTGGGACATCAAACTAGGCACAAAGCTAAGAAAAAACAGCAAACCGAGTTCCATCCAACTGTGGCTACTCAGGGTGTGGGATGGGAGTGACTGCTCCACCCTGGGGCTTTCTGACTCCCTTCCTCCAAAATACCTGGAGCTCGTGGGGATTTGCCTGGTGGGATGTAGCGGGGTGGGCATGAGGAGCAGCAGCACCACACAGCATCTGCTGGGACACCGGCTCTGGGTGTTCTGTGAGCAGAGCTTGGGAGCCACCAGCCCATGGCAAGGCCCAGCCCACCCCTGAGGCTGATCCCGTGGAAGGGCCTCACAGCTGAACTTGGAGACCAGAAGGAAATGGGTCAGGAAGGACAGATGCCCTCTAGGACGGCATTTCCAGATCTTTCATTCAGGTGGATGTCCAAAAGGAAAGCCTAAATTCCAACAGGAGCTCCCAGCGCTACCAAGCTCGTTGTCTCTGCCTGTCTCCTGCCCACCTTGGTCCCACTCCCTGATTTAGAGGGAACCCTCCTGCTCCAAGCTCTGCCCAGACCTCTGGAACTACAGGATACTGGGGAACAGGACAGGTCTTTCCATGGGCAGATCTCAGCTGCCCGCAGGTGTGCCACCACCCTGACTGCTGGTGTGACACCACATGCTCTGGACACTCTGCTCCCGTCGAGGTGATGGCTAAAATTCCACATTTCTCTCTTCCTGCATCCTCCTACTCAGAGCCAAACCCTGCTCCGAATCCGCTGTCCCCGAGAGCATTTCCCTTTGCCTCCTGCTCATTTAGTTTGGCTCCTGCCTGGATGCCCACAAAGCCTTGACTTTCCTGCTGCCTCAGGGCTGCTCAAGCAGTTTCCTCCAGAGGCAAATGGGTGCATTCAACAGGGCCATAAAATCCCAGCGACTTTCTGGGCACGGGGCCTAATCCAACTCCCAGGGAAAAGGAGCAGGAGGAGGAGGAGGGTTATTCTCTCCAAGTGAGGGGGGCTGAGGGAGGAGGCAGGAGGAGGCTCTGGGACAGTGACACTGCCATCCTGGTGGACCTCTTCCGAGGTCAGCACTGGGAAGGCAGCAAGTGGTAAATACCTTTTCCGCTGCGTGGGTGCCCCTTGTTCCCATTCATGTTTTCTCAGTGCTACCTTGTGCTTCCTAAGCAAGCCATAAATTCAGTCATATGGGTTTTCTCNTTTTTTGACATCCATTTAATGACTTTTCTCTTTAATATATGGCAGGCATTTTCCTTCTAAAATACCTGAGGTTTAGGACAGGTAGTAAATGGAGACCTCTCACAGAACCACTGGCCCAGAACCCAGTCTTATTGGCACTTAGAAAAGGAGATCCATTTTTCCCTTTCTGCTCTTCAATTAGCTGCAATGTTTGCCTTTAAAACATAAAATTAGAAGCCTTTTTTGGAGGCACAAAGCAATATTATACTGCAAAGCACATTTTTATTCTCCCCTCCCTGCTACCAGTTCAGCACAGCAGATATATGAGACAGCTGGTTTCTAGGCACCGCTCTCTTCTGAAGATTTAGGGTCCAACTTGCAGTTCCTGTGAAAATAATGACCTCCCTTGCTCTTTGTAGGCCTGTGCTTGATCCTGCCCATATTAGCAGGACCTTTCAGGTCGAGTTCTACAGGATTTAGTGCTGGAGAGCAGAGGTACTGAGCAGGCAAACGTCTCAGAGCCCGTGCAGCTGAGCCCTCCCGTGAAAACACAGGGCAGGAGCTGCTGCTCCGTTCTGCCAGGACTTGTCACGTATCCGAGAGCTGCTTTCCTAAGGGAAAGCTTCACACAGTCACTCCCACCCACCCAGATGTCTTTTCACTGAGGAATCAGAAAACAGGGGTGAGGAAGACTGTGGGAGTGAGTGACGGAGGGATTGAGATCTCAGGGATCTGGGCTGGGCAGGACACAAGGCTGGGTCTGATGCCAGCCCCTTCGGCCCTGACTCGTGCCCACACCAGACCAGGGGTAGCCTCAGCCCTCACCACGACAAATCCCTGGATCAGGAGCCACATCCAAAGCACCAGAGTGCTGCACACAGCCCACAGATCACAGGGTGGCCCCTTCTGGTTAAAAAGACCAGAGCACAGCTTGCTGCTCCTGCTGAACTCGAGCACACAAAACCCTTCCCACTCTGGTCCTCTCTTTTTCACCTCAGTCCAAAGAGCTCTGACCCCATCCCTACTCCAGGTAGGCAGCTTCAACTCAAGCTCTAGCAGCTGCTGCTGTTGGCTCTGGAGAGCTGTGCTTTGACTGCTGGGAGGCTGCACAGCCCAGCCACGGCCACCCAGACTTTTGTAAATCTCCAGTTGTGCGCTGCTACAAAGGTGAAGCGAACCCAGCTCAGAGGAACAACCCAACTGGTTGTACTCATGATGTCCAGCTGGTCCATGCCACTCTCCTCCTGGCATGGGCCTTGCTGTCACAAATTCATAAATAAACACGATCTAAGACAAAAAGCAGCTAACATTCATATTTTCTTAAAGTGGTTCAAATCAGCCACAGCATAGGAGGGTGAAAAATACGCCGGGATGGCAGCTATTGATCTCAAGAGGCAGTGAATTGTGCTCCATGTTGGATCAAAGGCGAGCACGGAGCAGAGAAGAGCCACTTTCTCCACCACACATCGATGATTTTCCAGATGTCTTTTGTGGGAAATAATGGCACTCAGCACTGTTAACAAAAAGCAGCCAAATCACAGGAAAGGGAGGCTTGACTCTTTTATCTCACTGGTGTTACTCATCCATCTCTAGAGCAAGCTGATAGCAGAATGACTGATTCCGAAATTACAGGAAAAAGAAAAAAAGTCAACGAAACCACTGAGACAGAGCAGCAGATGTACCTGCCCCAGTAATTCTGTCCCCGCCCTCAGTCCCCATCCGCCTTCCTGATCTGCTGGGACACTGGGCAGAGAGCAGGATGGACAGGGCAGCAGAGCTGCAGCTGCTGGAGCAAGTGTTTCTAAAGAGCCCTCCATGAGAAAACTGATGTTACTTAGATATTCACCAGCTTCAAGTAACCAAAATAATCCCTTTCCCTTCCTAAAAGAATTTCCCAGGATATAAAAAAAAGCTGATTTTCCTTAGTTTTTTCTTTATTTTTACTACATTTTACATGCTGTTGCCTCTTTAGCCTGAAGTGGCAGGAGGGGACACGTCTGGCGGACAAAACACCAAAGCAAATCACAGGAAAACCTGGGGGTGCTCGAAATGGCCGAGCCTGAGATTTGCAACAACACGAACCTTTAAAGTCCTCTGCCAAGCTCCCCTGGTCCTGGGCTCCTCCACCACTTGCTCTCTTCTACCAGCACCTGAGTATTCGTTCCCAGGTAGCCGGAGGTGTTTTGTGGTGTGGATGCTCCAGGAACCCTTCCCGAGGCCGGGAACTGGGGCTGGGTTGCCCGGGAATGCTGGGCTGGGCTGAGGTGGCTCCTCTCAGCCCTTCTCCACATCTGACATAAAGCAGGTGTGGTGCCCTGCTCCTCCCAAGCCGTTTGAAGTTCCACCAAGTGTTTCAAGACCCTGACTTTGCTGGATACAGAGGAACTTTTCCTTGATCCTCCAGGTCTTCTCTGGGAGGAAATGATAAAGCTCAGCCCCAGTGGCTCAAGTCACATGCAGGCAGCGAGAGAAAAAGGGACTCGATTTTAGGGGCGATGAACCAGAGCTGTCTCCTTGTCTTCACCCAGATTTGTGAGGGTCCTGCACTTCTCCATTTCTATTTAGGTGCCTCAAACTGGCTGGGAGGCAGAAATTTAGGTTTGCCCCTCCAAAGCCTCAGTGAGGAGCTCGACATTCAAGAGCTCGTTGAAAAACCACGGGATTTGTGTGTGTGTGAACGCTGCTCACTGACATGTCTGAGGAGCTCCAAGGTTTCCAGTCCCTCTGAGTTGTTTCAAAACTATGCGTTTTCCCCAAAACTATTCACCCAAACCAAAACAAAACAAGCGGGCTGTTTTCTGTCAAAGTCTCAAAAACACCAACCCCGCTGCAAGACACGTCTTAAGAATCCCTCAATTAATGAAAATGTGAAATCCGAAGGAAAAAGAAAAATCTTCAGGAAAACCGAGGAGCAGTTAAAAACAACTCCTTCAGGAAAGAGAATTTTAATTAAAAATAATATCCCGGTGGATAATTTATGTTTCTACCTAAAGATTTAAATTGCAGAAGCAGCAAAATGGATTTTTTTTTAACACCATCAGCATCCGAGAGTGGAAAACATCAGATTTCAAATTCATGTATTCTATATTTGAACATCTTGTTTCTATTTAACAGAATAGGCCTTTTTTCTCCGGATTTTTCTCCTTTTTTTTTTTCCCCCTTTTTTTTCGCCTTCCTTTATTTTTTTTTTTTTTTAACCCAACATATAATTCATCCTAATATATTACAAATGGCACACTGAAAGAGCATGCCCGGAAAATATTAATAATTGAATTCAAATGAGTTTTCCCTAAGAGTTTAGAATCGAGGGGAGAAATTCTGAAATGTATTTGTGAGGGGAAAACGAGGAGGGGAAAAAAAAATAATAATCGAGACAGAGAGACTTTTCCAGGCGCTCTGAGAAACGAACTGGGTTGTGTGGAGTCTCCCCGAGCATGACAGAAAAGGGATTAAAGCAGGTGACACTTTGAACTTAGCTTAGATAAGTGACCCTCAAAATCAACAGTCCACAAGTTTAGTACACAGATTCCCTGGACACGTCTAGTCGGGTCTGCGTCAAAACCTTCCCGACTTCAGTAAGTCAAATTAAAGTAAAGAAGACAGGTTGCTCGGGTTATCTCCTCCTATTGTTTTAGCCACTTATTAGCGCTAATGGACAATTAGTGGCCGGCGCAGATATTTTGTGCAATACGAGGCAAAGGGGAGAATTCTTTGTTTGCTTCTGTGTGCGGGAAAAGCTCATCTGCGGTCGAATGTATAAAAATAGCAGCCAGCAAAGAAGTGTGAAAGACACCAGTTAAACAGCCCGATTTCCAGTTTCCAGAGAGGAATATAGTTGAAAACAGATCCATCGACGGAGTTTTAAGAAATCCTCCCGATGCACTTGAAGCACAAGGAAGTCTGCACTTTATAAACAACCAAATATATGCTCGGGATAAAAGGCGAGGCTTTTTGAACTCCTAGCTGGCGTGTTAGGAAGACCTTTAATGACATTAGCAGTTCTTCAAACCCAGAAAGGCCACATTATTTCTGATCCTATATGGTCACCACATGTAGCTTTATAAAGAGGGGGAGAGAGAAAAAAAAATCCTCTCTTCTTGCCAATAAATAACTTGCCAGAAGAGAAAATATTTACCGCTGCTTTTCAAAATTCTTTACGCGTGCAGTAAAATCCTCTTCGGAGAAAATGAGCCCGTAAAGAAACCCAAGGCGTTTCCTCCGAGCACTACCGGGGCCGCCCCGCGCCCCTCCGCGCCCCGCTCCGCGGCCCCTTAGTCCCCCCCTCGTTAACACCTCGGGCTTGGGGCGCTTCCCAGCGCCAGGGAGGGATCCGGGATGCGCCGAGAGGAGCAGACGCGGCGGATGTGATAAAAATAATCATCAGAATAATAAGAATAACAATAAGGGTGATACCTGGCACTAAGCTGCGCGCTTTGCCTCCGCCGCCCGGCGCGCAGGCAGGGCCGGCTCCTGCTCCGCGGAGGCGCTGCTGGCCGTGAGCAGGAGATATTAATGAAGTTATAATTGAGGGATAACAGACCCGGCAGCACCTTCCGGGCTCGGGCGGGCTCGCTCGCTTCCTTAAGCGGCGAAATTAAGCCGGGGTTTAAAGCGAGAGGAGCGTTCCTCCCCCCTCCAAGCCCAGGGTTCGGGCGGAAAAATTGCTATTCCCTGGCTCCGAGCAGCGGGACCAAACATCCCAGCCCAGCCCCGCGGCCCGGCGCGGAGCCCCCGCGGAGCGAGCGCCGGCTCCGCGCTCAGGGCCGGGGCTTTGCGCCTTTCAGGGAGATCAATGGTTTGTTTCTGTTTGGGGGGACGCTTTCAAACAAACACACAATAAATCACCTCCAGCTCCCGGCCCGGCTGCTCTCGGCCCGCGGA
>VZRO01001118.1:122951-162205 GCA_013397915.1 Daphoenositta chrysoptera | reverse complement strand
GTTTATTTCTTTTTTAAATCTGATTGACTGTAGAATATGAGTAGGATTTACTGTCTGACCTGCAGACCAATATGAGTTTATCCTAAAACATTATATTTTCTTTCTGGGAAGCTACTGTAGAATCCCCAAATGACTTTTCAGTTGTGAATGGAGGTTTTCACTGACCAAAATAAAACACTTAAAAAAGATCTGTTTTTCAGGAAGTAACTACAGTACAAATGTTCAGGTCCTGAAAACTGGAGCATCTGTTATCACTAGCTGAATCTGGGTTTTAATTTTTAATCCCTTTCATACTTGGAATTTACATGTTCTTGCCATGGGGTCTATCTTTCTCACTTTGTATGATGTGTTGGCTCCTTCTACAGACTTATTCATTGAAACAGATACTAACAAAGCTGCTTTTCTTCATTGGATTTGCTATGCATGATGGGATTGTCATTAAGGCTAAACTTCAATCCATTTCTTCAACTGCACTGACAGTGTTAGATGAGGAACTAATGTAATTAAATAGCAACTGAACTAAAATGATGCTATAAATAAAAGCATGTGGCACTGCAGCAAAATGGCTACTGATATTTATCCAATATCTAATCCCTGATATTTTTCATTTGATGGAAAAAAGAGAGGTTTGAGGAGAAAGAGAAATTAGCAGGAAAAAAATAAAATCCCACATCATTGTGACACTTTAGTGCCCTAGAGAAACAGCCATGTGAGAAAATACTTCAGATAACTCCTTCCTCACTTCTAGGGTTCACAGATACTTTTAAACAAATGATCATTACATGTTTAGGAAGTGGCTGAACAGCTGCTGTAATTTCAGAAGTCAATAAAGTGCTTATTCTCATGTTTATAATCTTCTGGAGCCCAGACACGTTGGTAACATGCCAAAAATTGGCATCAAGCCTTAGAATGCTGCAAATACACCAAGACATGTTACAAAAACTCTCAGTGATAAGTGACTGTATCTACAGCAGAATGAAATTCTGAGGTTTTTGTTGACTATTCAAATTTTTTCATCATATCTAAAATCCACTGCATCAGGCAAGAAGAAAATAGACAAAAGTAAACAGAGAGGGGCTTTCTACCTTAAAATTAATAAATAGTGTTTGGGGTATGGCAAGTTACCTTTAAAAATTCTAGTTCAGCTTCATCCTCAAATAGGGAGCGGTTCATCCGATGCAGTTTAGCAAGTTCTCGCTGTACATATGCCAGGGTCATTTTCTCTATTCGACTTGCTGGAACATAGTCTTCAACACGAAAATAGCTCTTTCCATGCATCTGTGGGGGAAAAAAAATGAAAAAACAGGGACAGGAGCCTTTTATTCTTTCTTGACTTTTCTTATTCATTGCATTTCATTTTCAGGGTGACCCATATGCAGAAGTCACCCTGCTGCCATTTCCCAAAGGAAGGTGGGAACAGCACGTAGAGTCCTGACAGCCAAATGGCCTCTTGCCCCTGTGCTCAGGCAGTGCTCAAAGCATGCACCACTTCTTTGGGCAGAGGGGAGAAAGGAGCTGGGCCTACAGGTGTGCCCTGCTCTTAGAGCTGACAGCTGCAGCTGCATCAGTACAGCCTGCAGTGGTACAGTGGGGGACCCATTGCCATGATGGATCTGACCAAGTGGATCAGACCACTCAGAGCTCAATTAATAAAGCTACACTGATTTACATAAATGAAGATATGGAAGAGAACAAAGATGGGTGTTTTCTATACACTTGAAATCTAGGACAGCTAGTTCAGATATAAAATCAGTGATCTTCCTGTCTTTGCAGCTTGTGGATCTGAGCCTACACATAAAATAGCTGTGAATTCTGAAGTGTTCATTTGCTTTTCTCTTCCCTATTTACTGATCTCTCTAAGTGCCTCTGCACATCCAAGTGGGGCCTATGTTGGAAACTTTCTACAGATTTTCTGGAGTTTCTAGGATATATTATCAGTTGTGAAAGACCTAGACTCTCTCATCACTCTGTCATATTTCCTGTCAAATTCACCTGGCTCATTACTACTTCATAATTAGGAATATTTTGTGATTTTTTAAATTAAGTCTGAAGGACTTAACTGGAGGACTAACTGAAATTCTGTGCTATTCACATTTCTTCTTTAAATGCTATGCGACAAACAAAAGGTGCAAAAGTTGTAGAGAGAGACCTCTGAGAACTA
Source organism: Daphoenositta chrysoptera (assembly GCA_013397915.1). Lineage (NCBI taxonomy): Eukaryota > Metazoa > Chordata > Aves > Passeriformes > Daphoenositta > Daphoenositta chrysoptera. Next base: position 160,044 of record VZRO01001118.1, on the reverse strand, counting down.
CTGTATTATTTCTCCACACCTCAGAAGCATAATTGCCAAGCTCTGCCTGTAAAGCCAAAGCGCCGAGTTTCAGGGCAGTCTCATCACTGCAATATAATCGCTCCTCCAAAATATCTTTACGAAGCTGCAGGTAAAACTGATGCCTTGTCAAGCCGTGCCTGGAATAGAAAAGGGTTTAGGAACTCAGGAGGGGCTTTGAGTGGTGTCCCTAAATGCTACTGGTTTTCCTTCAGTCAGCAGAATTGTCCACTTACTGAATAACATTAAAGTGGTTGACAAAGAATTTTATCCTTAGAAAGAGTGTGAAATTAATGATGGACATCTTCTTCTTGGGTTGGTCATTCCAGCCATCTGGGGCCACTTTGTAGAGTTTAGTCTCCTCATCCAAAAAGAAGAATTCTTTACCTGAAATGAGAATTTTGGGTTCTGTGATAAACCTGGATATACTTCAGCAACTCGAAGTTCTGCTGTATTCATAGAGTGCATCACTAGCAAGACAAAATAAAATGGATTGGGGATGTCAGCTGAGATTTACTTCTCAGTGTCATGATTTAATTTATTGCTCCTTTGATGGACAACTTAGGACAGTATGTAATTTTGGAATACAAAAGTTAGATACTGGATTAGTATGGTATCTGTGAAATCACTCAAGGATTCATGGGGCTTGCATTCTGCTCACCATTCAGGTTCTGCACCCCATTGTAATCCTCATGCCCTACACACAAGGTGTGCTTTTTCCCAGTGCCTCAGCTGTGCCTGTCCTCAGAATTGGACAAGGGAGATGTGGGTCTGGTAGATAACAGCTGAACCTGTACTCCCACTTATGTCTAGGAATAAACACCTTTTCTCAGTGCAGTGCTTCCTGGGTTTCTGCTGGAGCTGTACTCATATAATACAGCATAGCTCAGTATTATTTGAGTACAAGGCTGGGACACAGCCTTTTCTGCCTGGGAATATCAGCCAGTACATGTTGTATGGCTGTGCTGATGCACAGTCCAGGGTAGACATGCTTTACATCAGTGCAGTAAAGTTTAAACCAACATACCTTACTTTTGCACAAACTTTGTATCTGCTTCCACCTGAGGATCTTAAAGGATCTCACTGAAATTCATTGATAAAGTGACCACAGAGGTGCTGAGGGACAGAGCTGTCACTGTACTTAACTGTCTCATTACCTTTCAGGTAAGCCAAGCCAAAGTAGAAATGCTCCACCAAGTTTGCATATGCCACCACGGTGTTGAAAACATCTCTTGCCTTGGTCTTGATGTCACATTGCACCTCAAGGCACTGCCCATTGAGTAGAATCACATTGAGATCCCTTTGGGACAAATAGGATTTCCCTTTTTTAGTCTAAGAACACGCAAGAAAGATTGAAGAATGAGTGCAAGTACAAGCAATGCAAGTCCCACAGCATTTTATTACTGAGGCCCACTAGTTGCCTGTCTCTATGCAACCTGATGGAATTGGTCACAACACCATGCTATTCTCTGCCTCCCTTCTCATAAATTAATATCACAAACATTTCTAATTTTTTTAAAACCCAGAAAATCACAACAAAACAGCTGATACTTGAACTCTCCAGTCACCAGGGTTATTCTAGATTGGGGGCTAATTCCAAATTCTCTTTGGCCTCATTTTTACTGCTGTCTGCTGTCAACTTTCTACCTTATCTTAATGAAAGGTAAAGGATGTAAGCTGGAGAAGTCCCATACATTGGCACTAGATGTCATATTGCACATTTGCTGTGTAGTCTTTGTCTCAAAACTCTTGGGCTAAAGTGAGCATTCTTAGCTGAGAACCCTTAGCTTTTTTTTTGCACCAGCAGAAATAACTAAACAGCACTGAGAATTAAATCCCCTCCTTTTGAGTCTCAGTACCTCTGCAGGAACCCTAACTTGTTTTGAGAGGTGGATGTGGAAAGAATACTGTGCTGAGACTCAGATGCTACTTACAAAGAGCCCTAACTAAAATGCCACTAGATTAATTCTAAGTTCTTTATGTTCATACTGACCACAATTGATCCAGGCAGCTGTAAGGTCACTGGTGGTTCACTAGACAAAATAATAAATTCTGGACCTGAAAACTGAAAGGAGGCAATTTAAAAATTTAGTAAATATCTCCTTAATGAAATGAAGATCACAAACACAAGTATCAATGAAACCCATTTCTGTTCATCTGTATGCTGGACCTAATTGACTTCATTGTCTAATAAGGTGCAAATGCTGATTGAAGATTTCTCTCTGTTTGTGCTCTCTCCTGTGTGGACTCTCCAGGGTCTAAGTGGGGGTGAGCTCATGCTGAAGCCTTTTCTTTGGTAAAGGCACTTAATCAAGATCCATTTCCTTTGCAAGGCACCTATTTTCTTGACACATACAGAAACTTAATTTATTCTGAGGCCTTTTCTCATTTGATTCCCAAATTACTCTGAGGACAGTAACAGACATGTAAACACATACATACACACCACTGTGATTGCATTAGCCCAGCTTCCCTAGGAACCAGACTGAAATGCAGAGCTGCTTTCTTCCCCATAATAAAGGCTGACTGATGGTTCTTATTAGTAGACATAATATTCTTTTGTTTTACCTCAAAAAACCTCAACATATTTTTTTAAAGATCTTTTTTCTTGCTTAGCATCCACCTCAACTAATTTTATATATTGGGTTTTCAACAGTTATATCTACGCTTTTATATCCCTTAAACAGAAAGAAATAATTAAATATCTTATAGTGATAAGATGTGAATCCTTCCAGGCATTCATCATGATTTAGTAACTTGAACCATTTAGATTTTTTTTATTTAGGATTTATTTAATTATAATAGTATTGTCCTACCAATAGAAAGTGCAGTTTTGTATCACATTAAAGAGGGACTAAGCTCTGTGTTGTAACAGTTGCTGAACTCCTTCTGAGAAATGCCATTATTATACCTACAAAAGTCATAATAATAACATTTAAAATCAAATTTATATGAGAAGATAATTTTCCAAAGTATCTAACTGAAGCTCTTGATCAAATATTTGTCACTGGTCAGTGCTGAGCTTCTGAACTGGGAAGAGGTGAAAGGGCTCATCAGTCTCAAACCTGTCCCTTCGTCTTCCACAACAGAAAACTCCATAGGAAGGATCATGGCAGAGGGTTCTGTGATTCAGTTATTTCTGAATTTTTGCAATCCAACTTTTAAAGAAACATTATCCTTTCCATTTAATGAAGTCCTACCACAGCTTAGCAACTAGAAATAGTCAATTAGGTGAACTATTGGTTGTGCACATTCACTGCCAGCCTATGCTTTCTGTCCAGACATACACTGTAAGAAAAATTTAACTCCTTTGAACACCATTGGCTGGTGGCTCTGACATGTTTGGTTTAAGTGTCTCTGTGAATTTTTTTGCTGTTCTGAAGCTGCTGTCAAAATGGTTGGTGAAACAGTCCATATGGTGTTTGATGCTTGCAGAAATCACGTATGTAGGTCAGAGAGGGTTCAATTACCAGCTTTTGCATAGTCTTTATGGACAACTGCTTTCACTGCCTTCACTTCTGATGTCACAGCTGGATCATGCCTAATTTGGAGTCTGTCAATTTAAAATACTCATCTAATAAGATGACTTAGTAGCTAATATGAAAATCACTGTCAAACAAAAATTAGGCAAGAGGCTTCTCTTTAGTGATATTTACATTTTGAAATCAGCTTATATGTTTTTCATCATTCACCTTTTCCTTCCTGTGGAACAAACATTTCTGTGATGCAGCAGCTGCTGAGTAGTCCTTTGTAGACACAGAGAAGGTGGAGCCCAAGCTTAGCAGGTTCTGTTGGTTGTTCTTCTGAGTTCCACCAGGGATTTCTTCTACAGCGCTCACTGACCTTCAAAGGAGATGTCACAGTGAGCAAAACATAAAACATGCAATCAGCACAACACCGACTTGAGGACAGAGAGCTTAAGGTGCAGTAACTACTGGAATACTATGAAGTCCAGGGCAATGTCTGTTATAAGCTCCTAAATGTTTCTTTGCAGAAAAAGAGAATTAATTTAACAGCAATAATATTACTGATACCCTTTATAAATAAATGTAAGCTCTGCTTTGATTCAACAGAGTCAGGTTTGTTTCTTTTTTTTCATTTGGTGAGCCAGATCTAGCTGACTTAAGTTTGGTGAAGCCAACAGGCAAAGAATTTAACCCCATTCCCTTCTGGGAATTCTATAGTATGAAGTAAATTCCTCATTTCTTATTTTCTCAAGAAAAAAGCTTCAGAAAACTGTAACATTTGCTGTTACATTATTCAGAGTTTTCCAGGCACGGAAATTTGAATTATTTGAATACTAATTCCTTAGAATAAATTAATGTCCTAGGGAACTGAGGGAATGTACAATTTAATTAAGAAAAAGGTGTGTGAAATCTCATTTCAGAAAGCTGTGTTTGTACTGTAGCTCTAATGCAGAAAGTAATGGTATTTTCCATGTGAGCAGACATGTATCCTTAGAATAAACTTTAAATATACTATGTACTCAGTAAAGAAAGAATGATTATGTGGGTCAGAAGGAGAGGTTTTGTTGAGGAGGATTCTTGTTAATAACATTTTTTTAACACATGCCAAAGACACATGGAAGCTTTTTCATTATCCCAAAGTTTCATCCTTTTGTTTTCCATGTTGCATATTTGCTTCAGGAAACTATTAAAGGAATTCCTAAAAATGTTTAACAAATTAACTGGAGTAGTTTCCCATCTCTTCTGCCTAGTATCCAATGACAGGGAATGGGAAGTGGTTCAAAGCTGCATCAGGTGGGGTTCAGAGATGATGTTAGGAACCATTTCTTCATTTAAAGGGGGCCAAACGTTGGAACAGGCTTCCTAGAGAGATGGTCACTGGTCCAAGCCTGTCAGTTTTTAAGAGGCATTTGGACATGTCCTTAATAACATGCTTTAACTTTTGGTCAGCCCTGAAGTGGTCAGGCAGTTGGACCAGATGATTACTGTGAGTCTCTTCTCTTCTCTTCTCTTCTCTTCTCTTCTCTTCTCTTCTCTTCTCTTCTCTTCTCTTCTCTTCTCTTCTCTTCTCTTCTCTCATATTTTACATTACTCTGTCTACAGATACCTAGTTATTTTTGTTTCTATCAATGCAACCTCATAAAGATCAACATATACCTAGGAAATGTGCCTCAAAATTACCCGAAGTGACCTTTGTGAGCATAAAAATATTATTAGATCAAAATCCAAGATTCTTTATCAAGAAGGCTTTATTTTCCTGTAGAAAACACTTCCCGTTATTGCTCCTGTGAGGTGAGAGATGCCAGATTTAACAGTTGTGTCTTCTTTATAGATAGATCAGAGCCTTGCTTACAAGCTTAACTATGTGAGATGTAAATTATGTCAGTTGGGCTGCCTGTGGAATGAGCATGATGATATTAGTAAGCTTCATAGACAGTAAACCCATCACTAATTTTTGTGTTGGTTGTACTCCTACGTGGGAAACTGGTGATTTCCAAAGTAATTTCAACTCCACTGCTGTCATGGTACTTCTAATAGGATGGTGACTGTGGTAGAAATTCAGTTACAGATGCTTACAACCAGGAGTGGGGTTTATGGTCCTTGAAGTTCTACGGGAAACAGCTTGCTGGAAATGTGGAGAACAGAGTTTGTCTTTCAGCAGAGGAGGGGAACTTATTCCTGGCAGCATGATTTTAGATCAAAAATATCAAGATCATACCCAGGTTGTTAGTTGGAGGCATAGCAATTGCTCTGAAATACTGAGTAAATAAATCCTCGGTTACTCATATAACTGCCAGATACATGGTGCATATACAGATGTCTGTATACACACATATAAACGTATGTGTATGTAGTCAGACAGGTAGACAGAGACTTCTTTCTTGACAAAAGCAGCCACTATCCTGCAACTTGCTTGTAGGTCTCTCTTGTTGCAGTTTTACAGGTTTACTGGGATATCTCATATTGCCCAGATTTATCAGGAAGTTCAAACTGTTTACTTGGGACACATTTAATTGGGAGCTGATCTAAACTGAGCATTTCCTGTGGGCCTGAGTTACTCATGTCATGGTTAAAAGAAGAAACTCCTGTTTAACTGGGTCAAGAACCCAATTTAAATGGGATGTCTGTAGGGATTACATGGCGCTTAACTATGGGATTCTGGTCTTTGTGGTGCCTAGAGGCTGACAGTACTTACATCTCTTCTTTGTTTGGAAACAGCCATGATTATAGCTGCACTGTGCTAACACCCAGTCTAGAAAACTCTTGTTTGGCAGCAGTGGTGTTTCTCTGGATGTTGAAAAAGACTTAGTATCTATCTGTTGTACAATTCTCAGTTTTGTTTGTCAATATCTACAGGGCTGCTGTCCATGCCATGGCTGAAATGAGGCTAATCCTCATGACAGAGCAGACGTCTTTACTGCTTGTGTCCCTGGGTTACCTGTAACTCTCCAGCAAAGTGGCAGTACAGGGATGGATATGACAAGTGAGAAAAAGCAATCTAAGGACTGAGGTGGAAATGCAAATGAAAATTATGGATCATATACATGGTCTGACACAACCACTCCAGAACACATGAGGTGTAACAGCACTTTAATGTGACAGCAAGGCAAGACCACATCCAAAATCTGAATGCAGACAAATAAAGACTCTGACAGAATGCCTAGACAGGGCAAGCAATGACTATTCATACATTTTCAACAGATATTTCCCTTCATAAAATCTTATAATCATTAAGGTTAGAAAAGACCTCTAAGATCATCAAATCCAACTTTTCACAGCCTCTGCGGAGCAGCTTCCCGGTTATTTCAGTCACAGAGGGCGAGTGCTGCTTCCCTGCCCGGTGGAGACACAGCTGGAGGCAGCTGTTCTGGGAGGCCCATGGCATCTGGCAGGACACAGTGGTACAGAGTAAATGTTGAAATCCTGAATTTACTTGTTTTGTGTGGATTTTTCAGGGCCCAGGTTCCATTTCACTAGAGCTTTTTGGACTGTTCCACTTGGAACTACACCAAGTCTAGGTGAACATTATTTATTTATTCTACATAATAGAATATTATGTATTTATTAAGCTATTTATTCTACAGAAATATTATCTTTTATCAAAACAGGTTCAGATGGCAATTCAGGCATTTTTTTATACTGGCATTGCCACACTAGTTGCCTGCTTTACTTGGTTATAAAACAGCTTCCATCACGTAGAAATCTGAATTGAGCTTACCTGTTTATGAAGAGCTTGTAGCTACTTTGTGTCCTCGACCCACTAAGTGTGGGGTCACATGATCTGTTTGTCTCTGGAACTCTCCCTGAAATAAATAAAGGAAATTTCAAAATTCAAGCAATAGTAGCAGCACTCAGCATCAGATGTTGGGACAATTACAACAGGGAAGAAATTTAGACTGGCAACTTCCTCTCTTGTGTCCTCACTTGGACATGATAAATGGCTATTTAATAAGGTTAAGTGAATACTACACCAGCAGTATTCCCAGTTCCCTAGTTATTGTTACTTCCTCCTCATAATCCTTTATGTGAATGTAATTTGGAAAACAGCTGTGTAGGTACAATGGCTGTCATTTCCATCTGTATGGGGGTAACTTGTGAAACAGCTTTTTCTCTTCCGAAATTATGCCCAATTTTGTTCTTCTATTTCCAGGCATAAAATGGGCAGAAAAAGCCATGAAACTTCTCTCTGGCTTAATCAGAATAGAATATAAAATCAATGAAATTAAAATGATTGTATCTATTCCACTGGTTACTTGCTATGTTAAATATATTGTGAATGTTTTTACATCATAAAAACCTGGTGGGAGTAGTGGGTGGTTTGTGGGTCCTTAGCAAATTAGGATTGCATTGTTTTTCACCTTCAATCATCTCTTTTGCTACAGAATGGACAGGCGTTGCTTTGTCCAAATACAAAAAGGTTGAAATTTAGAGGCAGAACCAGAGAGAGTTATGCAAGTGGTAGTTCTGTGAATGTTTCTTGTATCAGCAGAGATATTTGAAATCTTTAGGGAAGGGTGAGATTAAATTTTTCTTCACTTGGATCATTTCATTGATCTTATTTGAAGAATTGCATATAAAACTACTACATAAGCAGGATGATAGAGGTGGTAAGATAAACTGTATGGAAGCCATTAGATAAAACATTCATGCACTACACCCTGAGACTTCACTCTGAATTCCAACATGAAAACGTGACACCGAATTCTAGTGTACCAACCAACCAACAGCAATTTTAAAACCTAGAAAATTTACAGTCGCATTGCTAAAATAAGCATGAACGTGTGGGGTTTTTTCAAGCTACAGATGGTAGTGACAAAATGTGAGATTTGAGATAAGCTAGTTACCAAAGTTTCAGTCCTGTGTTCTGAAATTGCATGCTTTTTCATGAGAAAACCTTGCAAAAATCTCTGCTTACACTGTGATTTTCACATAATTGTATAAATATATTTTGACAAGCACATAAAATTCCCCTTCGTCTTTCTGTATCAGCTGTTACAGCAGTGGGACAACTTGGCTACTTTCAGTGGCCAGACTGCCATGCTTTGATCACAAATCCAACACACACCTGACATTAGATTAACATGTATTCATCAAAAAAGTTGATCCTGTAGATTTGATATTTTAAATTAGCTACTAAAGTACAGTCTTGATATTGATCTCCTCTAATAATGGTGCTCTACTGGATGGTAATATTTCTTCTCAGAGAAGAATGTTTTGGGGTTTTTTAATATATTATTTAATGAAAGAATGTATGTGGCAAACAAGCTCGCACATTCTGTGTTTACTCATGTACTTTTAGAATCTTGTCTTACAAAATCCTGAGTATGAACAGCTACCAGTGTTTCAGTGGAGATGGAGACACGCACAAAGTCACTGGAATGAGCCTTTGTCAAGTTTATGACCAAAATTTTCTTAAAAGTGCTTACAAAACAGGCTTCTGTTCTGAGTTTACCTTCACTGTGTGTGACTGTGTATGTGACTGACATGTATGTGTCACTCAGGGAGCAGCTGCAGTCTCAGGTTTCTATTGCTGCTGATATTGATTGCAATTCTGGCGCTTCAGAAAAGCGCCTTGCAGGAGGAGAGCATTAACATGACTAACCTCACTTTCCTCATCCGTGGGCTGAGGGCTTAGGGCTGAGAGGCTATGACATGATGTGTTTTTTCCCAGGATGTGCCCAATTTCTCTCTGAATTATGTCCTCATAGAATTGCAGTGAACAGACAATTTTTTTGCCATCCTTCCCAGGGAAATTAGTCCCTTGAGGTTGTGCTCTATGTCTTTTTTTTTTTTTTTTTTTAATGAGTATCTGGATATCATAAACACAAATTAATGATCCCCATTGAGAAAAAAACATGGACTACTCAGCAGTTTTCTGTTATTTATGGCATCAATGAACTAAGCAATCAGTGTGTACACCTTATTGCATTGTAACTGATGTAGTGAATGCTAGGATTATTGCCTTAGGGAAGAAGTTTCTGGGATACAAAATCCACACGTGCTTACAGAGCAGATTAGGATCTATGCCGCAGGAGGATCTAGTACTGCATTTCTCATGGAGGCTTATAGAGGGAGGAAGTAAACTCCAAATTACAGAGGTAAACTTCCACCTCTTGGTCTAGGAGCTCAGGAGACATGCCACAGCAAGATGAAAAGAAAGGTTGAAAGCACATAGGAGGATGGATAACTGAGGACTGGAGGATAGGAATGGCCAGGAGTCTCAGATAGGGAGCTGGCATGGTAAGCTTGGTTTTTTAGGAGAAGCTGATGGCATTTGACAACAGCAACTTTTTGCTCTTGGGCAGTGTGAATGCCTTGTCTAGGTGATCCCAGTTCAGATTCCAATTTATACATGAAGATACACATGCACAGCAGTACTCCCCTTCCTCCTGAATTCCCTTTTTTGCTTCATGCTATCCCCTTACACTGTGATTTGTGTGGCTTGGGAAGGAACCCAAACAATGCCTACCACAGTGTCTTTACTGAACAAATTCTCTGCCCAACAGTTTCTTTCATGTTGTTCTTGCCATGAAAGGGTTGAAAGTGAAGCTAAAATTTCAATTCTGATATCTCCAAACCAAATAAATCAGAACAGCATTGCAACCTGGCATTTAGCACAACAAAACCAACATGCTGAGCAGGAAATGCACAATAACTCTGGGACAAAAATGAAAAGAAAATAAAGGGTTATTTGGTTGTTTTTCTCTCTAGATTTCAGAATTAGTCCATTTCTTTTTGAATGGGCTTGAAGAAAAATTAATCCTCAGCATTCAAATCTTAGGTATTATTCATAGATTCAACTGATTTTAGAGCTGGCATCTTGACCTTGCCCACCATATGCATTTGTGGGGTCAGCCCACCTTTTCTGTATCAAGACCCCACGTGCTAAAAACATAATTTCAGGCTTTGTGATCTGTTGAACAGCTTTACCTGGCAAAGGGGGCATGAAGCAAGAAAGAGGTGATGCGGCTACCTGGTAATCAGGGAATATCTAGCTTTACAGTAGGACACAAGTGAAAAAGAATCTAATATAAAAGTATCTTCCTTCTCTACAACTTAGCACAAATACACCTCCCAAGTCACATAACCACAAGTTGCATGGGAGCATCTATCACCTGGTACGTGGCCAGTCCCACACTTTGGGAGATGAAAGAGATGAATACATAAGTCACAAACATAATCTTTTATAAAAATCTTACCTCTCCTGTGTCCTCGGTTAGACAGTATCAAAGATGTACTTTCAGAAATACTATTAGAGTCACTATAATCCACAGAGAGTTGTCTGTAATCTTCTGTTGACTGGCTATAGTTCATTAATCTGGACCCTTTGTCTGGAAACAGAAAGGAAATGTGGTGAACCATATACTTTGATTATGAATCATTTTATTTGCATGTTAATGTAAATAATATTTGGATTGACTAATTTTTCTATAGTCCACACCCCTCTGTCTTCTAACCCTGACTCCAATTCCTTAAAGACTGAGGAAAGCTTGGTAACTTCATTCTATTACTTTCATGATCTTACTCTGACCAAAATTAGTTTTCATAGTTCTCCTCAACTATTCCATGTAAAACAAATCTTATACATTAATTCTATTCTTCCTGTTTAACTGAAAGGTTGCAAAGTGCAGATAACCTGCAAAGTTCTTATTCCTTATACTCTGAAGTCCAAAACCTTCAGCTATAATGTCTTCTTTCCGTGTGCAGGGTGGACAATGCCCAGACACAATCCACTACCAGAGTCAGATGCAGAAATTCCATTAAGGGGCCATCCTAACTCATTAGGATGTACATATTTCTCTTGCACAATGACTTCACTTTACTTGCATCCTCTCCTGTCCTTTCACAGAATCTCTGAAGCATAATTTTTAATTTAAAAAAAGGAAGAAATTGAGTGCTGACTTGAAAAGTGTGGCTCACACATTTTCAATGTAATTGACATCCTTATTCATTGAAGTCCTTTGGCAAGTGTAAGTCAAGTGACCTGAATCACTGGAAAACACAGAGATTACAAAAGATACATAATCCCTAGAACCAGTGTAAGGAAACTTGCAGGAGTTTGTGGCTAATATGGGGTTGAAGATGGGACTATCCCTTTTGGCAGCAGCAACATTTACACCTACTTTTGCAAGTGTGAATCTACAAGCTCAGTTTTTGAGTAAGTGAACCAATATGGCTTGAGGGGTGGTTTGGCTGTGTGTTTTTAAAAGAATCTCCTTTTCTTATAACCAATAATACCTAGTAGAAGTGTTCCACATGTATTTAAGTGCATGTTTGATTCTAGCTGATTTAATGGAGCATATGTGTGATTTGCTGAATAGGAATTGAATGCCTAATGTTGAGTATATTAAAAAAAAATCCTGTATAGCTTGGGCCAGATTTCCCCTTGCCCAAAACCAGAGATCTCTGTCAAAGTGAACAGTACAATGTAGACATGAGAAAAAAGCTACAGTTATAGAATTAAAAAGCTTGATCTTAGTCAAATGAAATACAAAATTGGTATATATTGGTTTATTTATACAGTGAGCAGGATTTGGCCTTGTGTCTTGAAATCACTCCAGCAATTCATGTGTGAATTTATAAAACATCTTTTGAATAGAAAATTAAACTAAAATCAAAAAGGAACCACAAATCTTTGCTTGTGTAATCAAATAGGAAAGATTATTATGTATTCTTCAATGGAAAGAGGATAACCTCACAGAATCCCACCTTCAAAAATACACTGGAGTATACAAAGTACAAAAGCAGTTTTGAAAGTAGAGGTCTTTTATATGCACAGGTTTTATGGAAAGTGCTTAAAGAGTCAATTCTGTGCAAGCTGATTTGTTATCACTGCTTCACAGCCCTGAGACTACTGTCCTTAGCAAAAATAAGGAAAAGAAACCTCACTGACTTGCCTCAGAGTCTTTCCATTATGAGGTAACTTATATGTAAAGCAATAACTATCCTATCCAACACTACATGCAATCACTACAGCATGAAATTAAACAATTCATCTATCTTGGGAAAGACACAGAAAAGGCTGTCTGTATCCTTATTAGAGCGTTCAGATTATAAATCTTTCTTTACCTTCGTGAAAATTCATCTGGGATGACAGTGTTGAGGTGTCCGATATTTTTTCATGCAGTCTTTTCCTTATCACATGACTTCTGTTCAGCTGCAAGGCTGTGCTGTCTTCAGTCACCACCTGCTCTGTCTAGAAGGTAGCAATGTTGAAAGTCAATGTCATATGATATGTGGACTTCAGCCTCTTGTAGTGAAGTGATCCTTGGCCTCTGCCTGTCAGAGGCTGCTGATTTGCTTTGTATAAGCAACTTCATTTTCTCAGGTTAACACAAAGCGGGACTGAGTATGTGGCTCCACGCTCTCATGCTAGCTAAGTTTAAGAGGGGACACCCTCTGTCACAGTAGTAAAGAGAGTAATAAAGAGTGGAAGGGAAAAATCATTCTCAAAATCTTAATGAATACTGCTTGAAAACGAAAAAAAAAAACCTGGTGTGTTTTCTTCCGTTGTCATTCAGCTTGTCAACAAAAATGTTTTTTGATATTTCAAATTTTGAAAAAACTCAAGTGCTCACTTAATAAAGACCTCATGTGGTCAGGCTTGACTGCACAGGAAATATTCAATTCCAGTCAAGGACAATGAATTAATTTCCTAACATGATGTGAGATTTCTTTGAATTTCATGAAGAAAGTCTGAAACCAGAGTGGCAACAGAGAAATCTTTACTGTTGTATAAAGTCCATTCCTTTGGCCAATATCAGGTCTCTGTAAAGGTTATGACTGCTTCCGTATTAACCAAAGAAATTAAGATACTGTAAGTACAAAGCTGGATCACTTTCCAGGAATGTAGAAGTGGTGTGTCAGACAGCTTCACTGCTTTATTTGCTTGTACATGTGCCCACACAATCTCCTGTGTAGAAGTTCACAACCGAATCTCACGTCCTCAATCCATACAAACATTAATTTTGGCAATCACTCACCTGTGTCCTGTGTTGCTTCGTGCCTCTCTCACCACAGAAAAGGAGATGATTGGAGTATGAGAGTAGTACCTACCTCGCTGACACTTCCCACTGCAAACTGGACCATTCTCTTTATGTAGAATTTTGCTGGTAAGGAAGCAGATTCCTTCTGATGTGCTTCGCATGCTTCCAGGATTGATTCAGGAGAGAGTCTTCTATGTGGCAGATCTTCACATAGGGTCAGCAAGAGTGTATGTAGTTGGTCACTCAGCTGGAGGGTCTGAGTCAAAATAGAGGTACTGTTAAATGACATCTCCCAGGGGACTGAAATCCTATGTAAACTGGGACCAGGAATTTCTGTAAGCCTTTCACTCTGGGTGAGAAACAAGCACTGAATTCCTTTAGACTTTGGGAAAATTCCAGGCAAGCAGCATAACAGCATGAAATGAGCCTCTAGTGGGATCTAGGATAGCCTTGGAGGGAATTGACATCTCCAAGAATGATCATCAGCCCAATTAGGGGCTTCTTGGTGACAGACAGTGCAGCTTGCTCCAGAGCTTTGTTAATTAAACTGTAAATCAAAGATTCATGCAAGTAAGATATGTGGTAGCATTAGCTTCAAAAAGGTGAGGAGTTATACCAGCCAAAACTGTTGTCATAGAGACCAGATACTTATATTTTAGGGCCATTTAGCTTATACAGCCTTTTCTCTAAGAATGTGAAAGGGAGGTTAAATCTACCAGAAGCCTGTGCTCTCCAAATCGAGAACAAGAAACCAAAAGCATCAATATTGAAATGAAGTAAAGTGTATGTTACAGGTATTTGAAGTGATTTTGGGTAAGCAAGAAATTTATAATTTCAGCTAGCAGAGATACTGATAGAATTTTCTCAGAAATAAGGAGACTTATTTAATTTTATTCTTGCATCCCATTTTTGGAAAAGCACATAAATTTGCACAGCACCACAATCATGCCAACATGATGTTTTCTTTTAGTCCTTCCTATCTTAGAATAATAGAATCACAGAATAATTTAGGTTGAAAAAGACCTTTAATATCATCAAGTCCAATCATAAACCTAACACTGGAAAGTCCACCACTAAATCATGTCCCTAAGTGCCACATCTACATATCCTTTAAATACCTCCAGGGATGAGATTCAACCACTTCCCTTGGTAGCTTGTTCCTAATTGTCTTCGAATAAATAATCTTCACCCTTAAAATTAAGGTACAATTCATCTATATATAATAAGAGCAATTCTGGTTTTTGAATAAACAGCCGAAAAAAAAAAGGAGAGGAAAGATGAGCTCTAACTAAATTCCCTGATTTGGGTAAATTGGTATTTTTGGTGAAGCTTAGATCTGGACACAAGCTTTTTCAATTCTTCCTAGTGGTCCAAAACACAAAGCCCCTCTTAGTGATACTTTAGATTATGCCTCTAATCTTTGAACCTACCAGAATAAAAGAAAACAAAATTGTTTGTGTTACTGGCCTGGTTTGGAGGAACCTGGTAATCTGCTGACCAATAGAGGGTCATTCCTAAGGAATACACCAGCATCTGTCAAAACAGAAAAGGAAACCCTGTGTGAAATCAACACTTAGTACAGAAAAGCCTCATACTAGACACATCATCTTTTTGTGTCTTTGGTCACAGAATGGCAGAAGTCAAACAGATAATTTTTTTTTTTTTTAACTAGACTAAGAATATCTAAAAGTAAAATACTGACTCTCAGCTTATGGACTAGGTTGCATGCAATTAGTACTGTTCAGCTTGAGGGGCTGAGCCAGGCTGCCCTCTGTTCAATGATGCCAGGAGCAGGGAAAGAAATTTGAACTCCTTTCTTAATTTTGAAGCTCTCCCATTGCTGAATAAAATTCTCCCCTACCTGTGGGACTGACTAGCAGTTATATGCAGGAAAATAGTTACTGGACTAAAGGCCACCTATTCCACAACTTCATTTTTCTGCCTAGTGTCTAAGTGGTCAGTTATGTGGGAATCTGAAAATACTGTGTTCTGCCTGAGAAGATTATGTGGTCTTAGTGGTATTTAAAACTTTTAGGTGCCTGAATGTTGTATCTGACTGTATTGTCAGAGAGACTCATTTGTCAGAGAGAAGAAAAATAAATTGTTAACAAAGCTGAACATATTTCTGACTTCCTGGCACTGCTTCCACCCTCTGATTGTACAGATACTGGAGTCCTACTGCTTCTGGGATTACAATTACCTGATTACAAATATCTGTTTAAACACCATTTCATAGAAATATTCTTCCTTTCTGTGGGCCTTTACAAATAAAACATTTCTGCAGGCCTTTAGGACTGATGTTCAAACTTGATTTTGATATTGACATGCATGCTAATCCAATGGTAAAATGCAAATGCATGCATACATGTAAACATGTAAACATGCATACATGTAAATCTTTGTAACTATAGCCTAATTTGATTAGTTTTATTAGAAATGGGGTATGACAGTAGGTGCCTGGTATGCTGCAATAAAACCCACAAGCTTGTCTTTATGAGGTGCTGTCAAGGTGAACTTTGCAATATACCTCACCTTTGTTAGTCCAAAGCGCTGCTGTTTACTTTGGCGGTGGAGCAATTCTGGTGGACTGAAAGGGGCAGCTTCTATCTGAGATGCATTGCTTTGGAAGGACAAATTTCCTTCGGCAGACAGTAGTACTGACCATGGGCAAATCACACAGATGGCAGGGTCTGAAAAATGTTGACGTAGATAATGGAGATCTTAGTGTTGAATTCACTGCACTCAGAAAATCGTATTTCTGGCATCTCACCTGTACAGCCAAACTCATCGCTGGAGATGTATGCAAAATGACTTGCCTGACTGGGGACCTCATTGGTCCTGACCCACAGACTGAGTTCCCAGCCTGAGTTCAGACTTGCCTTGTCACTGTGGCCTTGCCTGGTGACCGCTGGGTTCTCTGACCCTGGTTGCCTTCAGCCAGCGTTCTCTTTTGCTCCTTCCACATCTTCTGTAGTGTTGTATGCATATAAAACTCACACATACGGGGAAGCCTGTCTGTTTTAGGAACAGCCAGCCAGCTTGTACTTCAGCTTAATGAAGAATACCTGGCCTTCTGTAGTGCTGGCCAGGTGACAAGTGGCATTCCTGCCTAACCTGGCAGTGCCCCAGCACACCGGAAATATTCTATAGCAAGTGGTGCTGACCATCACGAGATCAGGCATGATTTATTACATCAAGCACAGTGCAGCAAATGTGGCAGTATTAGCCTTGAAAAGAGGCTGATTGCAGAAACAATGTGGCTGTAATTGAAAGATGTGGAGCCAGAGATATGCTTTACTCAACTGGGATGATGGTATGCAGAGGCAGGTAACCTTCCCTGTGCTCCAAGAAACTGGAGGACTGTGGATTCAGAATGACTCCAGCTTGGCATCACTTCTGGACCTGAGCTCTCTAGAGACATGTTTTAGCAGCCTTATACTTGGCCTACAGACCAGCTTGGTTCTATATCCCTACTTCTTCTTGGTTTACTTTTCATCTGCCGATACCCTAAAGTTATTTGGCGCAGCATAGGGAAGATAGGCTGATTATCTCAATTGTTTTAAAAATTTTGTTTTGTTAAGTCAGAGATCAGAAGAGCAGAGTGTCAGCTTAGTGTCTGGCACAGAGTCAATAGATGGACCTGAGCTGAACCCAACCAGGTGGGTATCTCTGTGCTTCACTCCTTTGCACATTCCTGGTGCTTATATTGCTTGGGCTATTCTATCCTCTTGTTACACCAGTTAATAGAGAACTCATGGTATAGTCAACCTGCTGTAGTGTTCCAGTCCATTAAAAACTGGTTGGTAATGAATGTTCACTCCTCCAGCTATAGCAGAAGTAACACATCACTTGTTTTCTGTATTTTGTATTTTGATTCTACATGCTCATGAGGTAAGAACACATCTCATCCATTCTCCCCTCAAAAGAAATACCCATTCACATAAACAGTTCTCAAAATGTGACAGGTTGCTCATCTGTGCTCTCTTGTTGTTGCTCAGTTGTGCTCTGTGCTCTCTCAAGCTGGCCTGCTTGGCAAGCAATCATCATAATGCTAAGTCACATTATTATCATCAGGGATAAAACTCTCATACTAGCTGAATGGAGAGCCACGTGGATTTGCCTGTCCTTCTCTACCAGTACATGAAAGACATGATCCTAGCTGGCACTACACTTTCTCTGGGTGCATGTTATTCAGACTTTGGGAAGGACTTTTCTGTGTGCATATAGTTGTACTTAGATGAATTACTACCTGATGTTTAATTTGAAAAAAAATAAAAACCAAAACCAAAAGTGTGTGAAGACCTCCTATGTAGATAGAGCAATCTGCACATAATGCCAGCAGCACTGAAAGATTTCTCACCTTTATTAGCAATATGCTGTTAGTGCCATTAGTGGTTTTTGTCTCCACCCCACCCCCACAAACAAACAAACAAACAAAAATAACTCAAAAGAATTAAAACAACTGAAGAATTAATTTCCAACAGTAAGAACTCTAAAAAGATACTTTTCACCTCACCTTTGTGAAGATCCTCCAGAAGCTGCATTGTGGACAGGTACAGGAGTGCCCATATTTCTTCTTCCTCCAGAGGGCTTCCTTTTCCCCACAGGACCTCAGCCAATGTCACACAGGAACTGCTCATGCCTGCTGCAGTAGATACCTGGTTTTGGACACACTAAAGTGGACTGAATTGCTCAAGACAAGCCCTACTAAATATAGCTGTACCCTTCTCTCACACTAAGAAATATTTTGTGAACCCCCCTGATTTTTTATTCAGAATAGGTAAGTATTATTTATCGCTGTCTTAATCTGAGTAAGAGTAAATAAAGGGGACCGAACTAAGTGACTTCCTGTAATCTTTTTGAGCCCTTTTACTCATAATTTGAAACCAGTCATAAGATTCTGTGGAGCAAATAGTTTTTACTCAGGAGGTCGTTCATGAATATTCACTGTTCAGATTTTGTGAGTCGTTATTTGAATGACAGGTGATTGATTTTGCTACTCAATTGCATTTTCCTATCCATAAAAATGTGACAGAGTTAAGCTGAGAAAAAAAGAAGGCAAAGCAAAAGATATGACTAACTTATAAAAGTTTATAAACAGTCCAACAGAGCAATTAAATTTCATTCATTGCTCAGCAAATTGATCTTGTAGACTCTTACTGAATTCATTGGTGAGAGCTTTTCTTGCTCATATATGTGAGACTCCGTGCTTGCAGTTCATCCCTTTCAATATACATATAAACTTGCTTTTTTTCACCGATGCAAATTAAAAGATGCTTCTCTTTTTGAACTGCTGAATAGCAATGTAGTAGCTCCCAGCACACTGTCATATCTGACGGGTACATAAGACCTGGCCTAGTGCAGAAGAATGTGGGTCCGTACACTCACGCTGTTTTGTCTCAGTTGCAACACAGCATCAGATCATTTAGACAAAAGCACTCTGTAGTGAATCATAATTTAATGTCCTACGTACTGGAAAAGTATTTTCCTAATCCCAGCCCACTAGGAACTGACTTGTGACTTGAAGTATCAAGGCTGCTCCTTCAAATGTTTTGTTATGCTAAATATCCTCGAAGAAGGTTTTGCTCTTCATAAATGGGTCTGATCTTTCCATTTAATGAGTTTTACATTTCAGTAATTTACTAATCTAGTTAGATCTGCCCTAGGTCTACACATCAGTAAGGAAAACTGAATCCAAACTTCAACTTTCCTAAAAATTTTTGAACAGCTTTTGCTGTTACTCTCCTGTAACAGTGAGCTCCACAGGTTCATTTTATGTTGTGTAAATAGGGGAATAATGAGAAAAGTCAGAAGTGATCCATTTACTGATCTGAGGTTTTTACATTGTCCGTAGACCAGCACGTGAGGACACTATAGCCTGGGATGCTATTGTCTGGAATAGGATTGTAAAAACCACTGCAAAATGAGTTCCCTCACAGCCTGAGGACAGACCTTCCCCCAGCAATATCTTCACTCTCTGTACACAGCTCACTTACTGCCACTGTGAACTCCCTGTGTCTTACAGCTGATTGCTTTGCCAGCTCCCCATTCAAGTAGCCTTCAAGGGGTCACTGCAAGAGTGACTCAAGAGAGTGACCACTGTCCTGCAGGACCAATTTGTTGCTGATTAATAGACTGCTCAGACTTTGCTTCATGGGGTCTTGTCTTGGCTCAGTAGCTTGCAAACAAGGAATCCCAGCATGGGAAGAATGATCCTTTGTTGCAATGACTACAGGATTATAGACCAACCTAGTGACATTTTAAATGGAACCAGAGTCCTAATTTTAGTCTCTGTAGCTTCAAAGGGCAGTAAAGCTTCTTACAAACCTAACCTTAATTAGAAGAGACAGACAAATCTTCTTAATCTAAGCCATCACAATTTCTCTTAATAATAAATTACTGTGATAGCATTTCACTTAACCCTGTGGTACTGGGACTAAGCAATCAATTCACATCCCCAGAGCCAGAATCTGTGTGGCTTCTCCAAACAGGTAATCCACCAGATTGTACTTAGTACTGTTTTATTTGAGACTGTGCTGGGGGGAAGGAGCACTGCACCCTCTGTTTTAGATAGAAGTGCTTATACCAAGTGATTTCAGTGCCAATATTTCTAACTGGCTTAAGTTACTCAATAAGCAACTATCCAAAGTGCAGATGTTACAGCTTTATAGTACCAAAATCAAATCAGCAGTTACACCAGAGATGCTTAACTTTTGTAGCCAATGTTTTTTTCTATGAGTTAAAGTAATGTCTCAGATCAATACTAAATATGAATAAAATTAATTCTGCTATCCATGATGTGCAAACTTCTTGAAAAAATATTAGATTGTATGGCCATGGAAATCACAATCTCTTTAAAGGTAACAAATTATTGCTTTAAAGCAGTGGTGGAGTTAAGCAACATGCTATTTTACAAACAAATTAGCAATTAGTTTTTAAACACATTCAGAATGCCCATTGATCTTTAATATTTTCAAGACCAACATGATGTGATATTTAAGAAAAATCTGTGTGAGTCCTTGGGAAAAAAACTATAGCCAGGCTATGCTATGTGTATTCTAAGAGAGTAAAAGTGATGAAAAGATACTGTTATCACTGTAGCACTGCCCATATTCATGGTCCCTCAGTTTAATAAAAAATGTGATCCAGAAACAATTCTGATGTTCAAGCAACCTACAACTCATAAGACAAGGCAGACAAATGAGGAGGCAAGAAGGAAAAAGTTAACAGCAACTTTGCAAAAAGGGACTTTTTTTCAGTAACACTACATATCAGGAAATTATGCTGGATCTGGTTGAGCCTACAGGGAAACATTAGAGCAGCATAATGTAATCACCCACTTTGGAGTTTCGCCAGGATATAGAAGTTGATGTTTTTGTGACTGGAAAAAGTAGCAAAGAGCTTCCAGTGCCAATTCGTGCTTTAAGGTCAAAGGTTGATTTTGCCGATATCTATGGAAGAGGATAGTACCATCCACATTAGCCTAAAATATCCTGCCTGTTCTAATCTTTGCAACACATTTATTCATTACGTAGACTCTCTAAAGTCAACAGACTTTCCCCTAATTTTGCATAGATATGAAAGATATGCAATGGGGTGAGGCTAACCCATCCAGCAACATCCAACTATTTATCACATTTCTTTCTAAATAACTTAATTTTGGTACATTTTGTTTTATCATATTTCAATTCCAGCAATTGAAAGCTGGAGTCAATGAAAGAAACTGAATTTATCATGAAAGTAAATGAACTACAGCTTTGCATCTGAATTTGACACTTAGCAACAATTGTGCATTAGTAATTTCATATGCCAAGGTCACTTTATTGGATTTGGCAGTCTTATTTTGTAAAATGTAAAGGAGCAAGTTCGCTTTGGTCAATCTTTACTTTTGCTATTTGGTTTGGTAAAGAAAGCAATGGAGCAAAAACTATTACTTTTGTAGGAAAACTGATTGTCCCTTATCAAACACAGTCAAGTGCATTAAATATTCTCAAGAGTAATGGGTCAGCTGGACTCCTAACTACATGACAGCCCTTTTAATGCCCACCTATCAGAGGGAATTTACTGGGGAAGAGCTTCAGCTGTACAGTAAGTTTTATGGCATGAAAGTCAATCCATTATCTGGATGATGGTGAAAAAAGATGAAGGCACATCATAGGAAACACCAGTGAACAAGATGATGAGGAAGGAGATATTACTTTTGAAAATACGGAGTCAAGTTTATTTCTGGTCTACTTGTAAAGGTGTAAAGCAAGAACAGATTTGCCCCATGTGGACATCCTGAAGAACAACTGGAAATGAGAACTTTGGCAAAATAATTTGTGTACAAACACAACAACAGCAGTAACAACAAGAAAGGATTAACCTTGGTAGGAATCAAGCATTCTGTGAACTGGAAAGGTTTCTGTTAAATCAGAAAGGCCTTTCAGGTTTTACTGACTGGAAGATGTTCTTGCAGAGGTCTTGTCTTTCGTGTGACTGAACTTCCAGTTCTGCTTCACTACTCTGTGTATATTGCAAAATACCTAGCTGTAAACTTAACCAACTTTTAATTTGCTGGAAGGTGTAAACAAATGTAAATTTTGTAAACAATTCTGTCTGAGAAGGCCTATTTATGGTTTGGACATACATGCCCGTCAGCCCCTCTATTAGAGGTGACTAATTGATTTTGACAACAGTGAACCAGAGAGGGGCCACTTAAGTAGGTCCTCTGACAGACCTGAGAGGTTGCTAACATTGGCCACTAACCTCACTAAAAGAGTGTAGGGATGTACTGCCAGGCAAGTGAGAGGGACTTGGAGTGTAACTTCTTCCATTTGCACCACTACATCCAGGAAAAGTTCTCTACTCATAACAGTCCATGGAAGCTGGCATAAACCCACTGCACTTGAAGACATATGAAGTTGGTTAATACTGGTTTTGCCTAATTTACCAGCAATGCCTGAGTATCCATCATTTTCAAGGGCAACTTTGGAGATGAGGGAATGCACCTTCTAGTGTGGCATTGAAGGACTCACTGATAAAACTATGCACAAGTCTGTAAAAACATGGACTTTAGCCAACTTTCTCTAGACACAGTATTTTCCTTAGCCTTCTATCCTTTTCATCTGTTGTATCCCAATTTCTTAGCTATGTTAGCAGTCCCTTTTAGGACTCAGGTGCTACCTGGTAGTCTAAAAGCACCTTCTGTAAACAAATGACCAATGCCAAGGGAAGTCAATCCTCGGGAATAACCAAAGTCATAACTTCTTGTATCAGTGGCAGCAAGATGCGGTGGGGGAAAAAAAAAACTTTCTGAAAGACGGGCATTAACTGGAGGACCTCAGGTGATGGTTGGCAAGACTTCAAGCAATCTGCTTTCAAGACCAGGAAATACGGGAACTTGAAGTGACACTTTTCTAGGGTGTTGGAGGGCTAATAGACTAATTTAAGTACTGAAGAGGAGTCCATAGAGACAGATTAACAAGACAGACTTGCTAATTCTGAAAGATCTTTTAAAATGGAAAGTTACAAGGAAAATGTGGTTTTAGTCAGCGTCCTTTTACTTGACCAGAGTGCTAGACAGTGGGTTATTTACATATCAAGTAATGTAATCTCTGACCATACCCATGTGAGGACCTTGACCGAGATGAAATCAGTCTGGCTATCCTATCTCCTGATTTTCCTCTGTGGTTTTCCCCCTCAAAGATTAATACTGACAGTAACACATTGCTTTGAAGTGTCTTATGTTTAAGAGCAAGGATAACTTTGGATCTTTACATCTTTATGACACGGAAGCTCAGAAACTTCATCAAAAGGGGCTGAAAATTCATGGAGGAATAGATGTAAATTAAATCACAAATAATATCTCACTAAGGAAAGACAAATGATTGTTCAATATCAAGTATTCCAAATACATGAAGAAAAGTTCTTGCAGCCTATCTCAAGACTGCATGGAAGACTGCATAATAAATCAAATTTGGAATACAAAATTAGGGGAATTAAAAATAGGATAAAAATGGGATTGAGCTATAGTTTTGAAATAATCAGTGTTAATTTTAAAGTAAATTTACAGAATTTATGAACAAGCTGTCCTGAGCCTTTTCTGTAGTCACCAATAGAGAAGGAACAATGCATAATTTTAACTGCGTCTGACTCCTCTGAGTCATGGTGGCAGGAACAGCATTTGGCAGAAACCTGTGTTCAGCAGGAGGTATCACCAGGAAAATACTTAACTGATTTCCTTTGTGCCCTTAAAAATCATATAGTTATAAAAATGAATGTAGAGACAGTTTTGAAGTTTAAAATTATCCTAGTATGCAAACAGATTAAATGTTTGATATAGATAACAATTTCTGAATTAAAATGGGAAGATATTACTTGCTTTTTACAAAGGCATAAGATTATTCCATAGCACAAACGTATTAGTCTGATTCTGGGTCTCTACAGACAGTTTGGAATCAGTGATATAATTTTGCCACACTCCAGTGTCTACACTGAAATATTCTTAAATGACCAGTTTTCTCATGAGGCTCACAATCCTTTGTTGCTCAAGGCTGCATCTTTTGCTTCTTAAAAAACCCCCAAACACCAACAAAAACAACCCAAATTCTGTAAATTAGAATATTGTATTGAGATTTTGAGAGATGTTGGTCTCCAAAATATTTAGGACTAGGTAGTTAGAAGCTCCTGAAGAATCAATGAAAGCTATGACCAAACTAAGTGACAACAATCTTACAATTTTTTTTACTTTTCATCTGACTCATAAAAATCCACAAAACTGTAACATGCAAGGGGAAGGAAGATGATCACATCAGCCTGTAACCATAAGCTTTGAATAGGGTATGATTGCCTCTATTATGTTGATGATTGTTCTGATTTAATACTTCAGGTTGCACTCTGTTTTTGAAGAACAGTGTTCTTCCACAAGACAAATCAAAGTTATGAAAATATAGTATAGAAATAATTTGCTAAGAAATTACAACTAAATATATTTGCTTTATAGGCACTATTCATCTAGAGCATGTAAAATTGAAAACCCAAGTAAATTCTTAAAATATATTTAAATGCAGTTCAAATTGAATTAAGGTAATTCAATTGGTTGTTGCTATCACCAAATTGATACTGATAATCTTAGGGGAAATACAGAAAAAGTTGTATTGAAAATAAATGTAATGTCTTATGTATTTTAATCGTAAATGTATGCATATTTTAGAGAAATGAAAAGGGAAAGACTTTGAGGACAGGGGGTGCCCACCCTGTGTACTTTAGACTTTCTTAAATGTCTTCATTAAACTCTGAGCTTCTTCTGTATATAATGCATGTTGGGCCAAATCCAGTAACCCTGTTATATATTTAAAGTGTTCTTGATACATGCTATCATTCATGATATTATGGTTTCTATCTAGATAAATAAGCATAGTAACTGGATAAAAAGCTGAATATTTGCTAATTACTTTACTTAAATACATTTCAATGCTGCTTGTCCATCAAATGCCAAAAAATTTTAGCTATATGAAAAGTTGGAAGAGACTAAAAAGAGCAAATTTTTTGAAAATTATGGTTTAAAATCAATTTACATCATAACCTCATTTATTCATATATATTCCGTGCACAAATTTTATACTCTTACTCACTGTAAACCTGTCGTTATAATTTTGGAGAGAATACACTATATTTCTCATATCAGAGAGATGAATCTCATTAAGTATGAAATTTAACTCCATGAAAGATGGGGTGGAAATGTGTGGTTTTATAATTGGAATAAACACTTAAAATGCTGTTAAGAACTTCTGTTCAAATAAAGTAGACAGGCAGAGCCAAATCTGCAAACACTGACAAGTCAAGAAGAGAGTTGCCCTGTTGCTAAAGTATGACCTTGCCTTAGAAAAACTGTGTCCCAGAAATTATAGCTGCAATGAAACAGCCTTCATTATATCGTATTTTTTCACATTCTATTGTAAATTATTTTATTTCCTTTTTAGAAACATATGCTTTAATCAATAGAAGAATTAACCAGACTGATGCAAATTATTCAGCACTGAAGGGGGATCAAATTTCACTGCTGCAGAGAGATGAATTTCTTTTCTAGGAAGTCATAAACTTCACATGAGATGGGCCAGTCTCTAAACAGTCTAATCTTTGAAATCTAGTTCCTGAATACTGTAGTTATGTGCCTATCCATAGGGAATTTCATGAGCTAGGTGGTAAGGGTGCTAAAAGATGTGACTTTATTACAAGACCTATGGACATTGTTCCTCACAGACACAAAATGTTATTGATACCAAGGGAAAATTTAGAAAAACCCAGCATCCCACCAAATCAGACTTATAGGGTCAAAGTCTCATTTCCTCTCTACTTCAAAGGGAACCTACCAGTGAATTTCAGAGGAAAACATTACACTGTCTGCAGTCAGTTTGCAAGTAGATATTCTTTCAATAGAAATGCCTAAAAACGTATCACTGGACAGCTGCAATCAAAAGAAAGCGGTGCTATGCTCATTCTTGCTAAGTTTATATCCCCTTTCTCCTCTCCCCTGGCTGATGCCAAATGCCGAGGACCTCATGGAATATCTGTCTATGATAGACAGCTACTGCCTCTAAAGTAGCTAGTGCTACTTTTCTTTGGTTTTTTTCATGTACCTTTCATAAAAGCTCATTCTACATGAGACTAGACCAGACTGGTGGCCCAGAACTAAATCTAATACACCTAATGCATTATCTACATTCTAGCACTTCAAAGATTGAAGCTTCAAAGCCATGCTCTCTGCTGCTGCAGTGCCAGAAATAGTAGGACAGCAGAACTCAAGCACCATGGTAATATTTCTCCTTTGTATTTATTGATTTATGTCCTTTTTAAGGCATTATATAATTATTTGAAATGAGGCAGTTTCGTGCCAGACAGAGGAACAAGTAATGAAAGGTCAAATGATGATTCTGAGTTTAATAGGCAGCACCACAACACAGGTAAAAGAACCTGAGCAGGCTGTACACCAGCTTCCTCAGGTGTGAAAGAAAACTGTATTCCTAGGTGAAAGATGAAGAGCTAAGGTTTTAGTTTATATTGTCCAGTCTTCCCAAAGTCTATCCATCGCTTCTCATAGTCAATCCTGTTTTAGTCTGTGGTTTGCTGTGGTTTGCTTATTGTTAAAGCTAATTCTTGGGTTCTGACAGTGCCACACCTTTGCTTGCAGAAGAGAGATATTCAAAGCTTCTGATCTTGATTCTGATGCTGACTGGTTCTGTTACTTGAGAAAGACTGAGTGTCTTCTTTCACCCCATCATTGAGGATGATGCAGTTTCCCATCATTAGTAATACACTTTAGATGTAAATCGTAAATTATCAGTATTTGTATTTCTCTGGAATCTCCAGCTATAAATTTCTAGATCGGTAGTGATTACGAAGCCTATGCCAAAACTTCCATAAAATGAGGTTGCTTTTATTTTAGAAACTGCAAACTGTAATGAAGGGACTTGCTAAAAACATTGGATAGTAGTAGAGAAGAAATTAGCAAAGTAGTTTCTTAATTGAGAGCTTTTAGTTGCAGGTTGTAATCTTTCTGCTGTTTGGAGTTCAGTGCACTTTCCAACATAATAGTACTTAGTACAAATCCATGAAAAAATAATGTACCTAAACATGCTTTCCAGAATCATGTGAACTGTGTTATGCAAACAAAGACTTATCCCTGCCATAAGAACAGTAAGAATTTACTGTCTTTACTCCTTTGCCTTCAATAGAAAACAAGACTATGCTGAGGTACCCTGATTTTTTAACAGTGCAATACTGCCGTAAGTGAATGTTTTTAACTCCAGAAGAAGGCAGGAGGGACTGAGCACTGACATGCTGGATGGGAATCCAGGCAGTTCTGTATTATCATTTTTTATACAAACAGGCAGCCCCCTCTAATCAGAATTAACTAATGATTTAAGAGAAATTAAATGAAATGAGGTTTAACGAAAAAACCCAAACAACAAGGTAAATATTAGATACTGCTGTACAAATCAAAGAAGATGAGTGATTTAATACTTATTTAATTGATAATGAGATTAAGAGAAATACGTAAGAACCTACCTGTACAAGTTGGACAGATGCCGCATCCAGAATAGTCTGAAATCTTCTATAGTTTTGCCCAATAACGATTGTTTAGACCATAATAGTTGTAAATAGAACATTAAACATATTCAGGACTTGATTGGACTTCTGTTTCTTGGTTTTTTTTCTCACCTTCTCTTTCTTACCTTCTGTCTTCTCTCTTTCTTTACCCCGTTCTTCCTTTCTTTCTACTGCTTTGTTTGTATCTTGTAACTAAGCACTGTGTGGTCTGGCAAGTGGCTAAGCAAGTAAACAGCGAGGTTCCTTCTCTTACTTGCAAGCCAAACCTAGCAGCTCCTGGCTTGAAGTTGAGGGCAACGTCATGTCTGCTAAGGCTGTTTACACGCTTTCCTTTTTTTTTCCTTTCTTTTTATTTATTTATTTTTTTTTTGGTAGTTCACTTGCCCGGTAATGAGAGTCAGCTTTTAGGAAGTGGCTCAGTATAAATCTCTGGCTCCGTCGACTGACAAGGACTCAATTGGATTACCTGACGCACACGGGAGCATTAGATCTAAACCCCCATAGACTGATGTCACTTTCAGCCCCCGGCCAATCCAGGGAGCAACAGCACAACCAAAGCAGAGACTGATGGTCTGAGGGGTGAGTGTGTCTTTTCTGAGCAGCAAAATCCTTCAGACTCAATAAACAATGCAGATAAGATTTTAATGGGTATATCTGTCAGGAAAATAAACCAACCAAAGCTGAAGGAAGGAAATGTGATCATTTTTAAATATTGTCAAGTCTTAAAATTTTTTGTTAATTATAGCAGAGTGCAGCTGTGCTCAGAGCAGGGCAGAGGGAGCTCTTGGGATGCTGCGGGGAAACTGTGAACTGGATGTAAGTAAGTGAAGGGAACAAAACCTTAGTAAAACAGAAGAAAGTTCTATTGGACTTACTCCAATAAGCTCTTCACGTTAGTTGTTCCTCCATTTATCCCAGCTCTATTTCTCTTTTATTCTAGTTTTTGAATAAGTCCACAAATCTGCATTTGTTCAATCTTTCTCCCTATATTTTGTCTCTGAGCAATGGGATTTGCAAACGCATTTTTGTCTACAATCCTTATGGCAGTACCTCACAGATGACTGTAGTGTAGATTTCGCTCTTCATGTCAAAATGAAAATCTTGGATTTTTTTCATTGCCTAACTTCATGCAACTAGTCATTTAAGTTCAATGTGGAAAAAAAACCAAAACCAGCCTCATATTTCCTTTTTTCTCTCTCAGTCACTGTGAATGTTGCCACTGTTGTCCCTAGCCCACACTAGGGACTTCGCATTCAGTTCAGTCTACCCTTCCACTGTATCTGAGTGTTGACATGTGCTTTTGAGGAAAAAATACAAGCTATGGTCTTCTTTATTTATCTTTAAATAAAATTCATTTAGGTTTTCATCATCTCAATTGCTGTAAATGCCTCTCTTTTGACACTTGGAAATGCAATATTACCTTATCCAAAATGTCACAGAAAACATATATTCTGCTGAGTTCTCACACTGGGCTCATCACCCATCCTTTCATATCCTTCTCTGGTCTCTTTAGTTTATAGCAGCAATATTAAACTATTTTTTTTAAAATTCCAACTTGGTCCAGAAGTCATAAATCTGATCTGACAGGCAGTCTGACAGGACTGCAGGCAGGAATAAAATTAGATAGAGAGGTCTCACATCAGATGTCCCAAAGAGAACATGCTGGAGCTGGCAAACCAACATTTACCTATAAACCTCACCAACTGTGCAAAAGAAACTATTTATTGTCTTCTCCTGTGATCATTGGACTGATACTGCTCTTCATCTTTTGAATTTGTGGATCCAAATACCAAGAGATCAGAAAAAAGGCTGTTAATGAAAAAAGTAAAATCTGACCATTGATGCAGCTCAGGAAGTATTTTGCTTGATTGTCCAATGCAGTCACACTAGCAGGACAAAAGCAACACAGAAGTTTGTGGCTGCTCCTTCCCCAGGTAATGAGTGGGGAGGAGATAAGAAGTTATTTTTAGTGGTGCATTTGTAGCTACCAGATTGGTTTCAAGTAGGTGTGTGTATAATGCTGTTTGTGGAGTTAACAGGGTGTGTGTGTATTTTTGAATCATTTTGTTAGAAATAATGTGTTGAGCGAACATGCTCCTGTTAAATCAGGTAGAAATGCTGATTTGATTAACTGATCAAAGTTCCTAAAGACTTTAAGCTCTATTGCTTTAAGAAAAGACTCGATGACTCTTCTCAAGAAAACATGCAATTGCAAACCCATGGTAGCTCTGTTGGCGTAAGCAGCAGTTCCAGATTTGTGAGATCAAATTCTCACCCATGGTTCCTTCTTTATTCTAAATAGTCATTGAAAACAGCTGTTTTAGAAAATTACTTACAACCTACTGATTTGAAGCAAAGCACTATTTCAGACTCATAAACTCAGAATATACAGTATGAGAGCTTCAGTTGGATTCCTTCTGTTCATCTATTGTATCCTCACTGTGTACAGGTGACATGTAGGTAATTGCAGCAAAGTTTATGTAACTAGATCACTATGAAAGACGGTTAACAAGATGAAAGACTATTTATCCCAGTGAAGGAACTGCTGGATGGAGGCTTAGGATCTCCCTTATGTTCCTTCCAGCTTTCTGAGAACTGGCAATGGCTAGAATCCAATTATTCTCTGACATTAATGCCTTTTTATCCCACAGAAGCTGAAGTGTGGGAAGCTCTTAAAAGTTTACATAAAGGTGAAGATTACTATTTACTTCTCAGCTGATGGTGGTACAAGCAAGCTGTCAAAAATACAACCACAGCTCAGGCCTGTGGTTTCTGTTAAACAGAGAAGACTTATAGTGCTTGTGTTAAGTTTTAACTAGTTTTAGTTTGGAGTCCCATGGAGCGGATCATAAACTGCTTGAGCTGTCAGAGCTAAATGGAGATCACTTGAGCTTTCAGAAAAATCAGAGAACCTCCTTTTTTGTTTTGGATCTGCTCAAGTCGTACAATCGGACCTAACCACTTCTGATAGTGAACTTCCCCACATCATCCCTATGTCTACTTGATGTGAAAAACAAAGTTTTATTTCCATCGTGGTTTCTAAGCAGATTGGAATTTGTCCATTCATCTATATTTAGCTTAGCAAATACGGGGATGTGAGTCTATGCTCTTGTTCTGGCCTTTGCTGTCAGGGGTGTTTCACAGCAGTATCTTTGGGGGAATCACATCTGATTTGTGTAACCCTAAGCTCAGTTAAAAAAAAAAAAAAATAGACAAGAGGCCAGTATCTGAACAGCCTGTTCCCCTTTAAGAAATATTTCCTAAGGTAATTAAAAATACCACTAAACTGGGAGTGGAGGTGTATTGAAGTTTGTTTCTAAGTTTGTGTTTGAAGAGTGCAGGAAGGCAGCATAACTCCTATTGCCACTTGTGATAGCAACCAGTTTTCCTTAAGAACAATAGCGGGCAAAGATTGGCTCAAACCTCTGGGAGTTTCTAAAACTTTAGAAAGTTCTATGAATGGATGAGATGCAATTAAAACACCACTTTCAGTTCAGTGTGTTTAATTTGCTTTTGCTCCTTACACTGCTTTTGAGATGTGATGAGACGCAAGAAAATATTATTGAACAAGTAGCTCATGTTTGTGACACCTGATTACAGCTCTGCTGATCCCAGAAGTAATTCAATGGGAGGCCAGTATTCCTGTGATATGTCCTTCAATGCATCCGTTCAGGATACAAGAAGAGAGGCTGTGAAGTGATTACTATTTAATGCCAAATGCTCTCAGGCTGTAATGGAACCACTTTCTAAATTATAAAAGTAAGTTCAGGCCATTAATCTGAGGAAAGAAAGACTGAAACTTCAAAGGTTTCTGGAGTATGGTGATGGAATTCCATGTGTATACTCAATGTATAGTTTCATGAAAAATAGCCATTTTACCCAGCAAGGACATGGATCCTGGTTGTAAGGGGAAAAAAAAAATCTTTTTCTCTCTTGGAATAGGTATTTTGTATTAGTTATGCTCTTTGTCACCACAATGAAACACGTGTAAATTAACATATACTTGTGTATATTAGATTAACATTTATAGACTGAAAATAATTTTTCTTTACAATACCTGAAGTGATCAAAATATATCTTCATTTCAAAATGCTAAAATGAGTGTGTGCAAGTCATCACAGGGTACTATTCCATAAGGCAAAGACATGTGCAGGCACCAAACTAGCATGAAGAGGTACAGCTTCACGCCCAGGGGATCATTTGCTATTGAAGTTATCCTCCTTATTCTACTTGATGTGGTTCACTGAGTGCTAAGTAAGGTATTGTGCAATATACACATAATACACACTATTAAGTATCTTCAAAATGCTTTGGTAAAATCGTAAGATTTACCAAGTTAAAAGAGATAGAATAAGTTGTCTGTATTCCTCCTCTACCTGCCATTTAGCTCACCATCACTTGTTTTTCAAAACTACTTTCTGAAGTTATCAGGTTTTGTGTTGGAATCATTATATGGAATGGTAGATTCAACTAGTAATTAGACAGGATGTAACATAATTGGTGTCGGCCAATTTCATTTTCCAGCTCTTTTCAGAGATAATGTATGACATATTATCTAACCTAGAAGGGCTGTTTACATTTAGGAGTTGAAATTAAAAACTTTGACAAGAATTGGTGCACTCCTGGGAAATCTTTTTGTTTTAACCAGAAGGGGAAGGTCGGGGATGAAGAATGCTGGTTGGAGAGAGACCGTAACTGAAAGTTTGCCCTCAGCATCCCCTGTGTTCAGTGCCAGAGTCATCAATGGTGCTGTTCTGTGTAAGGTCACTAAAATCTGGTCAACTTTGGACGGTCTCATGTAGCAGAAGCCATGAAGAGAGGACGGCACAGGAGCTTTTCCAGTTATTATCACTGTGTAATCACAAGGGAGAAAAAGCTGATATAAAATTCCCTATGGCCTTGTTGGGAATCCTGAAAATTACCTTTGCTCTGGAATTATTCTTAGAAAGTCAAATACTAAGTCTTTGTTGATAAGGGTGCAGGAGGGGATGTCAATATGTAGTTTAGAAAGGTAATGCCAAACCCCAAAACCTCTTCTCGAATTTTCCTGTGAAAAATTTCTATTGGATAGTAGTATAAATAAAGAACACCCTACGCTGTGTTAATATCAGTGGGTAGAAATATGAGGTATGTGACCCCAGAAACGCTGTTTTCTAACAGTTAAAGTACATGTCACTACACAAACAATTTCTAGTTGGCTGAGTATGTCCAATGATTGCACATACTTTGCTGCCTATTCACTCAGTGTAACACTTAATACGAATTGGCTGTACATGGAATTATGGCAGCTCAGGAAGAACTTCAGGAACAACAAAGAAGGGGTTAATAGTATTAACGATATTTGAGAGAACAAAGTTTCTTGACTAGATGTGCAGAAGTGTCTGAGCTTCGGTATCTGTTAGCCGTGAGCACGGCCCCACCTTCGCGTTCCCGTCTGTAACCTGTCGCATGGTGCCCCACGGTGGCTGCTTGCCTCCTGTTACATTTGCTCAAGCCAGCAAGTGCTCCATTCAATTTGGTTTCTACTAAACAAAAATATTTGTTCCAGTTCATCATTATTTGTTAATAGTCAGAATTCAAGTGAATAACTGCATTTTGCAACTCCTGTCTGTTTCTAGTTCCATTTAAAGAGGGAATACAGATCCCTCTACCTAGTTACTTGGAGTTGATTTCATAATACTTTGCAAGACAATTAATTTTAAAAAAATCTAGCTGTTACAATATTTCTTTCATTAGATTATTTTCATTTTAAAAATAATTTTAACATCAGTTGTTTTCATCAGCAATTAGTCTGTGTGATTTT
The DNA here is from genome assembly GCA_013397915.1 of Daphoenositta chrysoptera. Taxonomy (NCBI): domain Eukaryota; kingdom Metazoa; phylum Chordata; class Aves; order Passeriformes; genus Daphoenositta; species Daphoenositta chrysoptera. The sequence goes on along the minus strand of VZRO01001118.1, from coordinate 126,679 downwards.
TCTTTGTATGCCTTTCTAGGTTGTAATATGTCTGTTAATTTGGGGTTTGCTAGCAAATTTCCATTTCACTTTCTTATGTGAAATGCAGCTTCATTGCCACAACCAATGGTGAAAAAAATGTTTCAGAAAGATATTATTACCAAAATGCTGTATTTATTTCTATTTGTATTACTTCTAGAATTTTCTAAAAACTTTCATAGTCTGTATTGTCTTTCCACATATATCTACCTTCCCTAACAAACAATATTTATCAATCTGTTTTCACAAGAGGATATGGATGTTGATCCTGGCTGTGGCTTCTCTAGCCTTAACTTGGAAAAACTGGGCCCCCTGAGTACCCACAATTCCTATTGGTCTCTTCTTGATGAAGTAGCTCTTTCAAACACCTTCCCTTTGTCCGAGAGGACTGATGAAAAAACTGCTTGTGCTCCAGAGTCCCTTAATGCTGCTCCCAGGGCTCTGTGATGCCTCTCCATACTCCACACTCCTCAGACTGTTCCTAGCTGTTCCAGAGATGCCCGCATGAAAATCAGCAGCAGGTAACAGCAATGGACAGTGCAAGGCTTGGCAGTCTCCCAGTGACATTCCTGGGAAGCAGCACAGCTCTCCAGAGAGCGTGTCAGGTCAGCAACGAGTGCCTCCGTGCCTGCAGAAGAGAGGAATCCACTGCTGTCACTTTTCTGAGCAGCTCTGGTTGTTCAGGAGCAGAGGGGCTGCCTCACCCAGCTCCAGCACCTCTCCTGATGTGATGAGGTATTTCCTCCTCAGTCTGCACAGCGGGGAAGCGGTTCTGCAAGGCCACATGCCTAGGATATCTTGTTTCTATTTTCAGCTTGTCTAAAAGTGACTGTGGGCATAATCAGGCATTTACTCGAAAAACAGCTATTGTGGTTTTAACCACCTTGTGTCTGTTCACTACAGTCCCACTCAGCTGAGTTACTATGTCTACTATGCTAATCCATTTTGGTGCAAAAATAAATCACTGTTCTTTACTATGGATGCTTTGTGAACAAAAATGACTACTCCTTCTATATTTTGACCTATTATTTTATGTTACAGAATCTCATCTTTGACATTTTGATTTCTGTACATCAAAATCTGTGTCAGACATTCAGATCTCTTTCCTTGTCTTCAAAGATATCAGTCTGAATTTTTTGCTTTGCAGTTTATAAACATCAGTGTGCTAAAGCTTTGTTTACTACCCCGATTATGGTAATTGACAACTTAATGAAAATATTTAAAAAAGAAAAAAACATTTTTGATGTAATTTCGTGACTGTTGAAACCAAACACTTTAGTGTTCATAGACCTACTTGTATACCAGTGCACGGGAGTGAGACAGTTTGCAGTATTTTGACATAATTCAGATTTTCCTGACACTTTTAAATCCAAGTATTTATTAAACACTCAGTAACTGCTTATTTTAAAGCAGCAGTCCAAATCCAACACTACTGCTATATAAACACTGAAACTGAGGAGGTAAGAGAATGATTAGCAATTACACGTAGGCAGAGGTTGATTTTCATGCTCCACATGTTCATTTATTTAATTTTGGACTTGTTTTGAGTATTGATTATACATACAATCAAACAAACTTTTGTCCTTACTTGAAGAGTTACTATTTCAATGTCTTGTGCATTTTGCATAATGTACAGGAACTTTATAGCTTATCTATCATATTATATTTATTTTTAAAGCAATTATACTGGTAAACAATAAGTTTATGGTATAAAATTCTTCCTTTCATAAAACCTTTCCGTATTTTCCAGCCTCTATTATCATGCTTTGCAACAACACCAATCTGATCTTTTTGTATAATTTCTGCATCATTATTTTTGTTGCTTATCAGCTTTACATTCAAGATGGCAATAGATGCTGATTGTACACAAGGTTGTAAGGACTGGTTTTAAAAAGTCACTCAGAAATACATCTCTATCTAAAAGCATTATCTTTCTAAACTATAAAATCTTAAGGAGAATTTGATTATACCTTAATGGAAAAAAAGAAATGTGACAAACCTGGATCCTCAGCAAAACACTATATTATAATTTAAAGGGACTGTTGTCCTTCACTTGCAAATCCCAGTGCAATTTTACATCAGATGGGATGATCAGGAACAACCACTCTCCCCAAAACACCAGGAGTAACATCAGTGCTGTAAGGCCATGGGACTTGTTGCAAATAGCTGAACAGGCAGAACATGATGTCACCCCGTTTCTTACTGTGCAGGGAACAGAGGTTAACACTGCAAGTCTGTGTGCCAACAGAAATAAACATCTGAAGGTGCTATGACCTGCATCAGCCCAAATCAGCAGGCTGTTTTAATTACCTGGCCAAGATGAATATGACCTATCCACACTAAGTTTTGCCTGCAGTCTATTTTGGGCATTTATATTGCCCCTTCTGAGGTTTGCCTATGGCATATGTAAACATGCAAGGGAATGCAATATCTGGCTCTGACATAACACTCTGCAATAAGAAAAAGCTTCGGAGCTAAAAGCTGGTTAATTCTGTTTCAGGACTGTCCCATGGAAATGATGAGAGGTAGTGTGGGAAGTGTGTCTTAGAAACACAGAGCCCAGAGGCACCTAAGGAGGACTGGTGGTGGAGTCTGAGCAATAGGTTTTTTTTGTAGGGAGTTTTTTGTGTAGATATAAAGGAGGCATCATATATTTGTCTGTGGAAATCTGTAAAAGAACCAATATAACATATGGAAAGAAATTGCCTAAATTAAGTGAGAATTTTAAGGGCAGTATGCAGAGGTCTCACTAAAACGGGCATATGAATAGTATATGGACAGAGGTTTGGAGGTGAAGCTTCTAGCACCAAGATAGTGGGCAAAACAGGAATATTCTAAAGCACTACCTTTAGCATGTAAAAGTCAATGCTTATTAAAGAGGGATTAACGCTGTTATCAACAAAAATCTTGATAGAATCTTTGGCATCTTCAAAAATGTGACACAGGCCACATGTTTGACAGTGAATAAAAAGTGAAATGTCAATTTTCACGGTACCCTGTGCCTAACTGGCAGATTTTATGTATTTTTAAATACTGCTCATAGGGCCTCTTTTTGTAGTAAAAATATACAAAGGCTTGCTGCAGGGTGCTGAGTGGCCTCCTTTTGTCTCTAAGCAGGGGCATTCCCGAAGAAAAAAAAAAGGAAAAAAAAAAAAAGAACAAAAAAAGAAAAAGACAATGATATACCAAGGAAAATATTTAAAGTCTAAGGAGAGAGTACCCATGTCATGTGCTAGGAACCAAAGGCAATGGTAATGAAAAACTCAAAATCCTATAAAGAAGTACTAAAGATTTAGAGGAAAAAACAGCTCCAGAGCTGACACAGAACAAGAAAATGTTACACCACTCCAGATGCCCAACAATGAGAGAAAGCAGTGCCCTGCCAGGCATGCAGCGGGAAGTCTGGAGCTGCGAAGGCCGGGAAAGATGTCTGGGAGCAACGCCGATGCCAGGGTCCGACGGAGGGTGCCAGCGCACTAGCAGAGAGCGCCAAGGCAAAGGCCTGAAAGCACGCAAATATTTCATGAAAGCCCCAGCAGGAAGAGAGCTCTGGCCACCGGCGTAATCCAGGAAATTACTTGCTCCAGGGGAAACGGCGCGGAGGAGGCAGAGCGATGCCGGTTCCGAGCAGGGATGCGCGGGCCCGGGGCAGCCGGGGCACCGCAGCTCCCGCAGGAAGGCGGCGGGGCCGGGCAGGCCGGCGGCGGCGG
>VZRO01001118.1:64296-122663 GCA_013397915.1 Daphoenositta chrysoptera | reverse complement strand
GCTCGGCGCGGGGCTCCTCCTTCTCCCGGGAGCGGGGGCACCCAGGCAGGCCGGGCTGGCCGCTCTCCCTTCAGGGAAGGAACGGTGCAGGGCGGAGTGGTGGGAATGCAGCCCTCCGTGGGCAGCTACCATGACCTTGCTCTTAAAACTGCCTCTTAAAGCGAAAAATACTTCTCTGGGATAATGTAACTGCTCTAGATACAGGGGCTGGGAGTGACCGGCAGTGTCTTTGATTCTTTTGCGTTTTAATTTTCAAATTTCTTGCAAACGGAGTGAGCTGTTTCTTTGCAGAATTTCTTTTGCTTCTGATTTCTGTGTCGTTACATCCAGCTTTCCTTCCAAAGCCTGTTTCTTTATGCCTTTCTGCCTGGAGCAATTCCATTAGTGGAGTTTGACCTGAGCTCCTTTAATAACCTACAAAACCAAATCCCACTTGATTATTTATTCCACTCCCCATCTACAGTAATGGTGTTGCACGTATGGTGTGGTTTTGAATCTCACTGTTGTACAGAACAGGCCTGCAGAAGGCTTTCAGGCAATCGACAAATCCTACACGCTTTGGCCTATCTGATAATATAAACACAAAGGGTGTTATGCTTGTTCGTGGATGGAAAGTATTACTTGCCCTAGGGCATGTGCCTGTGAAATTGAGCAAGCTTACTCATAGCAGCTGGGTTTTACTTACAGGTGTGGAGACTTAACTGATGGTCTTGCAGGTCATGTGAGACCTGGTCTCGGTTCTAGAGATGCCAACAAAGGCACTCCAGGGCAGAATAGTTACTGACATACCTCTCTGTATGTCTGCGGGTATACCGGTGTATTAGATAACTTGGAAGTGGCTTAAACTATGACATGAAATGAATCTGGGCCAAACTTATTTAAGGGTGCTCTCAAAATGATTTCACTGACTTGAGTGTTCCTTGTATATAATGAAGGGAACCTCTTGATTCTTCTAATATTAGCTAATAAAAGCGTTGAACTTAAAATAGTCCCCTGCTTTGATCTCTCTCTGGGCACAGCCATCTTCCCTTTTTGCCCCAGTTGCTTCAAAGGTGTGTCACACAGGCTAGTTTGACAGTAAGATGCATAACATGTGATGCCAGGACAGGGACCAGACACATTGCAGGCTGCCTGCAGATCCTGATGGTTTTCAAGGCCAACTCGGCAAAAGTGTGATAGGAGAAGAGAGAGACAAGTATCTTCTGAACCAAAGCTAGTTCAGAGTTGCAGAGGATGTATAAAGTTGTAGTCTGAAACAGGAATTTTAATGATGTCTTCCACTGCAAAAGTTCCCAAGGTTTTTGGACCACTGGTTTGTATAAGCATTCAGAGTAATCTTGCGGGCTACCATATACTGTATGGAGACTTCTAAATCAGAAATATTAGTAAGGTGATCTAAGAGGGTTCCGGGTCCTGTAGTTTTTGGACTGCCCCTTTCAGGCAGAAATAGAGTTACCTTTTGTGTGTGGTTTTTGTATTTTTACTTTTATCCCTGCTCTTGAGGGACCAAGGGTTTTGATGGCTTTATAGCTCTGCAGGTGTAACCTTCTTTGCAAATGCTTTAGGTAGAATTGTTATGCAAATATTAAGGAATAAATGCTTCAAGATGGTAACAGCTGAATTTATTTTCTGCCAGTTATTTACCTGAAATGAATCAGTGTGTTTATTTCATGTATTGTTTATTTTTTAAAATTTGTATTCGGTATTATAATGCTACCTGGCTATTTACTGTATATGTGTTTTGGTTTCTTTTTCATCCTTCCTCAGCTTCCTTAATTATTTGGATGCTTTTTGTTTAAAAGATGCATGGAAAGTACATGTTTAACTCCTCATTTCTGAAGATTGATCCAGCATTCTGGACAAATACAAATGTCCTTCTCAATAGTCTCCTGAAAAGTATGGTGTGCTATTTCTTAACCTTCCTTTCCCACCCCCCAATCCCTCACATTGGCCAAAAAAGTGCTCTGTGTGTATACAGTTTTACTGTATTTGTTATTTTCAATATATATGATGTTTCACTTTGGAAATTAGACCAATCTTGTTTTGAGCCTGGTTTTTTTTTTTTTTTTTTAAATAAAGGCTAAATGTATTTTATTGCTGTAAATTTTTCCTTTAAAAAAAACCCTTGGGGTTTAATTCAAAACCTGCAGAAACACACTTCCATTTATGTTACGGAAAGATCTCTTGGTATTTGAAAGCTCTTTAAAAATCCAGTTGAGGCTACTTATGTTGCTTGCCTGCTGTGAAATTCACCACAGTTTTGCCATGGATTCTGAAATTTTTTTTAAGGTATCCTTGTGTGTGAAGAGATAATGATCTTGGTGTATCAAGTTTATAATTAATAGCTACACATTTCTCCTTAACTTTAAATTATTTTTTTCCTATTAAATTATTAAAGACTATTTCTTGATTCTTTTTCTGTCCAAATTGATTGCCTGTAAGCTTGACACTAAAATTGTTGTTGCCCATACTGTCATTTTTATTCTTGGATAAATGCTGCTTGATATGTGAACAGATGGGATGCTTATTAACCATTTTTAGTTGAATATTGCAGACTAATGGTAAAATGGGGACTGACAGAAAAATACATTTCAGCTCAATAGTCAGTTGTGTGGCAAACAAAGCAAATACTGTATACAAGCTCATTTGTGTGTACACTTTAAAATAAACCAGAAGGGCAAAGATTGATTTTACAGTGCTACTGGACAGCCTGTTTGTTGTAATTATTGATTTTTGAGTATTAAAGAAAAAAAAAAAGACAAGCACACAACTCTGACAACCTTCCATTACTTTATCGAGGCTATACCAAGCATTTTTTGATCCTCTCTCTATATACATGTCTATCTTAAAAGTCTTAACCCAGTATTTATTCTTTTAACTATGAAATATGGCTGAATTGTGCATTCCCGTCAATGTAGTGTGTTTACCTTTCCCCTTTCCTGCTGAAGAAAAGTTGAAGTGTCTCCAGTCTGGTGTTCCGATTTTTGTGAAATAAGAATGATGAACAGTGTGGTAACCGGTTTCTCACTGGGATCTCAAAGTCATGGAAATGCCCAGGTTTATAAAATGAAACTGCTTCTTTAGCTGTTGGTTGCTGGCAGAAGAGGAGTTGGGGCTCCTGCTGAGCAGGAGTCAGCCCTGTAGCCCTGCAGGGTTATTAATTACTGACCGGGCTGCCTGAGGAAGGGCCTGGCCAGCAGGCGCCGAGAAGGAGCTGTGCCCATCTCTGAAGCTGCCCTGCAGAGCTGCTCGGATCACACACCGGTGCTGGGTGAGGGACAGAGCTCAGCGCTGGGGAATCCACCTGAGGGTGCACAAAGGACTGGGTTTGCAAACTGAGGAAGAGCATGCTGTGGGAGAACATAACTGCTGCATTTAACCAGCTTTAAGCAAGGCCTTATAGAGGTGATGGAGCCACTTCCCCTCTGAAGGAGTCGATGACTGCAAGACATAAAAATGGAAATTTCAGTAGGTCAGGAAATTTCAGAAAGGAATGATTGTCTTGGTGTAGCAGTCTCCCCCTCTCATGAATCAAGAGCCCAGAGGGGCCATGGAATCTTCATCTTAGAGACTTTAGACTCAAAAAAGTCAGAGAAGCCTGAGAGGAATACAAAGTTGAAGTTCTACTTGTTTTGAGCACTTAGATGATCTGCAGAGGTTCCTTTCAAGCCATATTATAATTCTACTGTTTATGGATTTTAGAACTTCTGTTTTCCAAATAGCTTGAGGAAGTTGGCAAAACAAAGGCACAGTGATTTAGGTAAAACAGGTTGCTCAGAACTGTGTTAGAAGTTGTGAAGGGAAAAGTAATGAGATGTGATAAGCATCTTAGTTCGAGTCTGCCGGTGGCAATACTGATTTTTCTGCCCTGCACTGAACTTTCCAGCTGACTGGGCCAGAAGTACTTGCAGGCTAGCATAAAGGCCAAACAAAAAGGGGGTTGGTACCTGTCATGCCTGTGATCACTGTGATAAACATAGAAACCCATCTCCAAAGAAACAGCTGGCAGGCAGCAGCCTGGTAGCCTGCTGAAGTTAGTCCAGGTCGTGCTTTCTGTGTTGGAGGAACATGTTGGCAGCTGCTGCTAGAGGGCTTGTGATCTGCTGGGTGGGTGATGGTTCCTTGTGCTTGGCTGGAGTGTGGTTATCCCAGCGAGCGGCTTCGTGGAGCAAACCAGCTCCGAGTTCCACTTGGTCACAACAGCAGTCCATGACTGCAGAGGGGTGGCAGGACAAATGGCAGCTGGGAGGAAGAAAAAGGGCCATGGCAGATGCACAAATCTCTCCTTAATGCTTGTGCTGCCTTGAGAAGACGTCCTGCACCTCATTTGTTTCTACAAGTTTTTACATTTTTGTCTATTTAGTAAAACCATCCAGAGATCAGCAGCAGGCATTCAGATTGCCCTTCTGACAAGTAAACTGAGTGCTGAAAATAGAACAGCTTGTTGAACTGTTGCTTTACTGAATTTTCACTGATTTCAGATTTTAAGAGAATTATTTAAAAAAACCAAAAATTAAATTGACAAATAGGGCCCTGCAATAAACCTGAATATTTTAAGCTTTTTTAAAAATGAGTACCTTGATTTTCTCTGCATGTATCCTTCTTTTCCATAATCTTTTATTTGAAAAGGGATTAAGGAATTGGAAGATCCTTGTCTTATCCTATTTTTCTGAAAAGGAGAGTTTTTCTAAGAATAGTCTTTTAATCTGTTGTCATAACAGCTTCTTTGCCAAAATGTAGAGTTACACAAGTTTACTTTTGTTGAAGCCATTGTGGTTTATGATATCTGTGACAAAACTGACCTGGAAGACACAAATTGTTACTTCATATATTGTGATAATTGGATTCATCATGGAACCATCTGTGGTAGAGCTTCATATGACATTACACTGAAGAAGCTGTAGAGGTCCTCTCCTATCAAATGTAGCACAGCAGAGTTTGCAGAGTGATGTTTTTTCTGTAGATGTAGCAGTACTCATTCTGATAATGCTTGTTCTAGAAAAATTCTACCTAATAAATTTCTTCATTGTTAGTTAAAGTTACAGTTCAGGAGTCCATGAAAAAAATCGAGAGGAAAGGTAGGATGAGAATCATCATCATTAGAAATGCCAGTTTACAGGCTGTTTAGTATTGCATGCTGCAGCCTGTCTTCCTCATTTGCAGCCTCCTGGCATTTGAAACTAAAACCTCTTTTAAAGGGAATGGAAGATACTTTTCTAAAAGAATCTCTGCAGATGTCTAATGACTTAATAAAACAAGAATATTTAAGAGGAACTCTGCAATGTATTCCATTACAAATATATAATTTCACTGTACAACCTCCTGTGTTAAGCTTTGTGTTACATGTAGCCTTATTACAAAATACAGACCCCTGGAAAACATGTAATACAAAATACCACAGTGCAGCAGAGTGGCACTGTAGTAAAGTAGATTAGAACTGGTCTGTAACTTGGTGAGAATTAGTTAAGAGCTATAGGCCACAGCTCAGGGTTTTCCAGAGAGGGTGCACTGGTATTCCAGGGCAGCTATGTTGTAGTAATTGACTGTGAGAAACGCTGGCAAGTTGTATGTGCTGCTGTCTTAACTTGCTGCTGATTTGAATTACCAAGACTGTGTCTATCACCGAAATCAACTTGAAAGCCTCAGATAAAGTTTAGGTCAATCTTCAGCTTCGTAACTCTTAGTGAAGTCCTCAGGAGGTTTAAATGTTTATGTTGATGTCTTTCTCTAGAGATAACTTCATGTTTAGATTATATACCTTTAAAGATACTGTATTTCAGAAACCTGGGAATCTGGATAGCACCCCGTGTGTAATAATCACAGCTGATGAAGAAATGTAAGGTTTCATTTTCCTGTCGCAAACTGGCAGACTCTTCTGCTTGCTTAGAGGAGAGGGAGATGACTAAAGGAATGTTAGATAAGCAAGCACAAATTTTCACCTTTTCATGGAGCTGATAGCATGCATTCACTTATGCATCTTCCTTTCCTTGCCTTCAGGCTACTGCAAGTCTCCATATTTTGACTTCTCATTTTCCTGTTTTCTGAATCTTAATTTTTTTAAACTTCCCATGTGATGAAGTTAGAGCTGCTGGTGGCTGCAGTGTGTGTTTTATGTAATTGGCAGGCAGGCCCTAAACCAAAAGTCTGGATAATTTCTTCTGTGACCAGCTGCTTTAGTCACAGTTGTAAAATAGAGATAGAACTGAGTAGCTCAAAGTGCCAGAAGTGAATCAGTTACTTAACTGGTTTAGGTAATATGTGTGTATGTAAGATAAACAGAAACATGCAGCCCATGTGGCTTTTTCCCTGTGCTTTATGGCAATCTCTTTTATTGTCCCTGTGCCATTAACAAATAATGTCTTAACTGTTCATGCATGACTATTATATGCATTTTTTTAGCATTTTTTTGTAGTAGAAGGTCTGTAACTTAGAGACTAATAGCATTATGGGACAATGTATTAGAGTATAGAAAAATCAAGGTGCAAAAGGAGGAAGATGGATTAAGTGAAATCCTCTCAAATAGGAAGTTTACTGATAAAAAGCAAAAAGTGTTTTGAAAAGAGAATCACTGCAAAACTTACATTGTGAGTAATTTACTGTGGCTGCATTTGTTACTTGATTCTTCGTTTTCCTGCTTCTGCAAGGTGTGTGATGTGTTTTATCTGACTGAAGAATTCAGTTCTCAGATTAATTGAATTTTATATTAAACAAAACAAATGTTTTAGTGGTACCAGAAATTATATTGATTTTCTTATTTTGGATGTTTTGCAAGAGATGTTTCACAATATGAGAATTTGCTTTAGAAATGTGGTTTAATATTGATTTCTGTATAGAGGGTACTCAGAAGCTGTGAATGCAGGTTCAGCATTTGAAGTTGATGCTGCTGATCCTCGTTCAGGAGTCAGGATGAGAAAATACTGGTATGTTGTACTTGGTTTGCATAAATGCTTGCTTTGAGCTTCTGAGGGAATTGTGATGCGGACGTGCTGGCTCCGCCTGTGCTCCACGGGGAGCAGTGCGTGAAATTGCTGTTGGAGCTTCGGTTGTTCTGTCCATCCCAGCTGCCCCAGCACTGCTAGGAAGTGGCTCACCTGGAGCAGTGTTTAACAACAGGAGTTTCTTTTGGCTTTCTGCATGTTTGCATGTGATATACACTACTTGTTTATAGACAGTATCAGTATTCTGCTAGTTACAGTCTTAATTTTATTGCTGCCAGTCAGAGGTCTTCCCTTACAGTTAAAGAGCCTCTGAATCATTAGTTACTTCTGACACTATCTCAGACTGTTTGGAGGTACTTGAGACATGGAAGTGGAAAAGTTCAAGTGCCAGTTTCCTAATGCAGAAATCCCTGTCTCCAACTTCAGGTTTCCCTAATTTCAGGTTCAGCTGTTAATATTTTGGCACTGGTGACTGCATCTGTGAGTGATGGCTATTTCAGGCTGCCTAGTATTTGAATACAATTTGATGCAGGAATTCCAGCACTGGTGCAAAACACATAATGTTGAAAATTAGCTATTTGAGCTCATTCAGAATTTTGTTATTAACCTTTTATTGTGAGTTTTGTAACAATTTGGGGTGAGATTCTCAAAATGGTGCACTCTTTAGTGGAAACATCTACTTTTGGTTAGATGCTATGGTATCGATCAGATGAATCGGACAAGGGAAGTGCTAGAGAAAATGCCAGGTTCAAGTTCCTATCTGTATGACTAACTCTGCAAATATAATCCTGGGAGCATCCCTGCCTCAGTGACACCACAGAACATGTCTGTCCTCAGTGTCAGTGAAATTGGCTTTTTCAAAGAGAGGGTGAGTAACAGCATGAAAAGGGAAAACTCAAGGAGCTGCGTTTGCCAGCAGCTGCTACTGGAAGCTCTCCTTGGGAAATAAGTATGTTCTTTCCTGGGGTGATCCTTCCTTGGCTGCCAGTAATAACTCCCCTCTCCTGTCCCTGCCTTCAAAGCAAATAAGGAAGCTCCCAGTGTTAGTGGTGGTTGGAGATCAGTCTGTTTACTTGTGCTCTACCCAGGTGCTGTAGCTGCTGGCATGGCACCTCTGTGGGAGTCACGCACTTACTGAAGTGACTGAAAGAAGTAGCAGGTCAGTTTCATTAAGATGAAAAACAAAACATGCATTTGCTATCCTTTTTCTCATATATCTGTATTTTCTTTTAATGACTCCGGGTCTGTCCCTAAGCTGGAAGCTGACTTTCAGTACGTGTGAAATTTTATGGACACATTCTACCCCCTTCCATCATAGTTTATAAGTATTAGGGTGGGGAAGATTTAAAATGTAGGAAGCTCGCTAAATGTAATTTAGATGAAAAAGTTGCTGGTTGTTTTTTCTATGAAGAACGTTTCTCCTGCCCCTCAAATTCTACTTCAAGAGTATAAAAGGTAACAGTTCACCTGTTTTGGCAAGAGGAAGAAATAGAGGGCTGAGCATGGAGGCTGTTGAAGAATTTTTGAGAAATTGAGTAGCATTTATCAGTAGCTCTGGTGTTTCCCTGGAACATCCTCAGTTTATCCTCAGGGCACTTCGATTCTGATCTCCAGCATCATCCTTATTGTGTGTTTTACAGATGGGGTTAAAAACCACTGAAATGTTCCACTAGTAATAGGCACTGCTTTGTTGTTATTTTTTGTCTTCATGTTTTCCTTTCCTATTTATTTCTGCTTTGATTCACGATGTGGAAAAACTCCTCAGTCACTACTAATCAGGGTGAAAACTCTTAGCTTGTGGCTCTTGAGGCCCTTTATGCTTTTTATATACTTACATCTGGAGCTAAGCATTGCAAGAAAGCTCCCTCTACGTAAGGTAATAGGATTACATGTCCGTTCCAAACAGAACTAGTATTTGGGGAAAGACATCAGTTGTGAAGATTAAAATCAAATTATCAGACACTTTGAACCTGTGCTATTTAAGTGGTAGGCCCCTCCTTTTTATTGACGGGCCTCCAGGTGACTTTTGGAATGCATTCCAAAGTTCAGTCCATTGCACTTACCTTCAAATAGAAGATCTTTATGGAAACTGTAATAAGGTGAATACTGGCCAAGAAAAGACTCCTAGAGTGGAGAAGGGGGTGGTTTTATTTCCCTGTATGTTGTCCCCTTCTAGTAGACTCCTCAAATTACAGTAACTATCTTAATAAGGTGAGATGGCAGATATATATGAAGAAAACTGTATCTAGTTTCCTAGATGACTAGAAAAAATCATGTGATCCAACTGGAGCATGCTGTTAGTCACTATAAGAACCTGTAAACTGCAACATTAAATTATGGCAAAGGCTGCATTAGTATTAATGGATTTTGTTCATTGTTTATTAATTTAGGACTCTACATAGTTGTTCTCTGTAAACTGTACTGAGGACAGAGTTAGTTTAACACAGAGGACTAGGACTGTAAATCATTCCTAGAGATGTATCAATCTGGCAGCGATGTTTGCAGAACTAGTGAAATAATTCCTTGATTCAAACAGCCCATATTACATTTTCTTAAGTTTCATTTGCTGTTTTGTACTCAGAAGTATTTTGCTTTTTAGCTGGATTTGATTTTCTATACCAAACCTGTAATCTTTTCTCCAATTATCATCTTTAGTGGAGAAGGCCATCTATTTGTTGTTAAATGCTCAACAGGTTCTGGGAAATGAAGTACTTGGCTTTGAACTTTCCCTATAAAAACTGCTATTAAAAAAATGCAGCAGTCCTAAAGTTTAAAAAAATTAAATGTGCCTTAAATTTCTTGTCTTCAAGCAAACTGAAGTGACTTTTGAACTTGAAAGCACTAGGCAAGTCATAACATAGAAATCTATTTGTTGTGTTTATGCAGGTTTCCCCTGCCTCAGTACTTCTTTTCTTGGTGAACACTGAGATCTAGTGTCCACCTTTGCTTTACTGAATCTGTAACTAGTGAAGTTTGACTTCTTGGTGGACAAAAGGTACATTAAAATGTACTGTTATTTTAAGAAATGTGCCTGCACTTCAGACCTGAGCTATACAAGAGTCACTCCAGTATATTTGTAGTTTTCTTTAATAGTTGCAAGTAGAAAATAGCTCCTGAGAGCAGAGCTGTAGACTTTTAATTTGTGCTCTGCTGCTCGTTGTGTGAGTGGTGTGAGCGGGGCAGAGTTCTGCTGTAATGCAGGTGTGCACTGGCTGAGGGCAGAGGCACTGCCATGGCCTCTGCACATCAGCTGGAGGCCTCATGAAACTCATGTCAACATTAGGAGTAGTTCAGGCAACCGTGTGGAAGTTGTTCAGCTTGAAACCATCTGATCTGTGAAAGAATAATTTGAAAGCCAGGCAAATCCTAGAGTCAACAGTGAGAATATTTCATTTTAGAATAAGCTTCAGGTTTTTCAGACATCTTTGGTGTTTGTAATGGTTTAGTAATACCTTGCTGCAGTTTTCACCCAGCTAATGTTAACTCCTTTTCCCAAATACTTTATCTGGATTAGCAGTTAACAGAGCTGGAAGTATTGCAAAATACAACATTCAGTTTCAAGGCCAGCATGGATAAACAAAACATTAAAACCATAATTACTTTTGAGACTAACTGAATGAGCAATGAAGTTACCTTTAGACACAATTCTTTTGTTTTCTCAATTTGAGCCTTTGAAGCATATGTGAAAACTAGGCTGTTTTTGCATCCATTTAGCAGATGTCCAGAAACCTTTAAACATGACAGCTGAAAACTAGACAAGCATTCAAAAACACGTGGTGCATACAAATCAGCTATGGGTGAACTGTATTTTCACAAAGAAATTAAATAAAATTCATTAATGCAAGAGCTTTATATACGCTGTCCCTTTGCTTCGCATTCAATAGTAAACTAGCATGTACTTGAAGAACTGTTGGTTTTTTCTAGGTCAACCACAGATTCCTACAGAATAGTTATTTTCATCGTGTTAGAGGCTTTCTAAATGGAGTTACTGAATCATTATTGATATGTAGCTTATATTGTTATCTTATGTTGATTATATTACTATGTAATATGTTAATATATGTAATTGCTTTATTTTAAAATTACTTTCTTCCATTTCTGCATCTCTTTGACTGCTATGGTCTTCAGCTGCTACTTCTGAGCAGCTCCTGTAGTAATCTTTCACTGTAGAACAGTTTTCCCAGCACATGTAGACAGACTGCTGTTCGTTGGTGTTGTGTTGTATCTCAGACACATCTTGCCCCAAAGACTGTTTGCTGGCTTAGCATCCGGTGTTTCTTCCAAGACTCAGTCCGCTTGATGCTTGCTTGTTAGGAGAGGATTGCTTTAGAAATCATGAACACGAAAACCAAGTCTGATTTCATGCAAAACTTGTAGTTAATGATGGATGGTACCGCCTTTGGTTTTTCTAATTTCTTAGGTTTTACTGCATTTCAAGGTACTGGGGTATGAAAATATCTTCTCAGCTGTACTTCTTCACAGCAGTAGAAGTAACCCGAGTATGTATAATTTCTTAAATAAAAGGATACTTAAAAGGATTCTGCATTATAGCATGGGATGAATCTTGGATTTTCGTGTCATGTTGTCTAATGAAGGTATAAACCAGCACTTAAGAGCAGTCTTAGAGACTGAGCTGTACAGAGCAAATGTTTTTCCACCCTTGAAGTTGGCCTTAAGTTCTGGCCTGTTCTGTTTCCATGCCCCTAGTGGGAAAATTATTTCTGAGGTATCATTTCTTTGTCTGAACAGAAGAGGTGCCTCTCAAATGTATGATTTTTGTCAGTTTTTAATGCAGCCTTTGAAGCTTTCCTGTTCATTGTCACTATCTCTTGTGATGGGAAAGTGCAGAAGAGGTTATAAAATATTTTGTGCTCTTATTTTAAAGTGAGAGAGGCTTTCTTTCACAAGACCTGTTCCATTTCTGTTCCTCTGTGTGCCTGGAATGCATGCATTCAGGTCACTGGCTAAGCTAAGTAACCTTGTGCATAATTATATGTTGTTTTTAAAGTGATCTCTGATTTCAAAAGCACTGTCTTGGTCTCTGATGTGAAGGCTAGCAGGTGTCATAGCCAAGAAAATACTGTTTCATGGTATTGTTGTGCAGAAGGTAATACCCAGATGTCTTGTGGAAAGCTCATGGTTTTCCAGTTAATTTCTAATTGTGGATACATAAACTTGCTGTGCTTAACTCAGGGGCCCACGAGCTGAGGATGTTTTTAATTGCCTGCTGTTTCAGCTAAATTTCTTGGAGTCCTAGTGCAGATGAGCCTGGACTGATTTTTGAAAGTAAAATTTGAGATTGCCCAAGTGCAGCCAGAATGACACCGTGAGAACAGGCCTGATAAGGCTCTGTCCTGTGAGCTCTGCACAGCCAAGAACCTCGGCAGAGCCACGCTGGTGTCAGCTCTGGTCCAAACACATGATGTTCATTGCACTTGTAGTGTGCTCTTCAGAGTTAAAGCTCTGTTAATCTGGAGGCTGCTTTAGAGCACTGGCCAGTGGTGTCATGTGTGTAAAAGGTATTAAATGAAACAGGGTCTGGAATGAGTATCGAGTGATCTCTCTCTGCCTTCTAAAGAAATCAGTTTATACACTCTGCAAAAACAAGTTTGCTAAATATGTTCCTATTGTTTATATAATTTTACACTGCAAGTTTTTGTGTTTTGTTGGGGTTTTTTTTAATCTGGCCATTTCTAAGGTTTTTAATGCACCTGCCACAGGGCTTCTAAACTGAAAGCTGTATGAGCAAAGATTTAGCTCCTCCCTTTCCCACCATTCCTTCCTATCCCAAACCCATCTGTTTTTCCAGTATATGTAGGCTATACTGGAAAAACATTTGAACATACTGTTGTCCATACATTGTCCTGTATCTTGATTAGTAACTTGAATGTTTTCTGTATTAGAGACAAAATTTAGTATTGAAATACAGCATTATGCTGTCTTCCAGGTATCTTGAAGTCAGCAAGTTTATGAAGAACATTCTTGTTGAGACATGCTAAAGGTACATGCCTTTCTTTAAGCAGAAGCAAATGGCAAATGTTTGGTTGGGGGGGTATGAACAATGCTATACATGGTTTATTTACTGTTTTAAATGTGCTTGTTTTAAAGTTGGATGAAGACTTTTGGTCAGACTTCATTCTTAGTATATTCACTTGTGGAGGAGGAGGTGTCAGTGGAACAATTTATAAATGTCCATACTTTTGAAGGTTAGCCGTGATACTTTCATAGATAAATGCTACTTGTATTTTCATTGAGCTACATATTCAGTGCATCTATGCTTATTTTTACAGCTGTATCAGGCTGCACAGAACTGATGAGTGGAAGTTGTTGATCACCTGAAGTCTCCTGAAAAACAGTTGAATTGTAGTTGCTGTTAGTGAATTCAGAATAAAACTTACACACAGCCTTGCAGATCCACTTGGGGATTTCACTCTGTGTATAGTGTTACGTTCAATTCCTACATTTTTGTTGTGCTTCCTTGGGTAAATAGTACTTCTGGCAACATGAAGAATTAGTAACCACACAGGAGTATCTTAGAATTCAGTTTTGAAATGTCCTTATCTTGACTGACTGTGGGCTGCCAGTAAAATGGTTGCCGTGTCTTGAAATTTGCTTAGGCACAGTATTTTCAAGGAAAGGCACAATGGTTGGTGTGTGAGAGGAAATTGAAGTTTTCTGTGGGATTCTTCCCCTGCTGACAGTTGACAGCATTCCAGCAAGTTGACAGTTAATGGGACAAATGTATTATTAGTTTCCTCATTAATAATAGAAATCTCGAGTCTGCATCCTTCCTCTGTTTCCATATGTGCTTCTGCAAAATTGCTAAAAAGTGGAACAAAATGTCAGGTTTCAGACAGGTGAATTTATCTGATATTTTAATGAAGGAAGTTTTTAATGAAGGACATGGCACACATACATGGTGTAAGAATCTTAAAAGCCTGGCAAGTTCTGAATTTAGACTTGTTTTAACATTTAAAGGTAGGATTTTTGGTGTTGTGGATCTTTGAAGCTAGACTTCATAAGACTAGTCACCAGTAAATTAACAGATAGGAAAAAAATAAGTATATGGCCTTTTTCTGTGAGCTGTGTTCACAGAGCTGGGCAGGACCAGGCATGTCTGAGGATGCTTTCGTTGAGATGAAGAAACGGGAGCACAACTGGTTCTGAGCTGAGTGGGAGCAAAGCACTGAATGGAAGTAAGCTTGGTTATCAAATGAGAAGCTAACACTCTCCGTGGTTGATGGACAAAGCTGTGTAGAAGTTATGAGACACTGAGGCATGGGGTGTGGAGGAGATGGATGTCAGGGTTGGCTCAGTCTGAGGAGGCTGTAATGGCCAGATGAAATGCCAGAGGGTTGGAGGCAGGGATAAGGCATATATGATTTCTGAGACCTCTTTGCTGATCTGAGTGCATTACATCCAGGTAGATTATTTACATCCCATACTCACCACACAAAATGTGCAAGAAAGGGCTTTTCTGAGAATTGGCTCCATGTCTTCTGAAGCGCTGATTAAATCTGTTTTATGCTAGGAGAGCATGCATTTAAATGAAGAGAGAGACTGTACCTCTTGCTGTCACAGGGCAGACTGATAATTTTTGATGAACGCCATGTAGGGCTGCAGAAAAAAGAATGATAATTTAACAGCAAGTGGCAATACTCCTCCTTCCTCACTTTGGGATACCTCTCCCTCCTTCCTCATATTATTAGTAAAAATAAACAATGAGTGCTTTTATATGCTGCTCTATACTAAAATACTATTATGAATTATAAAATGGTTAGTAAATACAAGTTTTCCTGTACATATTGGCAAGCATGTTTTACAGTTTTAAACACGTAGCAAATTACGAAGCTTCAAGGCAATAAAATTTGCTTGGTTATAGTACTATGTATGTTATTTGTGTAAAATCTGTTAATATAAAGGAATTGTTTTCTCAGAGAACACTATCTCTCAAGATCCTTTTCTTAAACTATACTTGCTTTGTTTCCCTCTTTGATTCTCTGAAGTTTACCAAAATGAAAAAAATGCAATTAAACCCTTGGCTTTGGCTATTCAAAATACTGACTTTTAATGGACGGGTGTCAACCTTCATTCACCTGGAAACCTTGGAGGGAGGGCAGCAGTCCTTCCTGCATTTGTTTCTGAGGAATTATCCAAAGTGAAGTATTAAACTTTCATTATCTTGGTGCTGATACCAAATAAGAGCTCTGTCTACTAAGCTGTTCAGCTAATCCTGCACTGTCCAATGTCACTAGATCTTAATACAGTTTTAGCAGATAAACTCAGGATAGTGGGTTTTTTGACGATGAGCAAATGTAAGATTACATGAATTAGTGTCTTTGTTCTTTGTTTTCTGATTTTCAAAAATGTTTTTGGTTGATTTCATATTGTCCACAACAAATTTTCTCTTTCCTAATTCACAAGGGGTTTTGTCATTATATGTTGTTGGGCATTTTTATTCCAAAACTATGTGCAAGTACATCTGTGAACAGAGTGTTGGGAAAGCGGCAGAGTCCAAAGACGTAGTGGTAAGATGGATAGGGAAGAAAGAGCTGGGGTTGGTGTCATACATTGCTAAGAAATTAGGCTTTTGGTCTCCCTCCAGTAAGCTGACCTCCCCCTACCAGTATGGTCTTGATACAGATTTTTCCTTGTGTTAAGGAGCAGTTACTATAGTCCAGTTATGTCTCCCCTGTCAGCTGGGGAAGGAAGCCTTTAACAAAATTACCAATATACTGAGAGAAGCTGCTTTGGTATTTAGTTAACTCTTTATAACAGGGGTTTGTTTTTTTGACAGTATTTTGGAAAAGGGGTCTTTAAATTGACATTTCTTTTGAGATAAATGCCAATGAAGGTAGCGCATTTTTAATTAGTAATATATCAACTAGTTAAAAATGTCTCCTTTAAAGAGCTTCAGAGTGTTTTGATTGTACCTGTCTAGCTGTGGAATGAATGCAGATTAGCTAGTTGAAAGTGGAATCCATAGATTCTTAAAAGAATACTACTTGTACAACCTTTGCAATTATTTGTGGAGGCCATGTTTGCACTGTCTGTGCTTTCAAAGCTTGTTTAAAATTTAACTAATGTATACTGTTGTGGCATATGGAAGGTAAGAATCTGTTTGGGACTGTTGAATAATATGGGAAAATGTTCCTAAAGTTGATAACAGAAGACAGCATGCCATCACTCTTGAAGAAACAAAGACAATTCTTCTAGTCAAATATTTGCACTACTAGTCATCTCTTATAGCTGTACTCAAAACCTGTGTAAAGACAAAGTTAAAAGTGCACAGTTAGCATCAAAGAAACGAGAAATATTACTGTAAAAGCCCCAATGCAGTTTTATCTTTTCTCCTGTGGACATCTGCATTGAGATGTGTCCAATGTGTCCAATGTGTCCAACCACATTTTTGGTTTTTTTTAATACGAGAGGTCTTAGGTGGAGTATACATCCTTTTTTCTTTCTTTTGTTCTCTCTGTGATTATTACCTTTCCTCATGAAAGATGTCTGACAAGGCTAGTTTTCCTTCTCTGGCTTAGATTGACTGTGTGTGTTTCCATATCAGTGTCAGGTATTCCTGGTGGTTGTGACCAAGGGTATTGTGATCGTTGCAATGTTTGGAAGACTTGTTCATGTTCTGTCACTGTTTTATTTATGGACTCGTGCAACAATTCTGGTTGAATGGTGCTTCTGCAGCGTGTCTGGCCCAAGCCCTGCTCCCTTGCTGCATGTGTGTGTATGAAGGGATGGCAGGACTCCTGGAGCTCTTTGAATGGTGTGGAGCTTCCTGCCTTTTGATCTTCTGTAATTTCCATTTGAGATTTTTGCTGCCATCTGTTCACTTTTGGCTTTCTATTATTTTTAACGTTATAGAATTTTACCTTAGGAACACTCCTAAAAATACAGCATTTCAAACACATACCGTCTTATTCCTGCAGACATTAAAAATAACTTACCTGTGCAAATGAGACTTATTTGGGAAGTGTCTTATGTGCCTTAAAAGCAGTTTTGCCTTATGTCAGATTACATATAGTTGTAAAATCTTAGTTTTTCTGATTCTATGTCTTCGTAGGCCAAAAGCAAAATTTGGATGAAGTGAACAAACCAAGTCGCCGTCATGAGCAGGAGCAAGCGTGACAACAACTTCTACAGTGTTGAAATTGGAGACTCGACTTTCACTGTATTGAAGCGGTATCAGAATTTGAAACCAATAGGATCAGGAGCACAAGGCATAGTATGGTAAGGTTTCTTTAGAATTTAAATGTACCTTAGGTTTGCTTAATGTAGTTTTTTGAGGTGTTGTATGTTACAGAGCAGGAGTGTGGAGAGCTACCTTTTACAGGCAAAACTGCAGGGGTAACTGATGGCCATTTTTCCTCAGCAAGGGCTGTCGCTGGTTTTTTCTGACCTGTGTCCTTTCCAGCTTCAGAACTGATGCCCTTCCATGCAAATTCAGCCAGCCGTGCTGAGTCCTGTAAATTATTGGGGGAAAAAGAAACTGGATAAAGAAACTAATCTGAATCCTAAGACACACTGCTAGCAGTGAAACAAAAGCCAGAAATACTCTATATAATATTTGCTGCTTGTAAATGTTTGCACTTCTTGAAATGGTTTGTTAGGAGTCTATTTCACTTAAGTTTCATAATCTGAGTAGTCCTTGATACCAGTGAATGAGCATTTGGGATGCTGACTACCATATGTAAATGCCTGATGCAATTCAGAAAAGTATGACTTGCCAGTGTCATTCTTTGAATAAGAACTCTGCTGTGTGGTCTGAAAAGTGTCCAGTTGATTCAAGTTGTTGACAAAGAGCTGCTTGTAGGCACTGTTTCCTGTGTGGTGGCATTGCCTCAAAAATAAATGTTGGTTTAACCTTCCTGGAAGCTTTTTTGACTGTTTGAGAAGGATGTAGATATCACAGGACCTTGCAGATTTTTCAATTTATTGTAACTCTTAAGCTAACCATATAACCATATTTTGTATAAAAATACAAAAATGTCAAGGAAGAGAAGAGTAGGGGAAAGCATAATCTCAAATCTGTAACCTCTTTACTACCTTGACCTTGCCATGATCAGTGTTTAGAGAATATGTGGTGTGGGTGTTAATTCATGTTTGTGTTTTAGCAGAATTAATAAAACAGTGAAATAAGTGCAAATGGAAACTTGGAGAAAGAACTTAGAGCTGTTTTTTGAAATGGTAACTTCTGGCATTAAGATTACTGGTATTAACTAGCACCAACTAAAAAACTGATCTGAATTTTGTTTGTATGTGTGTTAATATACTGAGGATGTAGATAGTTGCTTGGCTCGTTTGTTTAGTTGCTATAGAAATGCCAGTGAAAGCTTTAGATGTTATTACTGTCCTTCTGATGGCCAGTCGTATGTTACTACTGCCTGTTCTTCAAATTTATTGCCCTTCCTGGGGCTGAGATCCAAAAACTAACCGTGTAATTACTCTAGTGCCATTCTGTAATTGCTGCCAGGAGTAATTGAAACCCTTTTAGTTTAATCTCTATGCTTGCCCTGGTGAGGACTGTGGTTAAATATTGCCATGTATCTCCATACAGTGCAATCCTTGTGATTTGGGTCGGGTTTTTTGGTGTCAGTGTACAGGGAATGCAGAAGTCTAAATACTAGGAGTCCCATGTTGGCAGTCTTTCCTAAAATAATCCTTATCTTTGGGGCAGGTGGGGGAATTCCAGATATAGTGGAAAATATACATCAAAGAAAGTTACCAGTATATGTTGTTCCTATTTTTTTTCTTCAGTAGTGTCTAGAGGTTTTGTTGATGATAAATTACAAATCATTCAAGCCTACATAGTACATAGATAATCCACTTTTTAAAGTAGTGAGTTGGATTTAATAGATGCTACTGTTTACTGGTAGATATTCTTCATTAAATTAGAGTACCATTCTTGAGAAGAGACAAGAAAATAATATTTTCCCTGCTGAGACGTTTTTAGTAACTGTTAAATATTTCCTGAGTCTGCATGGCAGTCAACTGTTTATTAGGTCTTGCAGGAAAAACAAGCCATGCCTTCCTGTCATGGAAATGGGATATGTAAGGGAGTTGTCTCCAATAACAGTCTTCGTCAGTTAAACAGCCTGTGTCACTGAATCATATGACAATCTTGGCATCAGTGTGCAAACAAAATGTTATTTTTTTTTTTCACCAAGTTAAAGCCAGTGACATCTAGAGGTTAAAGCTTTCTTAACACTTTTTTGGCTTGACTTTGATGCTGTCATTGTTATCAGGATATTAAGCAACTGCATAAGTGAAAGCATGGGACCTTTTTATAACCTACTTTTCCTGCCTTCTCCCTTCCTTTTAGTGTGAAGATTTTATGTAAAATTGATGTGCTTTTTATGTTTGAAGTGTTTTGGATCCTTTTTACATGGTCTGTTCTTGAGTGCCAGTGAGTGGCAAGAACTCAGTATCTTTGGAAGCAGAAATACTGCATTATATTGTAGAGATTTTCATGTGTTAATGCTCTGAAGCTGGGAAATACCTTTATGTTTTGGATCACTCAGCGTACAAGAGCACTTTGTTAGATCACATTCCTAAAGCTGGATAACACTGCAGATTTGGGGTTTCTGCAGACATGATACAAATTACCTGAAAAAGTTTGCAACTGCCACAGCTTAAAGGACCTTGACTCTAGAGATGTAATACTGTTATTTTTAATTACAGTGCAGCTTACGATGCCATCCTTGAGCGGAATGTTGCAATCAAGAAGTTAAGCCGACCATTTCAGAACCAAACCCACGCTAAAAGAGCCTACAGAGAGCTTGTTCTTATGAAGTGCGTTAATCACAAAAATGTAAGTGCAGTGTCCTGCTTCAGATGTTAAAGAATTAACTGGAAGGCTATCCTTTGTAAAGTCTGGAGAGAGACTTAAGAGGAGATTTTCATTGCATGGTTGTATCTCTGTGATAAGTACAGAAGGGTCTTGCAGGAGAGCTATTAATGACTAGTTTTAATACCTGCCCAGTCTTTAAATACCCCCTTCAAACTCAGCAAGGGAGTCAGTGTTACATTGCTAAAATTTACAAGTAGCTGTCAGATGGCTAGTAAGTGCATCCTGCTGCTAGACATATAGGAGAAAAAAGAAAAAGGCTGTAATACTTTTTTTTTCCTGCTGCATGAATGAATTCAGGGTCTTGTGTTGTGACCACAGTAACCCTCTGGTGTTCATGAAGCTCTGCAGCAGACAAGATCACAGAAGTGGAGAGAGAATTAAGTGATAAATTTATTGGAGTTGAACTGCAGAAGGCTGGTGTTGGCCATTTTCTTCCTTCAGAGTCAGATGTGTGCAGTATTCCTTAACCTTCTCTTTTAATCCCCCATCAGGAAGATAAAATTTCTCCTAGCTGCTAGGTAGGGAGAGTGTCATAGAAAACTTACTCTCTCTTTTAGCTTCTTTTTGAAAATTTTGTAATTTTTCCTCAGACAGGGACAATTTATATGTGGATTCTCTGAAGGACGTTCCACCTAGTAGCATAATTTGTATGTTGATAAACTATTGCAAGCCTGCCTGATTCTTGATGAGTAGTAGCTTGGTCTCCTGCACATCACATCCATTCTTAATGGAAAATGTCCTAAAACATCTGTAAGAACCTGTTTTTCTGTTCGAGTGAAGTTGTTTCTTCACCTCTATCAGTGGCAAAGTGGTATCTTTTAGGGAGTCTTTGTCAGGTTTTAATTTCATTATTCCTCATATATAATAAAAACCTTACGAGGTCTTCAAACTGAAAGTAGGAGGAAGGGGAAGAGTGACTAAGCTCCTTAGCTTTTAAGATTTGAATATCATCTTGTTAACACACACGCAGTGTCTTTAGACTATGTGATTTGTGGAGGAAAAATACTCCTTCCAAAATAATTCGTATCTGTTTGCATCATGTTAGGCCTGGTTGAGCTACTGAGCATCTTGAGCTTCAGTGTGTACCAGGAGGTTCATATCAGAATAATAGTTACCAGTTTTGAAATGTTGACTCTGCAACTTTTCCCCCTCCCTGCAGATAATCGGCCTACTGAATGTGTTCACACCACAAAAATCCCTGGAAGAATTTCAAGATGTGTAAGTCAGATTTGAGCTAAAGCTGAGAATTTATTTTTAAAGTATTCATACCAAAAGATGAGCAAGAGAAAGACTATAGTAAAATGGCAGTATTATCTCATTATTATTCTTTTCTTTCTTCATAAGCTACATAGTGATGGAGCTCATGGATGCAAATCTCTGCCAAGTGATTCAGATGGAGCTAGACCATGAACGAATGTCTTATCTTCTTTATCAAATGCTGTGTGGTATCAAACATCTTCATTCAGCTGGGATTATTCATAGGGTAAGTGAACTAAACTGTATAATTTGCACTGCACCTGGTTTTACCTTGAGTATTTAAAAGATAAAAAAAAGTTAGGAGCATGAAGGGTGTTTCACAGCGTGTCCCATAGGCAAGGAGAGAAAGCTGAAAGGAAAGCACCACACCATTTTCCAGGGTAATTCTGGAATGAGCCTTTTGAATGTTCAAATTATTTGATAATGATCTACACAGAGCAAACTGAAGATTTTTGCAGTGAGTTGCATTACCTCCTCTAATTCTAAATAATGTTCTACTTTATTAGTCACAGCAGGAAAGGATATCTGGAAGTGTCTCTGCCTTTATTGTTTTGGTAACCAAACCTGAAATCCCATCTTTTGAAAGAACTGCCCATTTTATTTCTGCGCCTTCGCTAGCAGAGTAATGAATAACTATCTGAAATCTGCAGATAAGCAGATGACGATAAAGTCTTGTGAGTGGAACTTGGATAACGCCTGTGTGTCACAAATCATTCACTCAGATGGTTAATAGGCAAAACTGACTACTGCTTTTTAAATGCCGTTTGTGTGTTGCAATCCGGTCAAGAAATTTTGAATTTAAGGTTGCCTGCTCAAGTTGAGCATTTTATGTGTAATGGTATGTGGATTAAAGATTGCTTGAGATTGTCTTGTTACAACTTTTCAAATATAATTTTGTCCGTTTGGACAAAGCTAAGCTTGTATTTTTATAGTACTACATTTTTCATTGTAACATTTTTAAAGAGTTTGAGAAGTTTTCATTTCTGAAGCGATAGAGAAGATTTAATTAACCTTAGTGATGAGGGATTGTTTCAGTCATTACTACACAGTCTTCCTGATGATGTGCACAGAAAAGCAAATCACAAATGGCAGTTCTGTGCGCTGCTGCAGGAATTGCTGTGTTAGGATGCTTGTCCAGGTCGATGGTCCACCACATTGTGGCTGGGGTGTTGAATGGTCTGCAAGCTGGATCTGGCAGTCTGACACTCCTGTTCAGTGTGCTGTCTTTTCTCCAAGGGAACAGGAGCAATTACATGAATAGGAAATACAGCTTGAGTGGGAAAATGCTGCCTCCTTTTGCTCAGCTAGTTCTAGTACTCATCAGCTGCTTCATTCCACTGAGGAGCTCAGGGAATGAAGGTGAAACGTTTCTTCTTGCATGCAATTTCCCTGAACTGCTGTGTTGGAAGAGATGGACAAGGATAAATAGGAAGAACTGCTGCAACCAGGCATTGTACCTGATGCTGCTTGGTCTGCTTGTGGGTATTTGAGACAGGTCAGTTGGGCTTCTTGAATTATTCTGGGAATCTTCGGCAAAACTAAGTTGTTTAACTTAGTGTTGTGGTACTATATTGCCTATGACTGAGATTATGCAGTCCTTGGTGTTCTAATGTATGTGCCTGTGGGTCTGAAATAATGGTTTCCATGCAGTTTCACATTTCCTGGTCCCTTCAATAGTAAGTTATGCAAATTTAATGCTATGGATTTTCCTAGGTCTTTTTTTAGTTTCGGAAAATGGTATATTGTTTGGACATGCTAGAGTAGGTAAAGTGATAAATGTGTCTGTGGATCTTAGCACAAGCTTAAGGGAGCTTCTAAAACTGTGCTTGCCTCAAGGTGGTTTCTATTCCTCTGAAGTGGGCATTGATCCTGTAGAAGTTGTGGATAAGTTTAAACGGCTTTACATTTACAGAAAAGAAGTAACTACTTAGGTAGTTGGGCAAGAGTAAAGACAGCTTTGGGGATAGAATTCCTGCTTCTGTAAATATGGGTTAAGTCTTTGAAATGGTTCGTATCATACAGGGCCAAACTATCCTAAAGAGCCAAGTACAGTTGCTGTGTAAATAGCACCATATGTATGCATGAAAGCTTTTAAAGGGCATGCAGATGCTTTTGAAGGACATTTCACTTGCATGTCTTCCTGGTAGATTTTCAGCTGACAGCTTCTTCTCAGACTTTGTTAGAAGAATGAGTATATTCAGGCACAGCATTACCGGCTGCGTGCATTGTGCCTTTTTACTTCAAGGTGTAAAGTATCAAAATTTTGTTACTCTGTGGAGCAAGCTGAACAAAACCTTGGAAGACAAGGAAAATATCCTGCAAAGGGACATGTGTCACACAGACACTGTGTCTGCAGTGGTAACTCTTTGTAGCATTCATCTGGGCTCTCAACACCAGTCTTTAATGTCCAAAGCTAATTACTTTATTGAAACTTTTTAAACATAGCCTGCACTACTGTGTCAGCCGAAGGAGGATTTTGGCTAGGAATCTAGTGTTCTACTTTAGTGATCTTTAAAGCTTTAAGCTTTTTTTGGTGTTGGTAGTTTCACATGTTTTTTTTAACTGGGTTCTTCAGCTTCTAGCATAGCTGTGGTAATCTCAGCATCTTAGTAGGTTTTTCAAAGCTTGTAGAATGACTGAAATCACAAAAATCTGTGTATGTGCCTTATACCACTAGCTACTATTTGCCAGAGAAATAAGTAGTTTTTTTCATAGCAAGTCAGAGGCATGGAACAAAGCAGAGATCAAACTTCACCTGGAAGTTGTAGGGACAAGCTTGGTTGCCATATCAGTGGGTAAAGATTTGGCTATAACTTTGCACTAACTTTAACAGACGTTGGCAAATCAACATTACTGGGCTTCAAACATTTTGCAGAGATGCTGTTTCCAGCCAGGGTAGAAGTACATGTTCATTTATATTTCATAATCTGAGGATGAATGATCAGCATTGCAGAGTTGTGCCTCACTGACTTTCTGAGGGACACAGAGTGTCTCATTAGTCTTGCATGGAGGCTCTGAAACATTGAATTCTGCCCGATTTTGAGTACTTAACAAAGGGGCCTAATTATGGAACCTTCACAAATCTTCTGTTAGAAAGAGAAAACCCCATAGAAGCCATGAATTACCCTCCAGTGATGTCCCTGTCTCCTTGTCTGGCTAATGGGGAGATAGCCATGAAGAATCTAGTGTTTTAAGCACTGACATTTTACATTTTCAAGGTTCAGTGCAATATTTTCTGTTATAGGTTCTGCATATATTTATCCATCCTAATTAATTTGATCACTCTCAAACGACCTCTTGAGTTTTGGTTTATTTAACGGAAGATATATATAAGATATGCAGGTTTTGCATCTCTGCATGAATTTGAATGTAGTGTAAGTCAATTAATCATTTTGATCCTAGGCTTTATGACAACTACATGGTGTTCAGAAATAGGATGGACAGTATTTGGTAAGCAAAGAGAAGATCTCTTAACACTTGAGTGTTAATCCTGTAGTTTTGGGGAGGATGAGTGTAGTTAAGACCATGAGCATGCCCCTGGCATTCTGCAATGATCATCCTGAAAATAATAGAAGTGTGCAGAAATAAAGCTGGTAATAAAAAGGACTATAGCAGAATCTGAAACATGCATATTAAATGGCCAGAAGGCCTTATAGAACTTGAATTAATTTGTGGTGTTTGAGAATGTTATAAGCTAAAGTTGTCTGCAGAGTCTTTGTGTGGAAATGCATGTGTGAATATGTATGTATGCAAGTCATTAAAATCCTGTTGTTCTGGAACTCTTTTTGTTGTTTCCTCTCTAAAGCAGTTTTCTTAGCATTATGAGTAGATTGCTGAAAGCCATCCAAATACAAATGAAAACTACATAAATCTTGCAGATATCCACCTTTAAGGCTTTAAGAAACAATGACAGATGGGGCTACTTATCAAATGCGTGCGGCTCAAGTGCTGGAGTATCTCAGGTTTTTCTCTCAATCTCACTAGAGTGTAGGCAGGAAGTATTTAAGTCTTACCTGTGTTAGCCCATGTGTTGTGAATGATTTTATGATTGCAAAGTTACTCTGAAGTTACTCTGTAATATTTACTCTGTGACATTCAGGTGTGTGTAAGACTGCTGAGGTGATGACAGTAAGCCTGTGTAGTTTTTGTATAAATAAATGTTGCAAAGCCACTATTGTCGGTAGGGTTCAAGTGTAGAGGATGCTAACTAAAATGATCTGAGGCTATGTCAGCATTTTCCAGTCCAATTTAATGATTGTGTTAATTTTTGGCAGTTTTTCAATGGTGCATTTTTGGGTTTGGTTGCCAAACTTAAGTCAAACACCAAGTCCTAAATAGGAAACTAAAACCATGTGGGCATGGAGATTTCCTTTCTGTTCAGAGAAATAAATTGGTCCAAAAGAGGTAATGTAACCTCAACTAGCAAATAAACCTTTTACATTCATATTATAATTCTAATAATTCTTGTATTAAGATGATTATTGAATCAAATGATTGTCATGTTTCTTGTGTTCTGCATTGTAGTAATAATTCTTGTTCCAGTGAGCAGTTTCTAGACCTTTCCTCAGAGCTAACACTTCTTACTAACCTCAATGTATTTCAGACATTGCTAACATATCTTGTAATGCTGGTTGTATTTTCCTTCTTTAACTGCTATATAAATCTACAAGCACAGTAAAGGAATTAATTCTGTAATCTGCTGAATGCACATAAATTAATGCAAGGGGAAAAAAGCTGCAGTTATAGCAATAACCTAGTTGTGTGTGTGGGATTTAATGTTAACAATATTATCTTTTTAAAATGTGAACCACAGAATCCTTTGTGCTTGTCTTAGCAGTCATATATGATGTTTCTTTTTAAAGGATTTAAAGCCCAGTAATATAGTAGTAAAGTCAGACTGCACTTTGAAGATTCTTGACTTTGGACTGGCCAGAACTGCAGGAACTAGTTTTATGATGACGCCTTATGTAGTGACTCGTTACTACAGAGCACCAGAGGTCATCCTAGGGATGGGATACAAAGAAAACGGTCAGCAAATGTAGTCTTTCTTTGGCATAGCTTTATCTTTTTTGTTTGGCACACCACATTTTACATGTTAATGTTTTTTTCAAGCTGTAGAAATTTTATAAATTAGTCTTGTGACTAAAATGCAGATTCTGGATACACCAATTTGTTTATTCAATTCAACCCATTAGAAAATGTCTGCATTTAATAGGAGAAGAAAGTGAGGGCCTTGTTTGTTTAAAAAAATTAAATAACTTCCTTGGTAGATTACATGACATCCAGGAAGAACTGGAAATATATTTTCTTAATATGTGGTATGTACTTTGATATACCTTCACCTGACTTTATTCCTGGTGAAGATGTAAATTCTAATTTGTCAGGAGATGTGTGTACTAAATTCAATACCAAATTACTATATTGGGTATGGCCTTTCAGGAGGTAGGGAGCATAAAGTCTACTGAGGAACAAACAGGCTAAGACTACCTACTGTGGAATTGCTTTTTATGAAAACCAGCTTCCTTTAAGCCTTTTTCACTAAGTTCTTAACGTTACTGAAGAAAAGCTTCATAATGTACTTAAGCATACAGAGAGTACTATCATGATGCATCATGGATTCTTTGACCTCCATGACAAATTCCATGGAACTTTTACTTTGTCCATCTGCTTGCATACACTTCCTCCTCGCCACACTCACTCTGTGAGCAGTCTGCCTCACTATCTTTTACGGGAAAATAAAAAAAGATCTGTCATTGGAGGGAAACACACCATCAAGTACATTGCACCTTCTCAAGGAAACAGCTAGTACTACCCATTAGGAAACCAAAGTGATGTGTCATTCCTGAAACTCCACTGGCGTGGCCTCATCCTGCTCCATTTCACTGCTGTACTGTCCCCGTGGTCGGGCAGCTCCCTTGTTTCACTTGAGAACACCTCAGGCCGGTGGAGCCCACAGATCACCGTGTGTGCTCCAAACCCTCTGCTGGCCAGGCCTCCAGGCAGGCCCCGAGCTGTCTCCTGGGCAGGTGAGGTGAAGGTGTCACCTTCCTGACACAGCTGGGGCTCAGGTGTGGCTCCTCACCCTCCTGACACAGCTGGGGCTCAGGTGTGGCTCCTCACCTTCCTGACACAGCTGGGGCTTGCTCTGCCTCTCAGCATTCCTGATACAGGCTGCAGACCTGCCTGGCAACTGCAGACCATTGCAGCAAGTGACTTGAGGCTGTGTGAATGGTGCTAGCAGTGAAAGAAGCCAGCTCAAAGCAATGAGACTCAATCTTTATTACAAGACTGTGGTTTTTATTTGTTTGTATTGTTAATGTGCATGAGAGGATGTACATTTCTTCAAATGGTCTCCATGGCTGGCTGTTTTTCCTGTCATTTAGGAGTCACGGGTTGAGTAGAACAAAATAGTTATTTCTTTTCATTCCTAATGTTTTCTAGGTTTGCAGATTTGTCTAAACCCATAGTTAAATTAACTGTGAATTTATTTAATGTGGAGTTAAATATTGAGAATTGACAGTTAACTAATGGTTACAGGGTTGTCTGGCCATTTCCTGCAGTTTGTGCCCTGCTGAACTTGTGGGAGGATTGCAATTTATATTTTGATGACTGAGATATGTACTGCAGAGTAACATTCTTGTGGTACTATACCATACACATACAAAATCTTCAATTGTTTTAAAACTAGCAAGGATCCCAAACAAATACATAGAGTTAACTTCTATGTAGGGTTTGTTACTGAAGGATGTTCGGGAGTGTCACATTAAGAAACCAACTGAAGGACACCAGAACTGTTCATGCACATGCACGTTAACAGATTCATGCACTGTTCTGTGCATGATTATCAGCAATGAAACACTGAAAAACAAGGAAAGCCCTAAAGACTCTGAAACAACTACTTTTAAGTTTCCTAGTAGATACATTTGGTTTAAACTTAATTTTCACATGGTATTTTTTCTCCTAGATTTATAAAAATCAGGAGTAAAATGGACTCCTTATGATAGCAATAGATTTGTTAAAGTGTTTTTCAAATCTGTAATAAGATTTTACTCAGTCTTCCATAGAAGTATTCACAGGAGCATTAGTTCAGCTTCCTAAAAAAGTTAGAGACCTGTAATGAGACAGGTTTTGTTTGATTTAATGAAAGCAGCAAATCAAAACACTCCAAAACTTCTCAAGTTTGGTTTTGTAGGGAGATGAGAAGAATGGTAACTTTATCATGTTGGACACAAACTAATTACGACACATTTGGGTATATTTTGGGTTGTGATGGCAGCAGGTTGTTTAGCAGATCAAAAAGTCAACATTCAGAATTTTATTTAAAAAGTCAAATGCAAAACTTGGCTTCTTTGGGTCTCTAAGCCAACAAATATGTACTTAAGTATTTGAAAAAATTTTCAAAGGAAAAAAGAACACTAAACATAAAGTGTTGACAATATTTTTTTAAAGGAACAAGGCCCTTAATGTAGACCTATTAATATGCACAACTATGATCTCCTATCATATTATTTCGATACTATTTTAGAGGAATTTATAAATAAAGAAGGAATATT
This sequence comes from Daphoenositta chrysoptera, assembly GCA_013397915.1. Taxonomy (NCBI): domain Eukaryota; kingdom Metazoa; phylum Chordata; class Aves; order Passeriformes; genus Daphoenositta; species Daphoenositta chrysoptera. The sequence continues at coordinate 94,056 of VZRO01001118.1, read as the reverse complement.
GAAAAATAAGAAGCTAAATTGTTTGCTTGACATTATTGAGCTCCTTCAGAACATTGACATAAAATTCTTACTATATGATTGTTCTCACTTAAATCCCCTTATGTGCTTAATTGGAATTCCAGTGTCATATTGACATAGAAGTATTCATAATAATAAAATGTCATTATTGTGACTTCAAGAAAACTTTTGCATACAGAATTAACAATATCTCTGAAAACAACTGCAAAAGAAATTGGCTTACCTGTACAAAGTAAACTTGTGCATCTTTAAGTATGTCTTCTGAGTGAATTATTTTAAGGTTATGTAGAAAATGCTTATCTCATTTTAAAAAATTGCTTTTTAGTTTTTCTTTTGTATAGAATGTTATTCAGCATAACTGGCGAAATATTTTAAAACAAATGATTTTAACTGAAAGTCTAGGAGCATACTAACATTGTCATTAACTGATCCTCTAAAATTCTAAGTGATCTTTTACTGATTCTGTTTGCTTTTCATTTAAAGGGAGAGAGAGATGCACAGTAATCTGACTTCTAGGAAATACTTGATGTTAAATTTTAATTCCTAAATAATAATTAATATTATATTTAATATAATATTGTAATACCTAATTAATTCTCCTAAAAAGTGTGAACTGTTTCAATAGGCAATATTTTTACAGGTCAGTTTACTTCGTTATTTTTAGAATTATTCCAGCAACTGCAGTGGAATTACTTTCAAGAAACCAATCTGTCTTTGGTGCTTGAGTCTAGTCTCTTGGCAGAGGTAGCTTTTGAAGCCTCCAGCCTTGGAGAAGGGCTTTACTCTGCTTGATTCGTGTCTCTCTCTCTCTCTGCGCAAGCTTTTGCTCTAGCACTATATTAAACAAAAGGATGTTTTTCTGCCTTGTATTTGAGACAGTTAAAAGCTAATCCTTACACATGGTGTATGTTAAACTGTTTTCATTGATTAATACAAAGACTTGCTCTTCTTCCTGTGCTGTCTCTGCAGTTTATAGGATGCAGTCATGTTATGCTTCTTTTAATTTTAAATGACCGTTTGCTTTGCTTTTCCTTCTTTTTGTGCTACAAACATAGTGGATTTATGGTCTGTGGGGTGCATTATGGGCGAAATGGTTTGCCACAAAATCCTCTTTCCAGGAAGGGACTGTATCCTTGTGCTGCTGCAGCAGGTTGAATTAGTTAGGAAGTGATTAACCTTTTTATTGATGTTGTGTCATGAAGATGCATATTGTACAATTTTTTTTTTGTTAAATGAACATGGATTTTTCTTGTGATACACTTAAAAAAAAATCATTTATATTCAGGCTGCACCTAGCAGTAGGACATAGTCTCTGCTGGTCCTATAGTTAGCATACATTCACTTTCACTCATTTTCATTGCACATGCTTTTTATAGTCACTTCATGTGTATGTGTGTGTCTAGATATTTTTATTTATTTTATTTCAATAACTATCTTTTATGTTAATATCATTGCATTTTGTTTTCAGTTGACATTTGGTCAGTTGGGTGCATCATGGGAGAAATGATCAAAGGTGGTGTTTTATTTCCTGGTACAGATCGTATCCTTACCCTTGGCCTAGGATGTAGTTGTAAAAGGTCAAAAGATACTGCAGCGATACAGTTCCAGATTAAGGTGGTTGTAATTTTTAAAATACTGGTTTTAAACTGCCTTTTCACATTGCACTTTGGAAGTTCATTATATGCCACTTGGGCAAACAGACCTTTTTCTTTTTCCTTTTTTTCCTTCTTTTTTCAGTTTAATACAGTCTCTGTCCATTTCTTTTGAATGTTGTCATACTCAAGACAGATTTCTTTTTTGTTTAGGTGGTGTTTTACTGGTTCTTATGGATTGAGCTTTACTTTACAGGTCATATTTATATAGTAATTTACTAATCTTGTTTAGTACCTGAGCATGTTAGCAGTTATTATTCTTTGCATTTTATAGAAAATGTTTACAAAAATTCCTAACCATCTTCATTAGTTCCACTCTGGAGATTTATTTTTTGTATGCAGAAATGATCCTGCAGTCAGCTTTCAGAATTATCTGGCATTTGTCTTTCTACTCCATGAATGGTTTTGTGGTGTCTGTATGGGTTGTCCTGTGAACAGTATTTCAGACAAAGAGTCTGCTCCAAACAAATAGTATTGAAACCTCTGTATCATTGCTAAATTTAGTGAAAATAATTGGACTTCGATATCCTATTTGTTTTACTGTTACTTACAGGCCATTTTTTTAGATGCCATCAGAAGTGTTTCCTGCTTTTGCTGCAGGTTACTGTTTAAAAATTGATATAGTACCATTTAGGGGTGAATATGGGGTGGCTATTTTGAGCCATGGTAAGGAAATCCAGAGCATCCTTACTTTCACACAGCTCTGTCATTGCATGAGCTGCTGCACCATGCTTTGCTTTATGCATCTGGTTTGCTGGCATGGCTTTTCAGTTTAGACTCAGTGCCATATAAGGTAAATACTTCTTTTTGTCAAGGCATGTACTAAAGCTCAGCAGAGCTTGAGAATCCTTATAAAGAGATCTGTTGTTAAGTTTTAAGAATCTAAGAGAGGGCCTGCTTCAACCCACTGAAGGTTTAGGTAGCCTAGTATCCCCTCTTTGATGGCAGCCAAAAAGAAAAGTTGCAGAGAATGGGAATAAGTGTATACAAAATTTTATCTGAGCTCTCCTCCAGTATTTAACCATCTGCAACTAGGAATTCCTGAGCCAAACTTTACTTTTTTTGTTCAGTAACATGTATTAAATGCTTCTGCCATGTAGTGGTCAATCTCCCCTTTACAGTGTGTGAACTTCTCAGTTAAGATGTTCCTTATACATCCTTGAAACTCTTTAACTTCATTCAGGTCCCTGACAATATTGTCACTGCCCTGTGTGGGCCCAGCCTTGGCCCTTTGTGTGCCCACTGGTGCTCAGTGTTGCACGTCCCTGGTGAGAGGTTGCCCAGGACTGGGCTGAGGTACCAAGATAAGAATGAAGGACAAAGCACCCACTTGGGGTCATTCTCAGGAGTCCCTTGGTGATGTGTAGTAGCTTGTCTGCTGTGAATGTGTGTTCAGATCAGGGAGTGAGTCCCCCAGAACCCAAACAAGGCCTTAAGTTAAATTTGTTATATTAAATATTTTGTGAGTCTTCTAATATTCTGTTTCACAGAATTATATCCTTTTCTAGCCAATAATGATTTTGAGTGAAATACATGTTGCCTTGACTACACTATCATAGTCTTGCCTTGTTTCACCATTTAAGAAAGTAGTCCTAAGTCATGATGATGAACTTGATATTTTATTATAATTTCCTGTGTTTTCTCTGTTGGTTATTTCATGTGGTTTTAACATAACTTTCTAGCTGAAAGCTAGACACAGTGTTTTTCTTAGCTGCAGAACATTAGATATTGATCAATGGAATAAAGTTATAGAGCAGCTAGGAACACCATGCCCCGAATTTATGAAGAAATTACAGCCTACAGTCCGAACTTACGTGGAGAACAGACCTAAATATGCTGGATATAGTTTTGAAAAACTCTTTCCAGATGTCCTTTTCCCAGCTGACTCTGAACACAATAAACTTAAAGGTAAGGTCTGTCTTCTGTGTGTTGTATATTTTTAAAATTTTGAAACTCTCATATATTGAATAGAAATGTAGTTTGGTTTTGTTCACTATAAAATCATCCTGCTAAGGATTTAAATATTTCTGTCATGCGAGTGGATGAATGTGCTGACATGTGCTTGCCTCCACTTTCATATCTTCACGAGACAGCTCCTATTCTTGGAGCTGCCTTTATAAAGACAGGTAAATATCTATATTCTTTTCAATGACAGATGCCAACATGGTTTAAAGAAAAGTGGGGGGAGGTTGGGATAGAAGTCGTGTAGGCAGAGCAGATCTTTGTTCTCAAGGGATGAAAAAAAGGGGTTTATGTTCATAAGGTATAGATACCCTGTAGTTACTTCAGTGACCTACTGGTTCTAAAGGCCACCTACACAGTGGAGTCACTCACGGTGTTTTCTGTGATGGAAAGCATGTGACACAATGGGGCAGTGGGTGCTTGCCTGCTGCTATTCTGGACAAAGCTGCACTGCCACCTGAGCTGTTTCACATAAGGATGTCACAGCAAGGGACGCAGTATGCTGAAAATGTATAGTGACACATGTCTGACCCCTTTCCCACCTGTGTCATTCTCTTCAGGTTTTTTTTCCATCAAATGGACCACTCTCCTAAACCTCAAATTATGTGACGGTTGCATAGATATTTAACTGGAACTTGATTACTCTGACCCTCATCTTTAAAAAAAGTTTGAAACACTCTGTTATGTGTTCTATATATGGCAGTAATCTTAACAGATTTTTTTTTTTTTTTTTGCAGCAAGTCAAGCAAGAGATTTGTTATCAAAAATGCTGGTTATAGATGCTTCTAAAAGAATCTCTGTGGATGAAGCCCTGCAGCACCCATACATCAATGTTTGGTATGATCCATCAGAAGCAGAAGCTGTAAGTTCTTCTTTCAGATCTCTGCTTAGGAAGCTACTGTATAAAGCCATCTTGTTGTGATATTTGGTACAGCTGCTTGACACAAGATCGTTGCACATTTCATTAGAAGCTTAACTGAGCCATAATAGTTTTTATTGATGTTGATAGATGTGTTTATCAGAAATAGCATCAGGAAGGGGATGAAGTACCTGTCTCTGTGTATAATTATGTGTCATCTGAACATGGAGACATTTATCTGAAATCTTTTATATAGGGTTCTAATGTATTGAGCTTCAGTTGTTTCAGTGTGGTTTGATTGCCCTTGATGGAGTTCCGAGGTATTTACTCGTGGGGTACCAAAATAATTTCATTAGGAATTGACAGTACTCTTCAGCTAGAAATAAGTGTTTCAGCAAAATCTGAATACAAGATCTTGAGCTTTCAGTTATTAAAACAAAGGAACAAAGGGATTAATTTAAACTTTATCCTTAAAAAATAAGTTTCAGGACAATTTCAGCTTATGAGAACAGTGTCATTTTTGTAAAAAGAAAAGTGTTTGGTGATGGCCAGTAAGAATAGAAAAAGCTACTTGATGTAAATGGAGCAATTATAATTCTGCTGCTCTGTAATATCTAGATAAAAAATTTAGTAATTACCAGTAAGTAGCTAAAAAGAACTTCTGGTGCTGGAGACTGCTGTACTTAGGAGCTCTTTTACCAGACTGATCAGTTTCTCTGTTAATTATTACAGTAATGTAAGCAAATTTGTTAATCAGAAGAACTTTAAAGACTGTGTTAGCATCTAAAAAATAGGCTAAGTCCAAGAGTGGATATATGATCATTTAAATGTGTTGTTTTTAAATCAGGTTCATGTTCTGAATGGTAATTTCATTTTTAATTTATACTGGTTTTGTATCCCTTTTGATTGCTCGATGATGAGTTAGTTTTGTTTTTCAGCCTCCACCAAAGATACCAGATAAGCAGTTAGATGAGAGGGAGCACACGATAGAAGAATGGAAAGGTAAGAAAGGCATTTAAAGTATAATAAGGCTTTTGGGAGTATGCTGGGTCCCAGTGATTTCTGTTATTAAAGTTCTTCTGAGCAAACTAATAGTATTTACTTCATCTGCTTGGATGGCAGGGGAACAGATGAGTGCTTCACAGCCTCTCAATTGTTGGGACACTAAAACTTCTCGTACAAAGGAGATGAACCTTTGAAGTGAAATAAAGACCTGCTCATCTCAGTCACCTTTTGCAATCCACAGGACAGCATTTGTAGGGAGGGTAACTCTTCTGAAAAGGACGCAGGAGCTTGAGCAGTGTAAGGCTGAATCAGAAGGACAAGTCTTCAAGTGTTCCTAGCTCTTCCTTCGAAGACTGCTGATCAAGTTTACCTTACCAAAGAAGCCATTGATAAAAACAGAGTGGGCCTTAAGACTCAGCTTAGCCTCAGGTCTCCAAGCAGCCTGGATGAAAGAGCCTTAGAGCAATGCCAGTGCATTGTCAAGAGTGGCAGGCCCCTGTAGCTCCACCAGAAAAGAACTATGTGTGTTTTATATAATTTGCCAGTTGTTGTGTAGCCTACAACCTGTTGTTCAAAACTAATGCTGAACAGTAATAAACCTATGAAATGGAAATGGACATTTTTATGGGAGATATGTTTTTGATCCAGTCTTGGGGTTGAAAATTAATTTTTTGCCTTCCCTTCTCTGCATTTTCAGAGTTGATATACAAGGAAGTCATGGACCTGGAGGAGAGAACCAAGAATGGGGTTATACGTGGCCAACCAGCCCCTTTAGGTTGGTTACAATAAAAGCACAGTACAAGGCTCCATTGAGCTGTAGGTAGGAGTGAGTAAAGCTGATCAAGACATCCAAAATTAACCTAACTTAAAAATGTGGCTCTTAAATGACCTAACCTCTTGAATTGAGATGTTGTATATCTGAGTGGAATATATGGGGCTGACATATCTTTTTATTGACCTGTTCAATCCCTCTATTGTGCCCATTAACTGACTGTTGATAAGGCTTCATGGCAGAAGTTGGACTGCTGTTGCTGCCTCTGCTCAGGCTTCACTGAAGTTCAGACTCTGGAAAATCCCTGGGTGTCTGAGATTGGATGGATGTGATGTGGCCGGGCACCAGCTGTTCCCCAGCCTCAAGAGGAGGAGGAAAAAAGCCAGGCTCCTTCTTTCTTTGTCAAAATACATAGATATATTCTAGCTTAGGATATCTCTGTAGGGTATCTTTGTAGGGTAGCCTAGCTCTGGCTTTATGATTACTGTCTTTGTTTGGGATTTTTTAGCCATTAGCTTTTACTGTGATTTGACAGCTGCCTATGCCTGTGAGTTTCGTGGTTCTTGACACACTATCTGTTAAGCCCCACATTAAAGACTTGTGGGTTGTATTTATTGTGACAATGGATTCAAACTTGCCAAAACAGGGAAGAGTAACAGCCATCAGGAAGAGACAGACTAATGCAAGTACTGAACTGTGCAACTGTATCTGCAACTGATTTGCTGCTTTGTTTCTCATAGCACAGGTGCAGCAATGATCAATGGCTCTCAACACCCATCTTCATCGTCATCTGTCAACGATGTGTCTTCAATGTCAACAGATCTAACATTGGCCTCTGATACAGACAGCAGTCTAGAAACCTCAGCTGGACCTCTGGGTTGCTGTAGATGACTACTTGGTCTTTTGGGGGGTGGGAGGGGGGTCCTTTTAGTCATTAATAGGGCACTTTTAAAATTTGGTGGTATTTTTCAGTGTTTTTTCAAAAATAATCATGGAATTCATCATAAAGTGCTGTAATTTCAAACTGTAAGTTGTGTTATAATCAGCCACTTTTTTGCTGTAATTAACTGTAAAATATTAAACCTGATAATTTTTATTGTGGTTTTAAAATCTGCATATTTGCTTAACTATTATGCTGCTGATCTTTTTTTACTGAATTTGTAAGATTTGTTTTATCAAAGCACATATTAATGTTGTGGTCATTACCATATGATGAATTATTTAAGATTTTATAGGTTTTCAATTTTTTAATTAGAATTTATTCCAGATGTTTTGTTCATGATATCCTTCAAAGTTTTATGCTTGGTCATACATCTGTGTCCAGGTGGAGGGGGAGAGAATTCAGTGCAGCCAGCTGTAGTTTCAGGCGTACTACTGTGGTGCTGGGTAGTGAACAAAATCCTCTTTTATTTTGGCCACTTGCCTATAATACTTCAGCAAAAGCAACAATTAGTGATCTTTTTAGAGAAACAGAAAAAATCCTTTGCAAAGTTACATCGTCTGAATGGGTTTATGAACTTAAGAAAGCAAAGCATATCTTCAAAGCTGCAGAACTATCCAGCCTAGCAAAGTAATGTGATGTTTTCTGCAGAGTTGTGGCATGCCAAATCTTGTGATCATCATAAAACATGAGGATACTTCATGAATAATACATTGCAATGCCAATAAACTGTTTACTTCTAGCTCGTAGCCTCTTTTTGTACACACAAAATGAAGTGTATCCAGGATGTTTAGACTGACAAGAGGGAAAATGAATATGCTGTAGCTATACTTCCATGTAAGATGTGATTCTTGGGAGTTTTGGTTCTTACTAGTTTTGTCTACTAAGGCAAATGCTCTTTGAGTGCTTTTTGGGTCAAAGAGGGAATGACATGTATGCAATAGGGGCAAAACTTCAGCTACTCTTTCTCCATGAAAAGTAACTGATTGCTAAAAACCATTAAGTGGTAGGAGAACCTCAGGATTTCTGTAGTTAATGCATTAATTGAGCAATATACGCCATCCAAAGGAGGGAGAAGTAGTGCTGTATAAATTAATATTTATCTCTTTCATTTCACCATGAGATCAGTGTAGCAGAAATCTTTGCAGTGGTTCATTTTAAGTCACAAATATTCAGTAGTTTTCATCACTGAAACTCCAGGTTTCAATACACTTTTTAAACAAAAGATATATTGAGATATATAGAACAGTTACTAAATAGTCATGTAAGATGGTGCTGCTCCTTACAGAAGTATTTTAACTGTTTACATTTTATATTTACAGAATGATTTATGTATAACTGACTTAAGTTTGTGTATGAGTTAAACAATCATTCAGAATTTATTTCTTTGGAAAATGCAGATTTTTAGTGAAGCTAGGCTGTATAATTGATTGCCTTGTGTAGATGCATATTTTGTGTAGTGAATTAGAATGTGAAGAGGAATTTAAATTAGTAAAGCTCACAAAAATGAGCATAAAAAACACAGAAGTCTTGCCAGGCACTGAGCATAAGCAAATAATGTAACTGGCTACAGAGGTCATCCAGGAGTGACTGGTGGTCTTCAGTGTGGTTCCTTCTGCTTGTTGGGTTAAATAAGCATCTTTTTGAAGTTTTAACTGAAAGAGGAAAATTTGTCTTCGCAGTAACTTTCAGAAAAATAGAAGTGATAGTAATGCTTTCAATATCTAACATGTCTTTTTAAAAAACATGCAGGGTTGCAAGGAGTAGTAATGTCTCAAAGATAACTAAATTGATAAACTTCACAGTTGTTCTCCTGGCCGGGCTAGACTGCTGGTAAGTGCTGTGTGCGTGTAATTTTGCTTTCCTCACTTGTATCTACTATTTCAATATTGCCTTCCTAAGCCACGTTTGTTAAGGCAATTATTTTTACAGGATCCTGCCAAATTGTATATTACCTCAGAACAGGCAGGACAAGTTTGGATTCATCTAGCACTGGAATGTAGAAAATGTTGAACAGAGACCAACAGAACAGTCTATTTTGTAATTTTTTAATAAAAGTTTAAGCTGTGAATTAAGCCAAAATTTTTGGTCAAACAACAGTACTCCATTGCTATTATATAGAGTCAAATGATAGTGTGGAAGTTAAGACTGACAAAAGTAACTTCTGATGCCTCTCGTGCTGTTAAAAACAAATTGGTAAATATAGTTCGTACTTAAATTTATTTTAGACCTCACTGGATTACAGTGATGATTGAAGTATTTTGAAACTTCAAAATACTTTTTGCTATCGTTTTCCAGTGTCCTAAATATATATTAACTGAACTGAGCTCAGAAGCTCTAAGAAAAATTCAGCTTTTCTTCTTTCAAGGCAGGGTTAGTGAATGTGCGGAACTTCCCACTGCGGCCTGTTGCAGTGTGAGCAAGCTGTGCTTAAAGGGGTTGTTTCAGTAGCATCAGAGCTCTGCTTGTGGAAACCAAGAGTTCACTTTCGGCACCATTTTCATACGAGTGTTGCGTTTTCTTTTTTTGTTTTTTTCAGTTGCTTGCATTTTAGGCAAATTAAAATGTTGGCAAATTTCAAAGACAAGAAAATCATATTCACTAATCAAATTATCACAACAGCATCGTGGTCTTAACTTCCCTTTTTATTTGTTGAAATACGAAGTTTTTTCAGATAGGTGTACACTGCCACAGTAAACAAATGGGTAACTGGAGTTCAGCTGTCTTTGTCTGTTGTTAGATTATATGCTATCCAATACACTGTACAATTTTATTGTTAAGCTTTATTTTAGACTATGATTTGGAATCTTCTCATGACAAAAGGCTTCACTAAAGTGCATGCAACTTTCTAGGGCTGTTCCAATACACTGGGAGTTGGTATCGATTGAATTACCATGAGCTGTCTGATCTCTTACCTCAGGTGAGGTTCAGAGTTGGGCAGTAATAGTGATACTGAGTTCCACCTCATCTGGGCAGAGCTGTGGCATGCAGCAAGGATAAAGCAGCTATCTCCTTTTGTAGAAGTAGGTTCTTCAAGAATTTGAAATAGAGATGGGGGCGCAGGGGAAAATTAGTACCCTTAGGGTGTATGGACTGCTGTGCTGTGAAGCCTTTGGTTGGTGCAAGACGGGGGGTCAGAGCTGGTTGTGTGTTAGTGTGTGTGAGCAGCTCTGCTGCCTGAGCACAGCCCCTGGAGGAGCACGCTTAGCCCTGGGCCACACTGCTCAGCTGAGCAGATGTGGCACTTTGCCCTGCCCAAGGCTGGGCTTTTAGCTTTGAAGAACTTCCACTGTGTGAGATGCTGCAGCAGCTTTCTGGGCAGGAATTCCAGCTCGATCCAGCATCAGCAGCAGTGGTGCAGTGGGGGTGTCCCGTGTCCCCAGCACGGGCTGTGGCATTAGGGCCCTGCTGCCTGGGCTTGGTGGGGGCCAGCTCTGAGCACCTGGGCAGGGGCTCTGCAGGGAGGAAGGGATGGATGGAGGGATGGAGCATTCAGCGTGAAGAAAAATGTCAAAAACCTCCTACAGGAGGATGGTCCTACCCAGCCAATAATCCAAAGTGTATGACAGTCAGTGTTTCTTGATTAAGATCATGGGCAAAACGGGAGAAGAAGGTTCATCTTATACTTGGTCTCTTTCAAGTTGTTAAAGGGAGTGAATTACAGTTTCTAGATCTGTTTTTATTTGCTGTTGGTAGCAGCAGCAGCATGCTGTTACATTTTATTTTCCTGTCAGTGGTTTGGTGCAGTTGAAGGAGAGCCTGTCTGCATTTTTCAGTAGAATTAGAAAGAGGTTTTTATTGAAATGTGATGAGAATGTACCACCTACCCAAGTTTTCAATTAATTTATTCTTAGTTAAGGGCACTGGATAAAAGTGGTATTTTAAGTGGTCTCTCTCACTCCCTTCTCTTCTTTATATGTCTGTGTTACAGAAATGTGTTATGAATCAGATCACATTGTGTTTCTACTTCTGCAGTTCAAAATTTATGCTAGGTTTTCTTGAACTACCTCACACAAACTTTCTACGTTTCTTAAGTAAGCAAAGCTAACCCTTGCTATTGGAACTACACTGAATGTGAATAGAAAATACACCTCCTTTAGAAAAACAAACCTATTGGCCAATGTTGAGACAATATCAATATGTTTATTATCTATTTCACGTAAGATGTTCATGTGTAATATATAGCTTGTGTACAGTAATGTACATCTAGATTATTGTGTTAGCTGTAAATTGGTGATTTTATTATTGTAGTCTGGTTTTGTAGGGTAAAAATAGCTTACTAGTAATGTCAGCTCATCGTTTACATTTTACAAAAGGAATAATTCTTGGTAAGCTTTGCATACAGATGAATTACTTTTGTAGGCCCAATATGTAGTCTATTTTTGAGAGTTCTTTAACTTTTATTACTAAAGTTGAGAAAAAAAATCCCACCCCAATTATTGTGGTCATTCCTTCTGCCCTTTTTGAAGTATATTCTTAATTTTATTATGTCCCAAGAAATATGAAGGGGAAGACACACCATTAAAAATACCGGGGAAGACGATTTTTTTTTTTTTCTTCCCCACATTTGATACCTTTTCTTGCTTTTCCTTTATTCCTTCCAAATAAGCTGTTGGTGGGCATTACTGAGAACATTGTGGGGTTTTTTTATTCATTCATGCCATAGGTCATTACATGTGCACCACTGGAATGTATACATTGTTATCTAGTATGTCAATTGGTTATAATGATATTTTAAATAAAAAAGAAAAAAAAAAGTTTGACCACCATGCATTTAGTGTCTCTTCATTGCCAGGCTGGAATGGGTTTCATAGGGATCGCATAATAGGGCTGCACTTGAAAACTTACGGGTGAGAGTCCTTCCTGAGAATTCATCTATTTTTTAATGGTAGTGTCCTGTCTTGTGTGTGAACTCACTCGTGGGCAAAGTGACATGTTTTTTCCATTCCTCCATCCCCATGGACTTTGGATGTGCCACAGACTGTTAACAGCCACACGTTCAGTGTCTCTGTGACCACTAGGAATCTGTTCTTGCTTCCTTCCTGCCAGCTCCAGCCGTTGTAATTCCTGGAAATACAGCTGCTGAGACCCTGTGCTGCTGAGAGAGCTGAGCCAGGGGCTGCCTAGTGTATGAGAAAATCTCCCAAAACTGAGTCTTGGAGAAGCCTGAAGGATCTGACTTCTGCAAAGCTGACTTGGATGCCTGGACCACTCACTGCACTGGCACTTCTCCCGCAGGTAAATCCGAACATAATGCATTTGATTGCCTTCACTTCCAGCAGGGTTTCAGTGCTTCCTTAACGACTGCAGCTGCCCTTGAGCTGTGCTGTTGGTGCCTTTGTGTCCAGTTTCAGGGGTAAGGGACTGTGACCACAGTGCAGCCAGCTTTATTTATCAGGGCCCGCAGTTTGTGGGATGCTCTTCTAGGACTGTGGTGGGTCTCAGAAATGCTCTTTATTTGCATATGTCAGCATGAAGTGCAGCCAATTTCCAGTGATACGTTAGTACAGAGCAAGGCCAGAGAGACAGTCATAGCTCTGCCCAGGATTAGTCTGGTGGCTCAGGACTGAAACACTCCACAGTGCTGCTGGCTTCAGTGGAACGCGCTCGTGAATGTAGATGAGACATTAAGCTATCCCTGTTCATCTTCCTTTTTGTGTTAGAAATCCTACGGAGATCTGCAGAAGTTTTCCTTTTTTATTCCGAAGTGTTGATGTTTTGCTTTTTTTCAAAGCATATGCTTGTGTTGGTTTTTTTTTCACTGAAAAGTTTTTACTGCTTTTTGCCTGCATAATACTGGAAAGGATATTCCAGGCTGGGAAGATAGCACAGGTGGAACTCCAGTAAAATTGTTTCTATTCCAAGAACCTTCTATCATGTTTAGTTAATAATAACCAAACCTGTATCTTGTAAAGACCTGCTAAGAAAGCTGACATCTGAATCTGGGACTGTAGTGAGTGAAAGGTCTGCAAAAGAAGGAGTAGTCTCCAGTGCTTGATGTGGGGAAATGCATTGGTGGCGAAGAATACGGAAACGGGACTTAAAGCTAGGACAGGGTGTATCATCTTCCTCACACATGGGCATAGTGTTCCATGAACATTGTGCAGGTGGATTCCTGCTTCTTGTGTAATTGCCCATATCAGGAATTTAACATTATGGTCCTGTTGCTGCACTTGGAGTTAACATCCTACAGTGGTGCATTTTAGTGTGAACTGGGTCGTTTGCAGCTTCTCGCAGGGTTTATTTACTGCAGTGGCTGATCTTCAAAAGGAGCTGAAACTTATTCCTCATGAACAAGAGGCATAGATGTTGCTGGAGCACAACAGTCAGTTTGGAACTTTTTTCTTCCACTTGTCATTTTGAGTGGATAGCATTTCATTTGTGATACTAAAAAGAATTAATTTTATCTTGGATACCAGATGATGTACTGCTACAGATCTCATGGGGCTATCCTGCATCTGCAAGTTTGGGCTAGGTGGGTTTGTTAGCAGTTACCTAAGGTTAAATACTTAGAGTTAACCAGCAGTCCTGTTCACCACTTGTCTGGCATATTTGGTGTTTAGTCTCCCACTCAGCAGGGCTCAGTTCTTGAGTTTGTAGAGTGAATTGAAGGGAGCAGTGTGCACTTGGTAGACACAGGAGATAATGCAATATGAATAGTGTAAGGGAGGTGTGGGCTGTTAGGATGGATACATTGAGAGGTTTCCATGTTTTGGGTAGGAATAAAAGAAGGCATTAAAATACCCTCTTTGCTACTTCTACTTGGATTGAATGTCTCTTTTTATCAGTCCTGGTGTTCTTACAGCCTGGTTCAGACCACCCTCCAATATTAAGGTTTATTTTGTGATGACTGACCTGGTACCTCCAGCTACCAGACACACTGTGCTCTTCCAGCTCAGTCACTGTTACTGCTTCTCTCTCACATTATGCATCTTATGCTGCCGTTTTAAATGGCCATCTTACTCCTTGCAGGATCACTTGTGACCGTCGGTAATGAATCCAAGGCAGAGGTGGGAAAAAAAGATGGGGAGGATGCTCATGCCTGCAAGTGGCAGGCAACTGCTGCTGAACATGCAGGTACCTGCCTCATGCCAGGGGCAGTAAGGAATCCAGGGTAGCTGGAGAGCCTGGGAAGTAGGAAAAAGGTTTTGAAATAACTGAATTAATCTACCCACATGGCTTACTGTACCACCTTGCTTGACTTTTCTAATCCAGGAAAGATTAGGTTAAAATTCTGCTTTTTGCTCGCTTTAAATGGTTTACATTATTTACGTTTCTATAGGAAAGAGAAGTGTTACAGTGCAGTAGAAACAAGTTAACACCCAGATGTTTTAAATAATGAAATACCTGGGTATCTCTGAGATGATGAGGAAAAAGTACACCTTTCAGTGTTGCCTATCATCTGGTATGTAAAAAAAACCATTCTAAGGTTATTTCCAGAGAGTGAGTCATAGTCTTCTCTAGTAAGAAATGAGATTCAGGGCATTTTTTTCAAAATACCTAAAATAAAGCAATCTTCTTCGTTACAGTCTATACTTTCCCTTTAGCCAGTTCATGTTGTTGTGGCACTTTTTTGTTAAAAATCGTTCTCCTTAGAGACTCCTAAGCTACCTCAGGCTGTCAAAGATAGAGTGGCCAAGAAAGAGTGAACAGTGCTGGGCTTGCAGGTGGAGTTCAAGCTGAATCTGGTGACAGTTTTCTGTGTGCAGGCTCTGCATAGCTCAGGGTGCTACAAATGCTATGCAGAACTTCTTGAAGTCCCTTGGAAGGGAAGTCAGCCCTGGCAGCAAATTACCAGAAATTACAGCTTCATTCTAATGATTTTTCCTTAGCAGAAGTAAGGAACTTGGAATGATGGGTTATTTGCAGTATTCCTCCTGTCCCTCATTTCCCTGTAAGAACTAACAACAAAAGTATCAACTGGTATAATGAGACATGTTACAAGGCAGGTAAGTGTAAATTGTGCAGGAAAGGTTAAAGATAGATCCCCACCTTCCCCCCATTACCACCCTGACACCCCCCACCCCAGCTGCACTCATTCCTCTTACCATAAGTTTTGCTATTAAAGTTTGGATGTGTTTTGATGATAAGAATCTTCCATCTTCTACCTTAGTACGTATATCAACTCAGGAGATTTTTTTTTTTCCTCACAGCTAATACTGCTCTATTTTTGGATCAAAAAAACCCCAGATAGCTAGGGCATAATGTGCATATTGAAAGTTTCACTTAGTTTGTGTAGCCAATCTGATTTTTAATCACATACAGTTTAATTTCAAGTTGCATTTTTGTGAAACACTGAAACCATTTGGTGGGTAAGTGAATGGTCAAGATTTTGGTATCCTCAGTGTGTTTGCAGACCTTGTTTTCACAGTATCTTCATAAAATAATACCACTCTAGGAATGAGAAATTTGAACAAACTTTATGTATGGAGTGGGGCAAAAACCACCTCATTAAATCTGTCTGGCAAACCCCGGCTCTGGTGACAGCCTGGAACTGCCACCTTTTCCAGCACAAGTGCAGAGTCCCTCAGCTCCAGGCTCAGCCTGCCCATTGGTTCTGGCCGTCCACTCTTCCTGCAGAACCTTCCACTGTCCTTGAGCCAGCAAAAAGATGGTGCAGTGGAGTCCAAAGATGGCAGCAGGACACTCTGGAGAAGAGTGTCTGATGTTCTGTGGGTACAGAGGGGACCCACTCCTTCTTGGCAATCTGACACTAAATTTTCAAGCATTATGGTCAACAGTCTTTCCCAGCTGGCCCAAATACTACAGCACACGTAAAGACAACGGGGCAAGTGTCACTGAGAGCACAATCACTATAGAATTACTCATGATACATGAGTATACCAGAACGAAATATGCATTTTCATTCATTTTGTCAGGAACAGGATTTTCTATGCTTGTTCTACTTGGGGACTTTAGTACTTTGACTCCCAACAGTTAAACATCCTAATGTTGAAAAAAATTCTTCCATTTCCCTTTGCAGGAGCTGATTTCTCTTCTCAGCATCTTCACGAGCGCGTTCAGAATTCCTCAGCTTTATCTCCAGCATCGTGTATTTCTTTCGTTCTTGCTCCAGTTCTTCTTCTAACCTAACCACCTGGTTCCTCAGGTCTGCACTTGTTTCTTCAATTCTTAAAACCAATGGAGAGAAAAAAAAAAAAAAAGCTTTTTAAAGTGGCTGGATAAACACAGCTGATATCTATAATAAATTTAAGTTGTTCTTCTTAGAGCTAACATATTCTAAGAGGAAGTTTTAAAGGAGAGAACTAAATGCCATTTCATTACTGTTGAATTTAAGGGCAGAGATTCCTTGAAAGCTGGGGCTTCCCTTATTTGTATCATGGAAAAAGTGCTTCTATCTTAGGAAAAAATGCTTACTTTCCAGCAGCAGACTGGAAGGTTGAGGAGATATATTAACTCCTCACTTAGGCAGAGTTCAAGTATATAATTCCAAAATAATCTCTTAACCTCTGTTTTCATCCTATATTTCCCTATATGGATATCCAATACAGAGGAATATCCTTGGGGATCAGATAGGAATGAGGTCACAGTCCTTCCTTACCATCCATTTGATGGTATTTTCTGTAAAGTTTATCATTGACACTGGGGTGGGGTACAAGACCTTACAAAACCCAACCTTTCATATGAGGAAGAATCAGAAGAACACTTCTTAAATGTATCTGGGCACAAAGCTCTGAAGCAAAATTCAGAGCTTTTCACTGAGGAGGTCAAAGAACAACGTTCATGGTTTTGTGATTTGAAAGAAGCGCAGAAGGCACAGCACTTGCTGTCCTCCCCCTTGTGTTTCCCAATCACAGGACTGAGAAGTGGTGTTAATGGTGAGGAAGGAGTATTTTCAGATAGGAATTACTGATCACTGGAATATGAATTTAAAAATTAGCTTTTTCAATGAAAAATGCCCCTCCTCTAAATAAAATAAATAGTCTTTAAAAATAATTTCAAACACAAAACCACCCCCACCTCTCATTGATCAGTCCAATACTCAGCTGTGAAGCTGGGGTGTGGCATCCCAGTGGAACAGTTGAATGGGCTATTTTTAGACAGGGTAACTGATTATCAAGAAAGCCATGCTACTGACTCTATGACAAAACAAAAACGAAAATAAAGGGGGCCTTTGGCAGTCCCAGAAGGGTCTGAATTCCATTTTACGACCAAGAGGCAGTGCAATGCATCACCTTAAACTTTTCCTTTCTGTTCCTTTATGTACTGCTAAAGATGGCAGTTTGATTAGTGTCACAATTTTCACAATGAATCAAAGTCACAGGTCCACTGATCTGCCCCAAGTCCAGCAAAAAGCAGCCCCTGTGGATGAAGGCAGACCTCTATCTCCAGCCAGCTGTCTTCAGGAATATGACACTTCTGAGGCTGGGATGCTTCCCCACACACACGTAACAGCTCTGAGCCGCCAATTACATTTTTCTATCACTAAGTTTAGGGGTCAGCTACAGCAGCCTGGACTGAATGACACAGGGCCACAGTACTTAAAGCATTTCTACATTCATAACAGCCCTCTCTAAATACTTACACTTTCTTAAGAGGCCCAGGTGGTAAACATGAATTACTGAAACTCAACAGAGAATGTCTGATAATTATATTAACCTTGACAGAGAAATGCTCTGGAACAGCATGGTTACAGAAAGGCCATAAAACTTGCCTCCCTCTGACTAAGAGAAAACGGGCAGTTGATGATGAGAAGTAACAGCTTTTCCATCATCAAGTGTTCCTTACCTCTGCCCCAGGCAGGTACTCACTCTGCTTTCCCTTCACTTATGTATGAGCCATATATTCATATTCTTTCATTAAACATGTCCTGCTAGATACACACAGTTCTGCAAACCACAGGTACAATTTATTTTATCTTCAATAAAATAAAGATGGTGAGGCAGCCTAAATATTTCCTGCTAAGCAGCCTCCCTTCTTTGCTAGTTAGCTCCTGTCTTTCCATAGTAGCAGAATTCCGTGCAGTCTCAAAAGGAACATACTTTTGCATACATAATTGTTGCAGGTGCAGTAAAAACATTGCAAAATTTTTGAGAGCTGAAACACTTGGCTTGAAATTCTTAGACTTGACAGCACAGTCCTTGAGGCTGTAATACTGAACAGCTGGACTCATCCTGTTTAATACAAAAAGGTAGTGATTGCATCTTGCCTGGTTTTATGAAACTCTTAAGCTCATTAGGCATTTCACTCTCAGCTATGTTACCCTGTGAGACCTGGCCAATTTAGAGTCCTCCCCTTGAGCCACAGTGCTCTCTGCCCTATCCAGCTGCAGGGGAAAGGCAGGTGTTGGAGCTGAAGCAGTTCAACAGCTGGAATGAAGAACAGGTCTTCCTGGATGCCCCTGATGTCAGCAGCTTAAGGCCCCATTGGAACAGTTTTACTGATAAGAGGTGGAAAACCATCTCTTGCCCCAGGCAGTGGGCAAGAATGTGCAGCTACACAATTCCATGTTCTGCAGCCTGGTATTTCTGTTTATTACCCTGTATCCCTGCAACAAGGCTTGCCAGGGCAGCTCTGCACAATTAAATGCAAGGCACATACCCTCACCTCTCTCCCACTGTGCATCAGTGAGGCATCTATAAAAACAAACCATGTAAGCCATTAACTTCCACCCTCACTCACAGACCCTTCCCAACACCCCATGCTAGCAACTGCTGGTGTTTGCATAAGGTCTTACACCTGGAACACAACAAGGTGGGGCTTTTCTCCCACTCTGGGATGGTAGGTGGAACTGAAACTGCTGTACAGCCTGATTCTCCTTGCAGCTCCACACACCAAGGCAGTACAGTGCAAGAGGCAGAAACGCTGCAGAGGCTGGCAAGCCACCACCAGAGGAAATCATAAAGCAGGAAGATAGCAAGTGGAATTCCTACCTTAACAACTGGCCCATGGGAAGAGATTACAATTCAGATACACTTGAGAAACTACCTTAACAAGAAAAAAGTGCCAAAAAATGCAGCCTAAAGCTGTGCTATACAATCCCAACAGTCACATGTGCTTTTGGTACCATGTTTGGGAGACTGGCAGCATTTCCATACCTTCGTTTCCAATCTGAGTTTTCATAATTGAAGGAGTATAACTGCAACACGTTAACACAAAAAAAACCCAAACCCCAAGGACTCAACTCTTTGTAAGAAATGGGACTACAGCCGTTCTTCAGTGGAAAGTACTGGTGCTGCAGAGCAGCATGTATTATAACATGGTGTGCCATTTTGCACATGGCTGTATATACAATATATCTAATTCTTTTAAGCATCAATATTTCACGTGCCTATTTCCCTGAATGCTTTCCTGAAAGTCATTCTCTAAATTACATACACTCATAAAACCTAATATACTAACTCACACAAAATTAATAAATATGACTCCCTCATTATTCATACTTTCTACTTGCTACATCCCCAGTCCTTACACACAGCTCTCCTGAAAACTGAAAGGATTTTTTCTGAGCTCAGGTGGAAAGTACAGAACCAGCAGTTGTCCAAGGAAACACCAGCTGGCAAATGACACACTTCATGCCGCTCCCCCAAGCCAGGCTGCTCCATCAGCCAAGGACTACTCTACATCAAAAACCAAAAGTGAGGTTTCTAGAAGTTCAACACAAAAGGGCTGCTGAAAATGTTATAGCTGAGATGCAGTCCCAATACCACCACCCCAAAAAAACTTGTGGAAAATAGTGAAGAGCAGTTTCCTCAAGAATTCTGCTGTTGGGTAAAGCAACAAGAAGCCCTCAGTTTCAGACTGATTTGGTACAAGTATCAGCACCTGCACAGATCAACAGAGTTCCTTGTTGGGGCCTGACCATCCTGGGTCCCAATTCCTCCCTACAAAATGTTTGCTATGCTGTTTCTCTGCGGACATTAAGAGCAGACTTTGGCATCACCTGTGCAGTTCTCATTAGGTGTGAAAACACAGAATATGAAGTATTGTATTTTCCTGTGTCATAGAAATCCCCCTTCTTTGTTTTTTTTCTGATGTTCTCTTAAATCCGAGAAAAAAAAGTTGGATTCAGAGAGTAGCAAGGAAAAAGTAGAACCACATCTGCTGTTACCCAACCCCAAACTTTAGGGCTAAGAACCTGATCCCCTCGGTAGCCCACACCCATGTTCAGACAGGGAGAATGCTGACAGATGACTTCCTTGTGCCCCCTGCAGATGACATTACCTTTTGATACTAGTCTCGTATTCAGTCCTCTGTTTGCTCAGTTCTGTCTTTAGCTCCACCACCAAGCTCTGTAAGGCCCTGGAGCATTGGACAGAGTCTCGGGAAGCTGCAGCTGGGTCACTCTGTTCACTGCTGCTACTACTGCAGGCTTCAAACCTGTCCATGCTGTTCTCCAGATCTGCTGTCTTGACCTCACTCTGAGACAGTGAGCCCTGAGTTACCCACTCAGTTTTTAGGGAGCTTAAAGCAGAGGAGTCACTGGCCCGGCAGGCTGGGCAGCTGCTCACTGAGTCCATCACAGAGATCTCACAGGATGATGTAGACCAGGTGGTGCTGGCCATGCTGTGTGTGCTGAGGGACAGGCTGGATGAAGGGACGTTGTCGTAAGTGGAGAGTCTCTGGGAGGAACACGAGTCTTTCACTCGTTCCCCAGAGGCTGTCCGGCGATGGCCTCGGAGGGAGTACAGGCCATTCATCAACCAGTTCCCGCTGGAGGAGAGGTTGGGGATATCTAAGGATGAGCTGCCCAGCTTTGGACTCACAGACCGTGCTCCCTGCTGGCGGAAGGAGTATTTCCATGGAGGCAGCGTCTGCACTCTTTTACTGGGGCTCGTGGCCGGCTGAGCTGACGTGCCACTGTGCTCTGGAGGAGTGATTTTCACTGTAGGTCCTGGAGTGGCCTCTAGTGCCACAGCATTGCCAGAAGGCAAATCAGCGGGGCTGGCAGCGCTGTTCTGTGACCTGCTGTCCTCCCCGTCCTCCTCGGAGATCCACTCGACAGTGCTGCGCTGGCGCATAGGTCTGATTTCCAGCTGGCTCCCTGGCACATCCGCCTGAGGAACAGCAAAGATCCGCCCCTGCTCACTTATCAGTACTGTCATCAGGTGCTGAACTAGTGAGGTGCCTGTGGGTGGAAAACAAAGGCAAGTTGAGGAGACATGGAAGATGTTGCGACTCACCCCGCCTGTTTCCATGACTAGGTTGCACCCAGTTTCATGGTCTGAACAGGGCCAGAGCTACTGCTTATTGTAAAAACACAAATTTCGGCTCAGGCCTTCTGCTGCTCTCAGTGTATAGAGAAACTTGCAGGAAGTATGACATCTGCATTATACATGCATTTGCAGAGGGTGTACAGCAAGTGCAGAAAGTACTTGCAATTATTTAAATCCACAGAAATGTGCTGCCACTGTTTTCCAGGAGTGGAGCAGACCATGATGAACTAATAGAGAACACCACTTACCAAATCTAATACAAAGCACTTCCTACAAAAGAGGAAAACCTTTTAAAGGGTAAATAAGCAATTCTATTTTAAAGTATTGCCTGAAATAGAGAATAAGGCCAACATACTCGGGGTTCAAGGCAAGAGTCTGATTTTATTGATGAGTTTTTGGCCTAATAGCAATGATGTACTGATCTCACCTACCACTTCTATTTTATGTCTGTGAATGCAGAAAGAGAACTAAATGTCATGGAGATAAGGGTATTCCTAACAATTTAGCTGTCAAACTTAAGGTATGTCTATTTGAAATCCATGGTTTAAATTTGAAGAGAGACACAATTAGAGTGCTTTCTGTTAAGATCTCATTAACAGTTTATTTAAGAGATTCAAATTACCCTGCAGCTAAAAAATACCTGCATCTTTCCACTTCTCTGTTATTTTTATTTAACCATCATCTATTCTAAACTAAAACAAAATATTGCCAATCCTGTTACGATTATAATGATTAAGTCTAAAAATCTAGCCTACATATTCCAATTTTTCTACAGTTCAGATCTGTGGCAATACAGAATTCCAGGTCAGATCACTGAAGTGTTTTTATACGATGATTAGGAGAGACCCCAGCACCTGCACGTGTGCACCTACACACAGCACAGACACCTCTGCCATCAGATGAGCTGCAGAATGAAATGCCTGAGGTGATTGGAACCCTAACTTGTCCCCTATGCCAGCGGAGCAGAGAGCACACTGCTGGCCAAGGCTGTGAGAGCCGTACCAGCGCTGGCCCAGTGGCCACTAGGGGAAGTCCCAGCATCGCACACATGCTGACTGCAGCTGTCCCCACCTCCAACACTGAATAACCAGCACTGCTCCCGCACTTCTCCCCAATTTTTGTACGTTCTGCACCTCCAGTATCAAATATATCCTTAATAATATGGCCCACATCGCTGTGGTAGGCTTCGAGTCCCTGAACTACTATAGTATGTTAGGTCACGCTCTGAAGTTGTCCTGTTGCCTTACAACGAGCTGCCATTGTGGGGGACACATCTGCACATCACCTGTGAAAGAGCGAAAGGCACTGCGCCTGCTAAGGCATGATAATACTGGTCTTCTGTGAAGGATTTGCAGCACACAAAATACCATGTCAGCTGTGCCCTACAGCTAGGAAGCAGAACCAGAGCCAAGTTCAGGCATCCTGGCCACAGCATCTCCATCTGTGCCTAATTAATTCACCAGTTCTTTTTTCAGGCTTACCAAAATCCCACAAAACTTTATGCAAAGACCTTGCTAAAACTTGCACCACAGT
Organism: Daphoenositta chrysoptera; assembly: GCA_013397915.1. Lineage (NCBI taxonomy): Eukaryota > Metazoa > Chordata > Aves > Passeriformes > Daphoenositta > Daphoenositta chrysoptera. The sequence goes on along the minus strand of VZRO01001118.1, from coordinate 71,138 downwards.
AGTTGTGTTTCAGTGCGACCTGGGAGAGGAGCTGTATCCCAGCCCTACCGTCAGTCTGATTCATATGGAGGTAGACAATTTTATAGCTTCAGATTTTTTACATCCAAAATTAACAGTGATTTCCAACTCATTTTTTGGATTCTGTGAATTTTTGATCCATACAGTCTGCTTAGAACACAACACTTCTAAGACACTTCTAGTTATAGCCACAGGGCACAGCCAAAACTACAGTGCTCTCGTCATGGCCCGGATGTTCTCTACAGGGAGCTGTACAACCACTGAAATGCACCAATCTGAAATGATTGCAGTTTGGTACTTAAGCACAAGCCTTCTGGAAAACAGTTGAGCTTCCATTTTAGCAGTAGGTTCAAAAAGAGTTTCAGGGGTGTGGCAGCATCTCCACATGGTGGAGAGGAGAGACACTCCCAGTCCAGTGGTGCATAGGATAAGATGCCAACTGGAACACCCCTGACAGGCCCTGATGAAAGGGATGGCTTGACTTGTTCTGACTGTGCAGGCAGCTGATACAGCTACCAAGGAATGTATAGCTTTCACTTTGTCAGCGCCAAAACACAGGTGCTGTGCCATCCCACCAGAGCAGCACCCACCTTCCATCATGGTCACCGGATCCTCCATTTTGGGCCGCAGTATGTTTGGTCCGAATACTGTAGCCAGGTTCTGGACACTCATCTTGTTAACACTGGAGTGAGCCTGAACTTCATCAAGGAACCTTGAAAAGTCCCCACAGAAAAATCAAAGGAGGAGGGAATTCATAAGCAAGTCACTTCTCAGACTATAAGGATTCAGTTTTGTCCTGTTTTCATACCCTGACACTGATTCTAGGAACTACTGTAGCTTACATAGTCAGTATAACCCCAGTCCCCTCCTAGTGGTATGAAGCAGAGAAGACAGGATGTTTTCTGCCATAAGTACCCACCTAGCAGGGATCCAGCCTTCTACTGGGTGTGAAAGGACAGATTCTTGCATTTTTACAGGAATTCTCCAATTACATGGATTGACTTTGCCTAATTTTCACTTGCAGATATAACAGAAGTAACAAGTCATTTTACTCATCTCCTTGTCCAAGAACTAGCAGCCTGTGAAAAGAGCTTTGTGGCTTGGCTTGAATCTAACAAAATACAGATCACAGAATGGTTTGGGGTTGGAAGCAGCCTTTAAAAATCATCTCCTTCCATCTAGCCCCCCCACATAAAGAGGCAGCCCAAAAACTGGGAAAATCAGCAGAGATGAAAGGAGACACGGCTGTGGCGTCCCTGGTAATCCAAGAGAAAGCCACTACTAATCCCACTTCCAAACCAGAGCAAATGCCAGACTGGCTATTCTGACTGCATCTGCTACTCAGCTTGTGTCATAAATCTTCCAAGTGTTCAGTATCTGGAATAAGCGTCTATCTTTAGTGGTCTGTAGGTGCTTCTGAAATATAATATAATGTATTAGGATCATTCATGCTTGCTGCCAAGGCTGCAGGTGGCAGCAATTTGCTTGGCTGATCCTCTTGGATAAACCACGAACTTCCTTCAGGCAGGCTGCATTCACCTCCACGTTTTTTAAAGGAGCTGTAACTTACACTTAAGTGGTTTTTGAATATTCATACTTTCCGAGTTTATTATTTGCATATAAGACAGCCGCACAAATCTTAGAGACTTTTCCAAGTGTTAATTAATTTCACTTACTTGCATATGTATTTGAGGAGGTTGTAGTTGGCTTGGGGCAAATTCTTCACCTGTTTAACCAGTTCCTGAGTACCCTGAGGGACAGGAAAAACAAGAAGCAGAGCTATTAATGTAAATGCTGCAAAGCAGACGTGACTTTCCTTCAGGACTACAAAGTCCTCTGTCCACAGCCAAATGCTGAACAACAGATGATAACACAAAGAGGCTTTGCTTTAGAAGAGGTGTCATCTAATGTGTTGTGCCTTACCAAAAATGCCGTGTCCAGAACTCAGTTCAGTTGTTGGTCGAAATCCTCCTGTAAACTAATGGTTGATATAGAAGCCTTCAAATAGTGAGGCCTGCCAGCCTTCAAAGCCTGCCCACTGGCATTAGTATCAGGCTACCAGCAGATGTGCCTTTGCCTACTGGAAACTTGGAGGCATTGAGTGCAGCATAAATACACTGCAGTAATGCTCAGTTGAGCAGAGGAAAGTTTTTTCTTAAAAAAGCTACATGAGTCCAATTCAGCTGCCTCCTTTTTAATGATGTACTTCATTTGCAGGCATTCTGACCTGGGACATACTTCCTCACAAAATTTCTGTCTTTACATTAAATGTAAGATGAGACATCAGCTGAAGGAATGACTTAAACCCCCGAAGCTACTTAAATCATCTAATGAAAACCTCTGACTCAGGAGGCTATTGTCCTGCCACAATCCCAAGTATCATCTGCTTGTTCATGTCAATGCTGCTGTTGCCCTGGAGATTTGCTTATTTTGTGGAAAAACACATACCGAAGCACATTTAAGGAAGAGTGATAGCTGCTCACTAATGATGGAGAAATTCCAGAAGCAACTGGTTCCAAAAAAGTGCAGTTGAACATTTATTTCAAACTTTCCTTGAACTTTTAAGGCCTGTTAGGAAGGGAATTCTGTTGGCCAAACTCCTGCAATGTATTCCTGATTTCTCCGGTCCAGACAAGTCAGAAAGATCTGGATAGCAGTGCCTATTCCTGCTTTTCTCCTTATTACTTTAAATATATAGGTACTTTTTTATTCTGTACATCCCAGCACAAAAAAAAGTTCTCTAATAAAAGCCTGAAACTTAAAACAAAATTCTTAAAAGCAGTAACCCCTTTGTAATTCCTTAGCTTAAACACTATGCTGGTTTAATGGTGACAGCAATGGAGACACCAGTAAAAGGCCAGTGTCTTCTGAAAATCTCAATCCTCTTTTTTAAACTTCTAAAAATTTTTCAGTCAAGGATAGCTGCTAGTGATGTGAAAGTTAAGGTCAGTTGTTCAGGTCAACCAGCTTTCAAGTGAAAAGTTTGAACCAGAAATAGGTGAGCTAACAGACCTAATTTCCTCTTGAATTTTGCTCTGTAACCCAATTTGTTTCGAACAGGGAAATCAGGATGGTATTTGGAACTGTATTTCAAGTGCTCTGAATTAAAATGCCATTGACTCCCCTGGATGTAAGAGGGAGCTTTGGAACAGAAACTCAGGCACCTGTGAACAGCAGGAAACATGACCTAAAGGTATAAGATACTACCAAAAATAACAAAAGGCTCTAAAAATTTATAATCCATGCTTTGTCACAAGGAATCTAAAGCACGGTATTACACAGGGAGTATCTTTATACTCATCGAAGTACAAACACCCGACAGGTAAAAAAAAGCTCTCTCTCCTACTACAGCATTTATCAGCTCTGCCACAGGTTTGTCCTCACCACGTCCTGACCAACAGAAGGCAGAGGCTTAGCCTAGGAATATCAGAGTGGCAGCACAGAGGAAAACACGAGCTTGAAACCTCTGTAGTGACAAACAGCACTGAGAATTGCCAGTGGCTGCAGCCCAGCAAGCCACAGAAGCACTGTACTGTTATTTATCGCGGGACTTTGCAGAAATAACTTAACCTCCTTGAAAATGTTGCTTTCCAATGAATGATCCCAAACCCAAGGACTTCGCAATGTTTGTAACAGATCAGCACCTATGTGGAACTTCTAGTTTGGCTGGAAAACTAGCTACACTTCTGATGTTCATAAAAAATTCAGATGTCTCTTTAAAAAACACCCAAAGCCTTGTGTTCAATCCACTGAACTGCTCTGTGCATCTCTAGAGTACAGGCAGCAGTGAAGGCTAAAATACTACCATGCCAAGGCATCTCAGACTCAAATGAGTTTTTAGACATTTGAAGATCTCTCCTGCTCTAAAATTATTTTTAATTTTCAACCCTCCTCCCCATCAGTTGGGATTAGAATCAAATCTTTTTTAATGCTGCAGTCCTGCTGAAATACCTGGAGACATCAGCACCACCCAAGGTCTCTGTTATGTCCCTGTTTGCATTCGAACACCAGAGATAAGCTGGGTGCAGAATGAAGATGAAAAGCAGTTTGAATAAAAACTTAGGGCAGTACTGGAGCTAGGCCAGGTTAGTAAACACCACAATAATTCCTATCCATGGTCACAGTGTAGCAGCATGACGTGCCAACAATTTTATCCAAAAGGCTATTTTGCCTTAGGCAATTCTGGATTTTTGGGTGTGGGGTGAGGGTGGCCATACAAAACTAAAGAAAATTATAGTAAGAGTCCAAAAGTCTCATTAAAAACTTTCAAGAGAAAAATTAAAAGAAAATTGTACTTCAAAATAAACCAGTAAAATTACATTTTGTTTCAAAATACTTTTACAAAATAAAATGTTTGATTTTTAAATTCCCTGCTTACAATTACGTGTTAAAAATCATGGTTTCAATGAAACCACGTTTCTGAGCAGGGGGATTTTCCATGTGGGCGGCGAGTCAGGCCCCACAGGCTAGGTATGACTTTGTGCTGCATTCTTCTGCATGTGCTCCTGTGCACGTACAGCCTCTCCACCCCTGGTGTGTGCACTCCACCTTCCTTTCTGAAAAGGTATACAGCCCACGTTGAGGTTCCGGATTTCCCTGACAAAACCAAAATTGCTTATCTTTATAATAGCACCTTAAAAAACAACTGTGTGCTATGAGCAGTGCTGTATTTTGCCAGCGTTCATTTTGGCTACCTAGTGCTCCCCACTGCCTTTCTAATCTAAAGAGAATTCTGCTCTATAAGTCATTTGAGTCTGACCTTGCTCACACGGATGTTGCTTCCCAAACTGCCGCAGCCTGTGCAGACAAAATCAGGCAAACAACGTAGTTAATAAGCTGAGCAGGGATGTACAATTATGTTTGCCCAATTTGGCAGTGTCTCTACTCTCGTGCAGTAGTGCTTAATGGATCCAAAACTTCCCAGTCTGCACATAGTATGACCAAAATCAAACCAGCTCCACTGCCTTAGAAATGCTGCTGTTTCTTGTGAAATAACCGCTCTGGGGTCTGTAACATGGCACCCTTCAGAGATACCTGAGTTCACTGAGGATAAGGTAGAAAATGAGCAAGTTTTGGAGGTAGTAGACACACACCTCTATCTGCTAAAATACAGCACTAGTGCACTGGCACCCTGATGTGGCTGTGTCCAGAATGCAATGTGTGGTAACATGCTGTGTCACGCACAGAAATCTGCTTTCTCACAGTTGACTAGAGGTTACATCATCTGAGTGTAGAGAGTAGTAAACTTGCCTTTTAACCATAAAAAACTTATATTGCCACATATGCTACATTTGACGCATGCAAACAAGCATCTTCCTGTGGGCATTGTGAAAGACAAGCTCCACAGAGCCTTCTGCCACTTGAACTGAAGGTGAATCCCAGACTCACAGTGAGGAAAAGTTTTTACAAATCCCACCAGAGACAAAGACGAGACCACACACAGAGAAGGGACAGAACTGTGGACCACAACTTGTAAGCCCTCAGGCCTTTGCTTCTTGAGCAAAGAAAAGACACAAGTAACAGTCCTTGCAGGTTCTTTAAATTTCTGTCCTAGAAGGTAGCACCCGCATCAGACCAGATCTAAAGGGCCTTTGCACTCTGCAAAGGGCTAAGGGAGCGCCACAAGAAGAACAATATGGATGAGACAGATCAGTCAATCATATTGTAAATTATCCTGTTCCATGACTGCCACAGACTTGGTAGTTTTTGTCAGGCCTTTCCCTTGCCTGGAAACCAAGGAGAAGAACATTTTAAGAAGGTTCTGGCAAAGTATTCATAGCATTATTTCCCCCCCATTCTGGATAATATCATAGCCTGTCTTCTCGTACTGCCTTTCCTTTAAGAAATACAAAGACCATTGCACTGACCAACATCTCATCCACCACAATCTTTGGGAAGGAGAATATACTGTCCTGATATATAAAATGGAAAACACAGAAAAAGGGAGCGACTCCATACAGCTTGTTAGTGAGTGAACAGCAAGGCTGGGAAAGGAACCCAGATTTCCTCCTACTTTGCATGTCTTGCCAATTATGCTACACAACAGCTTTGCTCAGAAGAAAGAAGCACCAGGTCACAAGACTGACTTCTTTTAAGCAGCAGCCTATGATAACAGCACCCAATTCACAACTTCAGGAAAATTCAGGGAAAGGTTCCCAGGGACTTAATTGATTTGAATCAAGTCTGAAGAGTGATGAGGAAAAAACCTGTACTACGCTGAGTCTTGGGAACATCCTCTGAGGAGGCAGATTAGAAGGATCACTGACCTCTCCCTCATCTTTTGAGAGCAGGTGTCCACAAGAAAGAAAGTCTTCATATTTGGCAAAGGGGATGACAGGCTCTGGCAGCTCTCGAAGGTAAAGCTTCAGGAGGGACGCCACAGTGTGAACATCCGTGTTGCTGCAACAGAGAAGAGGGAAGGAAATTTAGAAACCCACATGTCTTGGTTTGAAAGACAGGTGTCTGCTAAGGAAGGCAAGAGCCTCCCTTGGAATGGAAAATGCAACCCCCTTCCCTCTGAATTATTATAATTTTGAAATTAAGGCCTTTCAGGCAAAGATATGAGAAATAGGAATAACACTTCTTTACAAATACATATATATATATATATAAAACAAGGCAAACACCCACCAATAGCTGTGGCAATAACCCCAAACAGAACCAGAACCCGGTGCCGGCCTCTCTCTCAGTCAGGCCCTTTCCCTTGGGTGCAGTTCCGCTCACGGCCGGCAGGGGCGCTGTGGCTCCGGGGAGCAGGGCGGGTGCGATGGTTCCCCCGCGGCTGCAAGGGGCGCTCCGGAGCGAGCGCGGGGAGCACGCGGCGA
>VZRO01001118.1:21463-64204 GCA_013397915.1 Daphoenositta chrysoptera | reverse complement strand
AAACGTCCCTCTTTTAGTGAGGTAGGGTGTTAGATAGGGTCCCAGTGCGACAGCCGCTCCCGTGAGCAGGCTCTACTCATGGCAGCAAGAACGCAAAAGCAGTAAATTCCCTCCACCACGAAAGCAGCTCCATTCCTCTCCAATGCCGGAAGGACAAGAGAGCTAGGGGCCCCACCCAACCCCCTTTTATCCAGTTCAAATCTCGTGGCATCTCTGCCCTACACGAGAAAAACCCCAGGTAAAAGAGACTAGCCAATTGTATGGGGAAAATTCCTTCACGGAAAAAGAAAAGCAAAAGGAGAAATTCCTAAAACCCCAACACCACACTACCTCAACGTTTGATGCCTTTTGTTGGGGGTGCATCAAGGTCCCTCTTAGGGACAGGGACAAAGTAGGCACATGGAAGGAAACTCTTCTGCCAGTCATTTGTACTAGGCAGGAGGGTTTGCCTGGGAACAAGGAAAATATCCATTTTGTCAAGATAGAAATGTACCTCAGGCAACACAGGCAGTGGAAGGGATATGCCTACAATACTGCTTAAGGTAGGGTGACACTGTGGTTCCTCTGCCAGTGTGGACCAGGAATGTGAGGAATAGTCCAAGCAAGTGAACAGTGATCACACAGCATTAACAACAGAGCTCTGCATCCTGATTCCATGAAACATAACCTCTGAGCCTCTCACTGATCCTTCCTGCTACTCTCCCTTGTCAGCACACACATACAGCTGATGGGCCAGCTCCCAAGTGTCCTGGTCAATCATTAAGAAAAAATGAAGGAAGATATACTTTGTCCAGGTCCTCTATTGCCCTTTGGTATGGCTGCCTGGCTCGTGGCATCTGGAATTTCCTAGCCCATCTGTTATGATACAATATCAGCTTTTATTTTCTCTCCCAACCCAGGAACTTTTTTTCCTCTTCTTTCACCTTTGCTTTAAAGCTGGGATCCCATGATGAAGATGCACCTGCGCTTCCCTTTCCAGCTATCCAGCTTTTTGTGTATGGTGATACCTCTCCTGCATTCCAAGTTTCCTGTTATACAATGTTGTTAACCATTGCAGATGACATCCTGAAAGGTTTTGACTGTTGAAAGTCTAAACAGATTCTGTCACCAGCTCCTCCCTACCCATCATTGCCATGACAGTCTTTAAAGAATTCTGAGAGAAACATATCCGCGAACACTGGGCGAGAGCTTCAAATCCTCTCTTCTCTCAAAAAGCTGAATCTCTTCTACTTAGAATGTTTCTTTTTTGGAACACAGGGCTAAAACAAAACCAGAAAAAATGCACCAGGAAACTGTCAGTAGATACCACTTACTAATAATCCTGCTAATGCTATTCCTATTAAACAGCTCCATCATATTTGAGAATACCACAGTTTCCCACAGTGGTTTTCTTCAGTTGATTATAAAGTTTTACAAATGAGAGCAGTACCCTTATTCCTTTTTTTTCCTTCACTGCGGAGTTTCCGGCATGGATGGTGGATCTGGCTACCACTGAGAAGCAGAGCCCAGAACAGAGCTTCAGGGCCACTGGCTGCAGTAACTGTTTCATCCACAATGCCATGTGAAATCCAGCCAGACTTTCCGTGGCATGAAAGTGCAACAGGAGCAGACTGCTATAGGTGCTTCCAAAACAGCAACAACTGGCCATTCATAAGAATGTTGGAAAAGAAAGCTTTTAAAAAATAAATATTTTAATTGTCAGTCATCACAAACATCTGATCCACCATGGGGCAGGCAGGCTGTAAGCACCTGGGATATCACTGTAGTTACAAAAGACATCTAAAAGCACTGACTGCAGCTGCAAAGTAAGAAAGGATATTCCTTTCACTGCACCTGACTTGGAAAGAAGCATAAGGATTTCACACTTCTGCTGCCTAGGAATCCCAGGCTGTACATAGATAAGTTATACATAGAGAAAATTATGGTTGCTAGGAGGAGAAGCATTTCACTTAGCCAGAGTGGAACTGCCTCTCCCTTGCTGCTGTCTGTGACTACAAATACACAAGACAGACTGCATGTATACATGTGGACATGGTGGAGGGAGCAAAAAGCAGGAATTGGGCAACCTTTAATTTTCCAGTACTCAGGTACTCCAGGCTTGCTTCCTTTAATTCTGTACTGAACCTTCAGTTACCACATCACACAGTGACTACACAAAAGGCAGGCATTCCTGCCTGGAAGTCCTTAGTGCCTCTGTTAAAGGGGAGACAGCACTGATCTATTTAGCCAGTGCAAATGCCTGTGGAAATAAAGGTGCTTTCTGCACCTGAGGTGGTAAGGCATTGGAACAGGTTGCCCAGAGAAGCTGTGAATGACCCATCCCTGGAAGTGTTCAAAGCTAGGTTGAATGGGCTCTGAGCAACCTGGGCTAGTGGAAGGTATCCCTGCCCGTGGCAGGAGGCTGGAAGGATATGACCTTTAGGACCCCTTCAACCCAAACCATTGTACAATTCTATTTTGCTTCAAAAATGCTGGGTGAAGGCTTGTTTTATCTATATAACAATGAAATTAGTATAGATAAGGCCGAAGTAAAACATGGCATTGAAACTTTCACTCCTAATTAATTCCTTTGGTAGATACTCCTATTCCAGAGTATAAGCACTGAATTAAGATAATTCTAATTCTGAACTAGAACAACCAGATATTAATTAAAAATACAACAGTTTTGTTTAAGAAAAGATTAAGTAAGACAATTTGATGATTTCAAACTTACTTTCTCATGAAAATATTTCTAAATGTTTGACACTTCCATTTAGGGAGCAAATACTGTTTGTGGTTAAGAATCAAAGAAAGGAGGATGGGTGGTCTGGGAAGCTGAGGGAAGAATTAGAAGAATGTTCCAAATAAACTCTGAAGATATACTTCCCAAGATGAGACCAAACACAGTTTCTGCCCACGCAGGAGACAGTGCTGCGGTGGTAGGCAGGGAAGGCATTGGCAATGTTGAGACTGGCTGCAGGTTCAGGGGAAGCGATCCCCTAAGGTCAATGTGTTGGTAATACACCAGATGCCACCGGCACCACCTGGAAAAAAGGGGCTAGTGAGATCCAGTAAGAAATGGTTCCAGGACTCCAAGACAAGATCCCAGATCCAATCTCACTTATGGACCTGTGACAGAGATCAGACCACATCTACACAATGCCCTTGGATCCAAATATCCCTGAAGTTCAAGGTCTCTATTAGGGTCAAGCCCTATTTCACAAAAGGCTATTAAGCTTTGCACAATGCTGACCATCACTCCAGGCAGGATGTACATAAGACAGAGTGGAGGAAATATTAGTTACAGGGTAAGGACAGTATTTGGCTGGAAGGACCCTGATAGCATCCACCTTTCTGACCATCTGACTGCCTGGGTGCCAATGTAGAGACAGCACAGCTGAGAGCCGTCCCTTCCCTTGCTGCCTGAGACAGGGCTGACACTTCCCATGGGAACCGATGCTAAGCTGAGCATCTACAAAACAGTCTCTGGCATAACAGCCAGGGAAAACATGTGAGATGGTGGTGACTATTCTGAAACCTGATGACAAAGGAAGAGTCAAGATATTGCCCCAGGCAGATCTGCTGGGAGAATGCAACATCTGAAAGCAGTACGTCACCCCCTAGTTCACCTCTGTCATACCCATTTCTGTGATGGGACGCCACCAAGTGCTCCGTCTGCTGCATCCAAATCTGGCAATACTTTTCATTCAACATGTGCTTAAGCTGAAACACTGGAGGACCCCATATAGACCAATGAGCTCTGCTCCACCACTGAGCTGAATAAAGGCCTCCACACCCAACACCATGTGGGAGAAAGCTCCATCAGTGCTTTCAACTGAAAGAGTGATGGTGTGGAAAGAACATGTAAGCTAGGATTGCCACTGCATGGACACTCCTGGCAGATTATACATGTCACAGATACAACTAGCCTGAATCTGGTGATGTCAACTCACCTGTCAAAAAGGGGTTTCTCTCCACAATCAAAAGAATCCTGCAGATCTTTGACAAGGTTGGCTTGTCCAGGCATCCGAAAGAGCCCCTCCTCTGTAAGACCTCTCTCCCGAATAAAATCCACACACTGTTCCACCAGCAGAGGGGCCAAGCGCTGGCCATACTTCCGCTCGTACTGGACGGTGTCCTCCAAGCGCTGTCCAAAGATCCCTGACAGCAGAGAGCAAGAGAGACATCTGGGTGTCAGCTTAAACTCTTCCTGAGCTGTCGCTTGGGGCACACAAAGAGAGGAGCTTTCACATGGGCAGCCAGTGTGAAGGCCCAGTTTCTAACAGACTCTGAAGAATAAAGCTATTTTAAAAAACAAGAATTACATGATGAATCATTTTTTTTTTCTGCTCAACAGTGCTTCAAATTATCCTCTACTCTAGGTGGTTTATATCTCACACACGAGGAAGATGGGTTTAAGGTAATGTTTATGGTTATCCACGGCTGTGCTGAATTTGGATTAAGTAATTATACTTTCATTTCATCTTCCATCCCAAGAAGACCAAAACAAAGGTTACATTGACTTTATGGGACACATTTCCTTCCTGCATGCACCCACTGCTTAGGCTGTCACACAGCTGCCCTCCACTAGTTTGCAGCTGGCCAGCCCAACAGGCAGCAATTTAGGGGGGGACTGCTAACACAGCAGAGTACAGCTGTCAACATTAAAACTGGATATAGTGAGAATCTTCCGCCATCCTGGGAGACCCTTTCTATTTCTTTTCCTTTAATTACACTTGCTGAGTGAAAATTTAAAAAAAGCCCAAACAAACAGTAAAATGCATGCAAAATCCATTGTCCTTCCTACTAAAAAGTATATGCTGTACTTCTTGCATCTTGAAAATATCAGAAGTACCATATTCTCTAAAACCAGGCTGGCCCAGGTTAATTCTTTAGCCAGATCTACTGTAGACATGTATCATTAAGAACGAAGCCCTGTCTTTTTCTTTGGGGGGTATGGAGTTCCTGGCCAATACCAGCTGCTGAATGCCACTACTGGCATCAGATATTTGACAACGCAGAAGGGGCTCAGGCTGTAAGGGCCAGAGGTCTTCGTTCAATCCCTACTGCTAGGAGACTGCTCCATCTATAAGGACTGCCGCTGAGTTGAGTTCTGAAACTCTATTTCTAGCATCCTACAATGTTTGGTGAAGTAAAGGAGGATACTATCCAAGTTAATAATGTTTTGGCAATAAAAATTCAGTAAGTGAGGGAACCCCAGAATCTACTCCCAGAATTTCAGCTGACACCAGACCAGAACAGATAGGAAATTCTATTCAGGGATTTCTCAAAGCTAGAGGAAGTTTTCTACAGATATCAAGGATCTTTAGATCATTCATTCAGCACTCAGTTAAATCTGTAGGTCTGAAAAAAAAGCAGCGTGCTATATTGGAGTTACACTGTTTCACACCCAATAGCCAGAAGAAGTGTTTAATACTTGCACATATGTGCTCATATCAGGCCAGGGAATTTGGTCTTTTCTGAAGGCTCTACTTACCTTCCCCTGCTCGTGACCATGCGTTCCTTTTTTTTGTTTTTAGTGCTACATTCATGAGAGGCTGATAACTCTGGGTAGGATGTTCCCTAACCACCAACCACTGTTCTCCACAGAAGACACCATGTCAAACCATACCTGCTTTCTATATTCAGTCCAACCCCCCTGAATCCTCAATGAAACAAACCTCTCATTATCAGTTTCAATTCATTGAATGAAAGCTGCCAGAAGGATCCTAAAGTCCAATTTCCTTTCCCTGCCTATTTGTTACACATCAGAAGACAGAAACTCTCCTTATACCACAGCCTACACAACTGCATTACAGTATCAAAGCTGGAGGGCCATGAAAAGTCTCAAAGGAAATTCCCTCATCCTGGCAGGAGGGCATGCCCTGGAGCATGGGAGTGACTTATCTTTATCAATGTATATGTTGGATTTATTGCAGAGTAAAGGTTTTACTAGTTCTCATTTCTAATCTCTTTGAATTTTCACCGAGTTGGGTGTCTCTGAAGTCAGTCTCCAGGACGGGGAATCTCTTTCTGCTTTTGCACGGATTGCTTTGTAATCTCATCATGTAATCCCTGCTGTCATGATGGGGCATATCTATTTCCTTGAAATGATACATGCTCACTTTTCTAGATGCAAGACATTTAAGTTCAGGAAGGTCAGGATGTGGCACGTGTCAGGGCAATAGCAATTTTCTCAAATCCCTACATGCTGAGTATGTTTTCTGATGGGTCTCTCTGGAGAAAACTCTGGCAAAGAGGTAAATGCTCTGCAGTCCCCAGGCATAAAGCACATATATAATGTTCTTCTGTAAGCTCACGTTCTGATGTTCTACATTTAACTCATATCAAGGATAAAGGCAGTGTCAGACACACACATAAGCAAGCACACGGAACAACTATATGCATAATCTCCACTGAAGCTCTGTCTACTTTTCCCCAGCCTTGATTGGTCTGTGCTCAGCAACATCTCTAATACATTTCAGGCAATATCAGTCCTTGCCTTCACAGTCAGCTTGAATCACAACAGCAGGAGCTTTCTCTAGGTGCAATCTACCTGTGGGTGACTTCTGGTGACAAGGGGACTACAGTGAAATAGAGACCACTGACACAGAGATTAGATTAGATTAGATGTGATGCTAAAATAACAGATAGAGAGGTGATCTGCTTTGAGAGTCAGCTGGAGCAGCAGATGGGCCTTTCACAAACACAGTATCACCATTACTGTAGGTGTCTCCTGCAGAGCCAGATGCTGGAGATCCCATCTTTCCTCCTTCTCACACACTGAGGTCAGTAACATCTTTTGCTCCTGGATGAAAACAACAGTCTTTGGAGGAAATAAAGGCACTGAAATATTCTTATACTGCAATAACTCTCCACCTCCCTCCAGACCATTTCAAGTAAGTAACAAGAAAAACGAGGCAAGAAACCAAACATGACAGAGGATGAAGCTTATCTGCCTATCACATGATGAGTGAAAGGAGCTGGCACAAGTGTGCATTTCTTCTTGTGTGACAGTGTCTGCTGAAAGGCTGTGCTAGTGACATCACACAGTCTGCATAGGTCATTTTTTGGTGGGGAAGAGGACTCTGAAGCCATTTCCAGGGTGAAAGACTTCCCCCAGCCCAGCTCTCTCATCTGCCTCCCACCCTGGTTTGGCAGCCCCACTCCAGCCAAACTCCAGTTACAGATCTATGCCTTTCTCTCTCCCTTGAACTTGAACCCTTCTTTTCCAGGTAAGCATTAGAAGGGATAACCAAACATTGCTCAGACAAAATATTTCACCCAAGCTAAGCCTGTTGCTATCTGCAACTTTCCCTTTATTACGTTTTTCAGTTACACTGCAGCTCTATGCTTTGTCTTTCTCTCTATCCTACTTTTTTTTTGCTGAGCCATACACAAGGGCCACCACAGACGATGCTCAGAAGAAAGACTGCATCCAGGCCAAGTCTTCTGGCAGTAAGAGCATTATGGTTGGTGTTAAGAGAGAAAAAGCAGAGTTGCAATTAGTGGGACTGGAAAGTTGGCCTTGAAATTGTTCATCTCTGCAGTGGCTGCAGAACTTTTCCATGGCTTAGAAAAGTAGCGTTAAGGTTCATAAAAAGAGCAAGCTAAGAGCTATCTATGGAGTGGGGCTGGAAAGGGACTGTCAAAGGCAAGTTTGAGATGCTGACAGTTTCAGGCTTGCAGAAATCTTTCATCTGGGCATCTGCTGGGGGGCCTTGATGAAGTTCAGGAGAATTATCACCTGGACCCTCTCAGTGACACTGGCAACAGACTTAGCAGATGTGCCTGCTTCAGTATCCCAAGTCTACACAGGGCAGACTAAGGAACTGCTGGCTCTGTATCATTCATCTCATTTCCATCAGGTCCCAGAGCTTGTAAAAGTGATGTAGTAAAATGTCCCTGAAACTAGCAGTATATGACAACATCTGCGGTTTGGACAGGGACTGTCCTTCCTTGCAAGGAGGAGCAATGTGGAGCCAGTCACACACAGTCTCATCCGCCGGCTCCTCAAGGCACAGGCCTGTTTTTAATCACTGGGCCCTGCAGCTCAGACTGAACTTGGCAGCACTTCACTCCATTTGATGATCCTGCTGGAAGACATTAAAGTCTTTTTTCTTCATTCTTAAGAAGGGGAGCCAGTGCCATCCAGTCACACTCCAAACAGAGATAAGCTGGAAATAAAGCCAAAAGCTTACTAGCAACCTAAGGGTTAACTTTCC
The DNA here is from genome assembly GCA_013397915.1 of Daphoenositta chrysoptera. Lineage (NCBI taxonomy): Eukaryota > Metazoa > Chordata > Aves > Passeriformes > Daphoenositta > Daphoenositta chrysoptera. The sequence goes on along the minus strand of VZRO01001118.1, from coordinate 56,000 downwards.
TTGCCATACCTTTATCTATAGCTAGGCCCTTTTGTTTGGTTTCAAAGAAGAAAAAAACTCCAGCATGCCTGGAACCACATCCTTAATCTCAGAAAGATTGAAGAGATACCAAAAAAATGGGCTAGCAGAGCTACAGAATTTCCTTCCTCTACTCCAACAAGCTGCCTCTGTTCTTTACACACTGAGGTGACTCTTTGTGGAAAAAGCGAGCCAGGAATGATGTACTGACTAAGACACAGACAGGCTCTCTGTCCTGGCCTGAATGGCTCACCCACCAGCTCCAGGCATACAAAGCCTATACGTTCAGCTATGCTGTCCAGACATGCAGTGGGCAGGAAAATATATGCTCTCTGCTACATTTTTCCTCATCAGAGGCTCTGATTTCAACCAAAATAAACTAAAGACAGAGATAAAGTCAGTTTTTGAGTAGATTTTCTACATGTGGAGGACTAAGGACTCTGCATCTGCTTAAAGTCTGAAAAGTCCAGGCACACCTACGTCAGCTGTATGTACAACTTATTACACACAGGTTAGAAGATGTGTGGGAAGATAATCAGGCTTACACCTGGATGCTGCTATACAACAGTACATACACCCGCGCATGCATGTGGTGCCTCACAGACAGGCAGTTTATGGATATAAAGATTGTGTACGTGCTCACCTGCACAGGTAAGTGCCTGCTTTTACCTTCCCACTTTAATGCTTAAGTTCCCATTTATCTGTCCCTCTCACACATGAAAGCACTGAGAAAAAATCACGGGCAGACATTCAGAAAATGCATATGCTTTCAGAGCACAAAACACACACAAATCTTTAACTTGTTTCCCCTCCCCTAGCCCACCCAAGCACACACTATGTGAATTACTGCAGCAGCAACAGATAAAGGAATTTCATGGTAGGAGCCATATGTACCTAAAAAAAGATAATCCTGAACAACTAAACAATCCAGCCAGCCAAAGAATGCAAGAAGAGGAGAAAAGAAAGGAAGCAACAGACAATTAGGAATCAAGAAAAACTGATTAAATAACTTGCTCAGAGTCACACAAATGGGTCTGTGGTAGAACTTGGTGTCTTCTGATCCCGTCCCCAGAAAGCGTAGTGTCCATATACTAGAAGCTGATTGCTCTCATCCACATACATCCATTTAAATATTCTGTGTATATGCAAAGAGAAACACTCCTTCCCAAAACTATCTTTACATGCTAGCTTGATATCCAGTAGTATTTTTGGCCATAGACTCTGTCCTTCCCATTCCTTCCCCCTTTGTAAAGTCAGCTCCTATTTTAGATTCTTAGCCTCTGTCTAAGGCTACACTTAAATATCTGCTTTTCCTCTAGCAAAAGAAAACCATAACAAATCTAAACTCTGGAAAATCATCTCATACCTCTCGTTCTTGTGCAGCACTCCGCCACATGACAGGCGCTGAGCTTCAAGCAGAAACCAGGCAGTGTCAGACAGCAGGAGCGGCAGAGAAAGAAAGTCCTGACTTCAGGCATCAGACACATTCTGAGTCCCAGCACTGGCAGCTTTCCATTCACCCAGCACTACAGAGCAGAGAGCAGCCGGTCTGCCCTGGGAGATAATCTCGGCAGCACATCTGGTCTTAGCTCCACTACTCGGCATTAATTATGACTTGTGCAGAAAGCATTTGAACTATCCAATGAGATGCAGAGCTCCCCAGCTCGCTCCGCAGAGGGAAGGAGAGAGGAGAAAGACAGGCAGGTAGGGTCTTGCCCACCCTCGAAGCAGCCGCCAATGTAAACAGCAGCTAAGTATGGGTCACAAGTTTTAACAAAGGCATCCCCCATCGGCTCTGTAATATATTCATGCTCAAATTGCTTGTCAGATCTATTCTAGATAGCTGGAAAAGCTGAGCAACAGTTGCTCTCTGCATGCCACACTCTGGATCCTTCCTGATACAGGCAATATTACTGTGCTGCAGGCAACCTGGTGCCCTGGTCTGGCCTCCCATCTGCTTGCAAAGCACCAGAAGCAGAAACCTGGTTTTGGAGCGGAACATTTCCCCACAGTAGCCTTAGCACGCTCTGAGAGTGCCTCCACAGCTCTGGGACATGTTGGAAGGTCTGACAAAGCTTAGGAAAAACTACACTCCTTGACCTCTGCAGGGTTTTTGGTGCTTACTGCCCCTGCTTTAGCTCTTTACAGAGAAGGTGCCTGGAGTAATAGCTCAGCTGAATAACAGGCAGGGGAAGGGACTACAACTCGTTACATGTGAACCAAGAACCAGCCACTTTACTTGCAGAAAAACATTCACCCCCCCTCAGCTCCTGCTCTCAGGGTAAGAAGCCTGTCATTAACAAAAATGCTTACCATGCAATGCCCTGTGAAGTTATACAGAGGTCAGGACTCCATCCCATTCACAAAATGCACTCATGTGACTGCAGATCTGCAGCAGCCACCACCCAAAACCCTTGCACCAAGCTTCTGAGTAATTTTATCAATATTAGGTAACTTTTTCTCCCTCTGCAGGAAAAAAAAAAAAAAACAAACAAAAAAAAGTTGCATCTGTCCGCAGCTGCTCACCTGCTTTGGCTGTTAAAATCTCTGTGGTCACTATATAGAGCACATTCACCTTAACTTACTGGCCCACCCCTTTCTTAGCTACACTGTGGCCCAGTTTGAAAACAGTCTAAGAAGATACTGACCCAGCAGACAAGCTATGAGATCCTAGTCAGTGAGACAGTGTTGTCCCACAACAAACTCCTCTATATTCTGTTTTGACCAAAAGCTCCTGAAGAAAAGAATGCCTCTCACTATAAATGAAGGCAGTACCACGATCAAAAGCTTCAGTTCTTGAACATGGTGTGATTCTTAGGGCTTCTCACATGCAGGGCCAGAAGCTGGGACTTGGATGATCCTAGTGGGTCCCTTCCAACTCAAAATATTCTGTGACTGGCCAGATAGTAAGGTATTCCTTAGCTATTTATGGTATACCCTGAGCAGCATGGTACTGCACAGCTAGACACCAGAAGCCCAGTCAATATACTAGACAGAATTTAAAACACACTAAAGAATATTTAGAAAGTGATGGAAATCCTTAAACCAAAGGTACAAATGAGGTCCTGAGTATTCTTCACACCTTTATTATCCTCTTTCCTTGTGGTGAACACAGCAGGCTGCAGGTTAGGGAGAGCCTGCCCACAATGATAACTGGTGAGTGGGACCAATCCTTTTTTAAATGGCTGAGACACCACCAGAATTTCTGGCACTATTTCCTGGAATAATACCTCAAAACGTGCCACATCTGCTAGTAACATTATGGAGCCTAGGACTTGGTGTTTGGGATGGGAGCACAGGAGATAGCAAATGCAGACTTTTATTCTTCCATTCATATCTCCATTTCTGTTTCCCATCTCTCAAAACACAGGAACAAGGAGGTATCCAATGAAATAGAAAGTCATGCTGTTGAACATGAGTATTGTTATACCCAAAGTATAATTAAGCTGTGAAATTCACAGCCTCTCTGTGGCCAAGGACACAGCATGACTCAAAGCATGATTAGATTTCAGCGGAGCTATGAGATGATGAAGCTGATGCAAACTCTTCTCCAAGAAACAAACACAGCTCTCTGGTGAGAGAAAAAAGCTGGAGCACATGCTTGCTCACATAAGCACCAGAACTGAGGCAGAAAATGGCATCTGCTTCAGTGTTGTTCCCTGCATAAGGTAACTCTGCAACTATAGCTGTCCTGTGACAGCACCACTGTCCTACACACTCCACAAGTACCACCTGTCTTCTTATATGAAACTCTTAATCCTTTTTTAAAAAAAATGGTGCTAAAATTCATGACTTAGACTACAGAATATGATGAAACTGGAATAAAAATCACAAGATAATTATATATTTTTTCTTTTTAAATTTCTACGTCACACTTGGATCCTTCTTTCTCTGTTAACCACATTTGTCAAAAATGAAATCCAAGATTCACACATCATCACTGGATTGCAAGGGCTGCAGACTCCAGTAGTGTACTTGATACTGCAAGAGTAGCAGTATAATCCAAAGAATTTGTCACATTGCATATAAAATACCATCAAAATTTTCACCTGGAGATCTCCCCATACACATGTGCCAAAGAGAGAAGGGGTGATGGAGACTGAACTCCCTTCTTCCCCACTGGTATGAAGTTGTTTAACTGTAGAAAAGTTTAGCAGCTCTTATTTTCTACAAAACAACTTAGGTTTATAAAATTGTTCAGACATTATATATCCCATGAACTTGCTGCTGGGGAGCTGGATGCATTTTCTTTCCCAGTGTCATTGCAGGGAGAGAGCCCTAGCACTGCTCTCATGAGCTAGCACCACTGCAGTTACTCTGTTGTAGGTACCAGAACAGATAGAAAGCAATCTGCCTTCACACATCACTACAAGCCTCAAGATTGGCTGGGAAGTTCACTATAGCTCACACAACCTCTGAAAACCCAGGCATGTTTCATGTTTGGCATCTAACTCAGGTGAAATTCAGTCTTCAGTCTGGTTGCAACAGACAGGAATGGGGAACCCGCATGAACTCAGAGCACTTCTCCTCATCTCTGATTGTGAGCAACTTGTTGGCTTGCACAGTTCTAGCAAGTGCCCATGGGGTGTGTGTATTTTTAGATGCCGGCTTAGAGGATTAGCTAATATACAGGTACACTCAAGCAGATCTGAGGGAGCTCAGATGTAGGAAATTGCTCTATTTGTACAAAAGGGCCTAGTACCAAAGTTAGAACCACAGCTGAAGTTCCCTGTTTTCCAAGACGGTTGAACTTTGTACAGACTCATTTTTTAACCTAGGTAAACCTGGGCACATCTTTCATCTGCTGAAAGCTGGCAGTGAACTGGCTAGAGGTGATCAGTCACAGAGATGAGCCCAGCAGGAAAAGCTTCAGCACGAATGTCTTCTGTACAGAAATTTTCCCTTCCTATTTCCTCCCTCTCCAAACACTTTGGTCAGATCTTTCTCTCAACAAAATTATGTCTCCACACCCCTCACCTGCTCTGGGCTGGGGTCTCAACCTTTACTGGTGAAATTAAGTCTTTTGAGGATAAACAGACTTCTGTTTACTGACTGATAAAGCAGTTCACTCTAGGTTAAAGATTAGCAAATAGCTATGCTCACCTTTCTACCACAGCAGATTCTTAAGCTGTGTGATGTGTGTTCCCATCTCTCTAAAATGTGCCAGGAAAGGAACTGACCAAGCAGCACTGTAAATTACCCTGTGATGGACTGACTGGTTTCTGCTCCATGTTGAGATTGTAACTGTGCTCACAGAGAAAAGATGATAAACAGACCTAAACATCACTTAACCACAGAATCCTGAATCCAGAGCCAACCCCCTGTGTTTATTGCTCTATTTGTCTCTAAACAAAGGCAAGAGCATTTAGAGAACAAAATATCAAGAGCAGCAAAAAATGCCTTTTGGCAATCAGTGATCTGGACCAATGTGCCCTGAACAACTCCTTTCTCCCCACAACCTAAGATCATATTTTACAGAAATTTTTACTAATTGACTCTTGCATATGTCTCTCTATGTTTAAAAGACAGCTTCCATTCAATTGTCTGAAGCTATGTCTATAGAAAGCACCTGATCAGCAGGTCATCTCTTTCAAGTGGTGCTGCTTCTTTATGCCCCCACTGCACAGAAAAGCTTTACAAAATTCTGGGTGTTGGTTAGTAAAAAATAGTTATGACGTAGTGTAATTGTTGCCTCCAGCGTCGCGTCTCTAGAGATGGATGAGAATTTCAGCTGTGGGTTCAAATGAAAGGATCACGGAGTCTGAAACCTCTAGTATGGAATAACATCATTCACCTGGATTTCTGGCCATTCAGGAACCTGGCAGGGACTGTGATCCAGACTCAGAGCCAACATTTAGCACATTAGGCACTTTTATCCATTCAGAAAGCCGAACAAGCTTATGTCCTGAAGCTTTTCCATATCCCAAGCCTTCCCATATCTCAAGGTTGATAACCTAAGCACAACCATTCATTGAGATGCAGACAGGATCAACACTGAACACATGGATTTTTATCCAAATCAAACGTCATCATAAATACCTCTGTCAGTCTCTAACTTTGAATTGTAAAACTCACTACCAGGTCAGTTGTATATGGTTTCACTTCGTTGCATCCTCAAACTCAATGAATGATGAAAATCTGTTACCTAATTCCCATATATTTATCTTTATCCTCCACTGTCCACCTAAAATCCTCACCAACAGCTTCGCCACCCAAGCAATAAAGTCATCGTCTAAGTTCCAACAGCTGAACCTGACCAGCTGTGCTTGGGGAAGGGGCAGCATTTAGCTCCTATATGTAAAATAGGTAAAACAGTTCAGTAAATTTGAGAGCCTTTAAAGAACACTTCTAGAAGTGGTAAAGAGCTGAATGTTCCCTTCTCTAACCTGCAACTTAGAAGACATGAAGGGAAAATTGCAAGTCCAATTATAGGGTGATGACGGAGAAGAAAAAAGGAGCAACTGTGGATGAGAGAAGGGTAACATTAGAAAGAAAATAGGAAAAGAGAAACAGAGTGAATTTATTTTTTCCCAGCTCCTAAATGGTTAAAATTGCAACTTGCAAGGAGCACGCTACCATTCCCTTTCATTCAGTAATCACATATTCTCACAACATTCATCAAAGGACTAATACACAGAAATTAAAATACTTGCCTGCAAGCTGAGAAACACCACAGGAACACATTTGTCCCATTAATACACTGCCAGGACATGCAGTGGGAACCACCAGTATTTTAAAGACTGTCAGCTCTCAAATGTCTAACATGAGTCTAATGATTACAGGAACAGTCTCACTGAGAAACCACCAGTGAAGGGGGTGGTACTGGTCAGACTGTGTGCTACAGGCAGTAGCCACCAACAATATAACAAATGCACAGCCACTGTCAACCCTCTGCGGCACTTAGTAGCTGAAGAGAAGAGGCAAGCAAACACAAGCCTCATCGTATTTTATCTAAAGTTGAACTGCTCTTTGTAAAAGGCATATTAAGCTAGTGACTACTTCCAGAAATGATTCTTTGACTGCCCAGGTAGATTTATCTTCTATGAACACATCTAATCGTATTTTTAATCCATTTATTCTTTTTATTTCTGCATCTTGTGACAATGAGTTTCACAATTCAATTGTGCTCTATGTGAAACATTTTTTTTCTTGGTGTAAACCTCATAACTGTGCAACTGCTCAAATTCTCCTTAGATGTGTCATTTTATCCATCAGACCTTCCTGCAATCTTCTCTTTTCCCAGGATCTTTTCGAAGGTTTTTTTTTTTTTTTGAGGAAAGGGCTTCAGATAGATTTTACATTTTAATTGCTTATACAACCTCTGGAACACAAGGCCAATTCAGGGCTAGCTTGTATTAAAAATTCTACCCTGAGCTCAAAAAACCTTTCCTAGCACAAGTTTCATTCAAATGAAAACATACTCATATGATGTTTCATTTTATCAAATCAGTGTTTCCCAAAGAAAAGAAGTTCCATCAAGCAAATCCCACGAAAAGCTTTACCCTGCTTACCTGCAAATGTAACAGAGGTGACTGCTGTTTGTAGTTCTTCCTCTGTTTGTTAATCCGGTTGTACAGAGACACTGAGAAGCTGACTGCGATTCCCCAGCTCTGAGTCTCTGCTCTTTGGTGCCCCAGACTGTCCATGGGAACGGGTAAAGCACTAGAAGTTCATTCAGCTGATGCCAAACTGCATCATCCTTCAGAAGCCACTGGAACGAAGCTGGCTGGTGACAGCTGGGGATAGTACTGCAGCGCAGAACTCGTGCTGCAGCTTGGGGCTTTTGAAACCAGTAGCGGGGGACTTTCCCCCTGAGGAGCCCTGACACAGCACTCCAAGAACATCCATTTCTGCTTTGGGATGACCAAGCTACTGCATGGTCTCCACTCAGAGCCCAGACTAGCCTGGGCACTAGTACTGAATGTCACCGAAAGCCTTGACCCAGCAGCTTTAGAGGTGAAATATGTGCAAGGAGCAGGGGAGCAGGATCTGACTTCAAAAGGTAAGATATTTAAAACCCAGTAAGGAACACCTTGACATGCTTTAGTTTTGCTTTTAGTTTTAGACCCTTCCATCAAATTTTTCTACATACTATATATCAACCTTGACAAGAACCACTCTGAACCTTCTCTTCTTTAGGCTAAACAATCCCAGCCTCCTCAGCTTCTCTTAGCATTTTACTTGCACAGTTTTTTCATCATTTTAGCGGCCTTTCACTTGACCCACTCCAGTAATCCCACGTCCTTCTTATCCCAGGCAGACCAGAATCGGACAAAGCATTCCAGGTGTGGAATTACTAGTGCTGAGGTGAAGGAACACCTCCCTGAACCTGCTGGAAATGCTCTTCCTAAAGCAGCCCAGGAATTTGCTGGCCACAAGGGTGCTTTACTGGCTCATGTTCAACTTGTCCAAGAGCATCCCAGTTCTTCTCTGCAAAGATGCTTTCCAGTCAGTCAGCTCCCCATATGTGCTATTGTCTACGTGCATCATCTGCAGGTGCAGGACTTTGCATTACTTCTGCTGAACTTCATGGGGTTCCTGTTCACTCCACCCCTCTAAATGACAACACAATCATCTGATGCACCAATCAGTCCTCCCAATATCATCTGCAAGCTTGCTGAGGGTGTACTCTGTCCCATTATCCAGGTCATTAACAAAGCTGCTAAACAGTACTGGCCCCAGCATTGCCCTTCACATCCCTTGCCAGATTCAGCTCCAGATTGCTTTGGCCTTCTTAATTCCATTCCTGCACACTAAGGAATTTCTCTGTATCCCTCCTCTTACATCACCTGTCCCTGCTTCCACTTCTATGCTCCCATTTTAGCTAATGAGCTTTGTCACAAGCATCTTGTTCATCCATGCAGACCTCTGCCACCTTTGTTTGGTTTCCTGCAGAAGGAAGAGGACTGTTCTTGAGCTTGAAGGAAGTAATACTTGAAAATCCACAAGATCTTTTGGTCCCATCGTCTCTCCAGGACCATATCCCATGGCATTCTTCCAAACATATCCCTATGGTCAAGGTCCACGGTTTTAATCTATTTGCCTTGCAGAACAATGCCGTCAAAGTGGTTCTTTTGCAGATAGTCATTGTCAGCTCAGGCAAGTCATCTGACTGCTCAATATTTCAGATTCCTCCTTAACAAAAAATGAGGACAATTGCCTTTCCCTACCTCAGGGCTGTAACACGATGGTAAAATATGTTGCTCACAAAGCAGTAATAGAAGCCCCAGATATATCTGACAGATACACATTAGAAAAAAAGAACTTACTCAGGTCTCAGAAATAGAACTTGAAACATCGTCTGTTGTAAACAGTTCTGGCAGTGAGAGCCACTTCCAACTTACTTAAGTTACTGTATCTTAGTTTCCATATCTACAGGGGTACCATCTGCTTGGGATACTTTTGCCTGGGAGCAAGGCTAACCCAGCACCTCCTCTCAGATGACTCAGGCATCCTCTAGTCCTGGGCAGATACCTGACCTCATAACCCCCATCATCTTTCTCCTCCTCTTCCCCTGGCTGGGCCCATCTCCCGGCATTAGACATCAGCAAGAGCAAACACTGACAAGCCGCATCAGGCGCCAGCTATCTCAGCGTAGAGATAACAGCAGGTATCAGGCACAACAAACACCCAGCGCCACTCCCCAGACACCTGGGGGAGCCTGCACAAGGGGAGCCCACCCTGACATCTCCTGACCCAGTCAGGAATCCTACTTGAGGCTGTCTGGGGGAGCCCACTAAGAAGAAAGGGAGTAGAAACCTCCTGTCTTTAGACTGGGCAAATAACAGAAGCCATCTCCCTCCTCCTCTTCGTTATCTCTTCAGTGGTATTTTAGTATCTTAAACTCGCTGACATGGCTCTAGGTTTATGATGCTCTTACTGGAAAATTCCCATATCTCAGGTGGAAAAATGAAAACTCAAGACTTCCAAAACTTAATGTCATATCCTAGCTCCTAAATAGTTTGGCATCCTGGTGGACACGCACCTAATATCAATATCTGACCCTTCAATACAGTCATGTTTGCTCTCATGCAGATGTTATCTCAAAGACATTTACTCATCTGAAGCAGGGTTTCTAATTAGGCCTATGTAGGGCTAGTCTTCCATTACCCATAAGGACATTGAGCCAGGAATTAAATTATACTTCAGACACTTGTCCCACATCTTGCAGCTCTCCCCTAACACAAGACATAATTGCACAGAGCCCTGGTTCCAAAAAAAAAAAAAAAAAACATGCTCTGCACTGTTTGCTGGCCAAAGAAGAAAGAATCCACACATCATGGTTTATCTATATGGGAAAGATGTCTGGAATTAATGACAGCAGAACAGCTTCCTCAGTGGACACTTCTTCAGATCCCACCAGTTTAACAGTGACTATTCCTCCTGAGTAGAGAAACTATTCATTAAGCTCTTGCAACACAATTACTTTGTCACAGGGCAAAGCTCTTCATGTTTGCCTAAGGGAAACACATCCCTTCCAACTGCTTCACCTCCCCTCCATCACAAGTAACTGATGAAAGCTTGGGATGAAGAGGAGGAGAAATTAGGATCAAGTAATGGAGAAAGGAAGGGGCTGAGACATGTATTTCTGGCAGAGAAGCGAAGAACTGCTCATGGCAAGACAGAATATGTAAACAGAAAAAAACAAACACAAACATAAACATAAATCAAGATTAACACAGAATGATTCTGTCCCCATGCTGTGCTGGTTGTGTGCTGTGCTGTGAGAGTTATGCCCCTTGGCATTCAACTCAGGCACCAAAAAGCTGAGGTTTTGTATCTCATGGCCAGAAATTTAGTCCTAGACAAACTGTTTTACAGCTGATGCAAGACAGACATGAGGAAGGCATGCCAACTGAGAGGTGGGCACACGGAAAGGAATTTCCTTGCAGTGGCTGTACCTCCTCAGACTAGAAATACAATCCCACCACATGTGTACAGACTAAGATCTCCTCTCTCCCCCAGCTACACCAAACACTTTCAACGCATCCAGCTTGGGAGGGCAAGGGCAAGGTCACTCTCACTCAAGCTTGTGGCTACAAACCCTTTGATTTAGCACTGTGGCACTTCTACAAACACTTCACATTAAAGAGCAGCCACTGAACAGTAGGATTGTAGGACACAGAAGGACTCTCCAGATAAGCTTTTAGTGGTGTAAACTTGGAGAAAAATTTGTTTGTCCCAGAGGTAAGAAGGATGATAGAAAACAGTTTCAATCACCCTCTGTCAGAATGTGCTACAAAACTCGCTTTTATCAAGTCACTGGGACAAACTTCTTTCTTAAAGACAATCAAAATGTATAGAGTACTCTCAAATCTCTGTTTACAAAATCTTCTGCTCTGAATGAGATGTACTAGACTCAAGAATTCAGGAGCCTGAAACTCAAGGAAACTTTTTAGAGATTATTTTCTCTATAAACAGGCCAGCTCTTCTTCAAAAGACTTAGGAACTCTAGGATTTTATTTTAAGGCCACATTTGAAGTGTATTTCAAAGAACACATTCCATATGGCTTTTAAACCTGACTGTGTCTTCTATTAGTAGTTTGTGAACCTCAGCAGCTTTGGGGAGTTTTGTGTTTTATTTTAAGAAACCTTTGCTGTTCACCTTTAAGCACAGTTCATGTGCCCACATCAACACGCAAGAAGGTACCTTCAACCTTTTTTTATTTATGTTTCTTCAATACATCAGCAAAGATTAAAGAGTGGTTAAGCCTCCCCTTTTATCTTGGCATAATTCATTTTTACACCATATCAACCTTCTCCAGGGCTGGATATTTGCATATTAATGATGAAGCCTGCTTTTTAATTCCTCCCTTTAGCTTAATATATTAAAAAGTGTTGATAGATAAGACTTGGCTCTCAAATTAGCGGTGGTGGCAAAGCACAGTTCGAATTATTCAATTAAAATAGAGACAGCTATGTTTATTGTCCTCCCACATTTGAGTTAAGCTGGAATTTCACTCAGAGAAACTGTCCTGCTCTGATTATGATGGAGAAGGTGTAGGTTTGATAATTTCCCCAAACTGGCTAAAAACCATTCAAACAATGGTTTGAATATCTTTACTGTTTCCCAGTTATTGAAATTCCTATACTGTTGCCCTGACTTTTGCAGTCTTTCAATGTTTTCACTTTGTGATAGAGTTTCTCACGCACTTTCTGTAAACACAGTCATGTTTTGTTAACTGTCTCTATTGTTTTCATTCTTTCTCCTGAGGCAGAGAAAGTTTGATGGACTTTTCAGTTGACCAGTGTGGTTAGAAGAGGTGGTAACCTCATCCTCCAATCCATGGTCATTCCTAGAAGCAGATACATATGAGAGAAATAAACGGCCGGGTCCCTTTTCCTGGCTCTGGCTTTGACCTGGCAGAACTTGAGTCTGGCGTGCTTCTTTTCGCGTCCAAGTGCAACACTATACACTGTTTGTGAAGCAAAGAAACTGAGGATGCAGCTCCCTGGTTTCTTTAACCCAATTTATGTGTGGGTTGCAGTCAGAATGAACAAGCCTGCCCTCTTCCATGCCATCATGTCTCCTCATTGCTCTCGGTGTGCTGGAATTACTAGAGTTGCAGCTGCATGGTTAGCGGGGCCAAGGCATCAATCTACCTACAAAAATCCTTGCCCCCTTTTTTTCCCTACCAGGTCATTTCCTACTGCACAACTCACAACCCTCAGTATTAGCAGAATGAAGTGTGGTGGGACCACACGGTTGCCAGGGGCAGAAGACCACTCCTGACAGTAGCTGGCACTTCACCAGCTCAGAGAAGTGACCAAGTGACCACAACATAAGAATCTGCTCTTGCAGCTTGGACTACAAAGCAGGCACAGTCAAGCCAGCTTTAGGCTAATACACTTGAGTATTAGGGGAGAGACCTCAGGCTAGACTGATTGCCCAGCTGTACTCATGTTCTTGGGCAGTTTTTATCCACAGAAAGAGAAAAAACATAGATACACAATTGCAATTCCTTCCAACTCTGTAAAGGCCAGTGCTTCTCTTCTACAGTGCTTAAGCCAGCTCCCACCAACAGCCAAAGCAGCCTTTACTGACTTTGATCACTGAACCAGATCAAGTCTGCAGCATGTGAACATAGCAACAAACAGAAGCTGCTGTATTCCCCCCTGCACTGCTGTAATCTCCCCTGTGCTGCCTTGCTTCCACATTCTCATCTATTTCACTTTATGTTTTTTGGTGCTTCATAGGGCTCCAGTTCTGGAATTAATGTAAGAGTAAGAGCATTCTGCCTCATTCAAAGAAAAGACAAAAATGTTATCTGACCACTTTGCAGAGAAATTCAAAGGTAAAGAAATGTAGCCAATTAATTAGGACAATACTAGCTCCATACAGAAAGAAACAAACCAAAAAAAGGAAAACCATCACTACCTTTACGCCATTCTCATGTTTTTGTTTTTAAAATATTAGGATTTTTAATTATTTATTATTTCAATACTTAAAGATATTTGTTTTGAAACTACCTCAAGAGACTGACAAAACACAAGCAAACCATGAAGCCAAATTTGCACTGATACCAGCAGTGCTGACAATACCATGCCCTAAAGATGGCTATTGCTAGAGAGTGCACTATTTACCATGACTGAATGTCTCATTTTTCCTCACAGTATTTCTCGAATGCATTTTGCAAAGGTATAAAATACACACCATAAGCTCTACTACAAATGGCCACAGAAATACCAGCTCTGAGATTCTAAGACTTCTGATGAAGGACCTGCACTGATCTCAGTCTAAAGGACCCTTCAGTGTGGACTGGAATTCAGAAGGGAAGCAAAACAAGCACATCTTCATGTTTGAGGAGAAATTATGGTAGACCTGTTTTCTACTAGAAAGTAGAGGGCTTTGTCTGTCCACCCTGGGTAAAAGTGACTAACAAACACTGCGTCTTCTGGTGCATCAAGGTTGCTTTTTCCCCCCCTAGATCCAGGAAAAATAGTAACTTCATTTCAGAGAAAGTAATTGTATTACCTAGCCCTTATCTGGCACTTTTTTATCTCTACCTCTCAAAAGAGGTTGACAACACTATCTGCAGACAATACCACTATTTGCATGAAGTCCATCAGTAGTACACAAGTCACTTCAAAGCACAGTTTCCACTACCAAGCCAGTAGCTGCTGTCACCAACACTGAACCCAGAAGAAAACATCTGTAAATCCTTTTTCTATGCTAAACCACAAAAACAACTCCTATCTAATGTATGGACTTGAAAATTTGAAGATTGTGGTATAATATCAACACTGAAAGTCTGGACTTTTTGTTCATTTTAACTACAGGGATTGTCAACAACTGTATTACACCTACAGGTGTTCACTCAGCCTGACACTGTTCTTCCTCAAGCTACACCCCCATTGAAGCCAGTGGAAGCTTTGCCTTAAGCACTGGGCCCTATGTTAACTTAACTAAGATTGAAAGTTTTGTTGTCTCTGGCTGTACAGATGTTCGAGATGGGCATCTGCCCTTATGGAAGAATATTGAGATAACTGGACAAATCTTTCATTCCCATAAGGTCCACAGAATAATTTGCCATAAAAAACTGAATACTGACAATAGTGATATGTTTGTTGTCACCACCCATTTCTGACTGAGACAGTTATAGAATCTGGATGTGCGCTCCCGTTTCATTCCTGTCCATCCCCTGGCAAGAGAAAGAAAAATCAACCTCATCCCTTGCTTCAAAACACTTCAGACAATCCAGAGCTTATCTAGACATCTCAGTGATTTTACAGTGTTACACATATCCTAGTATCACAAGAATATGTTTTACCTTGAGGCAAATGTTTTAATTTATGTGCATGTGAGCTATTTGCAATACCTCCACCAAATGGAGCCCATAGAACCCGTCGGATGGCTTTCACCCAATCTTCCATTTCGTTCTGGGAATTAGCCATGAGCAGGAAAGCCTCATGATTGACAGGCATCTTTTCCCGGTATCCTGCACCACCTGAAAGACAGAAAACAAATCTCTTTTAGTATCTAGTTCAGAATAGAGCAACCAATATTTAAAACCACCAAAAATCTGGGTCAAAATAATCAAATTGTTATTTTAATAGAGCAGTTTTACAGACAACTCCTACTGATGTGCTGCAGCACCCACAGAGCACAGGTTGATAGAAGATCAAAGCAGAAGTGCAAAACATGCATTTCCAATGTGGGAAACCTGGAGATGTTGTATCTGCTGTCTCAGCAACAAGAAAAGCAAAAGCACAGGCCTTAAGACCCTATAGGAAAAGTAAGAAATTAATTCCACATACCTGTGCTGAGATATTGAGAGATTTTTACCCAAAAGAGGGACCAAGTGCAATGTAAGACATTTGAAAGTGCTTCAGATGTAGAAGTCACGAGAACATCCACTTTCCCGAAGTCTCTGGGATATTTACAGTCTCAGTAGAGAGAAAGACACCCATTCTGATTTCGGATCCAATTCAGAACNATATTTACAGTCTCAGTAGAGAGACAGAGAGACTCTCAGTAGAAAGAAAGAGACCCATTCTGATTTTGGATCCAATTCAGAAGAAACTTAAGAGCTGGGGATGTGATTCTGACTCTTCCACTTGATATAAGAACTTTAGGAGCTATTTAATGTCGGTGCATAACATGTCAGAAAAGCACTGACCAGAATATCAAATTCATTCAAGCTGTCATAAAAAAACTGTCCCTTGTGGATATTCCAAGACTTGAAACATTTTGACCCTTCTTTTCCTGTTTCATTTTTAGGTCAGCACTCACTCCAGCCAATTTAAATCTTCCCCTCACCCTTCATTTTATGTTCCAGAGCTGGATACAACGCAGTGAGTGCCACATAAACACAAAAAAGCTTTATTAGAACAGTCTCTGTATGAAAAGGCTACTGATCCTGTCCAATACAGCAGCTGCATCCCCAGTGGCCTGGAGCTTCTCCATGACCATGGAAACTGCCTTTGGCTTTGCTACAGAGATAACATCTGAGCCATTGTGTCACTGTGGTTTCCACACTTAATGGCTTTCAGCACCTACTGGCAAGCTAAAGCTGCCAGCCTGTGCTGAGCAGCTGAGATTGCCTGTCCGTGGAATTCAGAGATAAGAGCAGGATGATGGTATGCTGTGGTTTCTGCAGAGCTGATTTAGCATACACAGAGCATGTGCTTCTTAAATCCTTGCTAATCTGGGGAGAGAAGCAACCTGGGAGCTGCCTGCAAGCCAAGGAAGTACTTTTTCTTGCTATTAGTTATTTTCTTGCCTTGACACACTCATGGAAGGTTTATTGATTTGCAAAGCAGAAGTGGTAAAATGAGATGCATTTGGAAGTATTTTGTTGTTTTCTGAGAAGCAGTTCATTAAACTGGGAAACTGAGGCAGTCTTTCAGTAAAGAGGAGAAACAACAGTCACCAGGGATTAGTCATGCAGCTTAAGAAACAAAAGCCATGATGCTTTTTCCCCACATGTGCCCAAATTCTGCTTTTTTCCTCACAGCATCCTCTTGGACAGTCTCCCATTTTTTAATTTACTGAATTATTCATATTCCTTAAGGTATTTGAAGAGAACAGCTCTCTTGCTCGAGGCTAGGATGCAGGCTTCTGAACAGATCAATGTCCCACCATACTGCACTGCAAGGATGGCAGACTTCATCCTTCTCATACACAACTGTCAGAGCAGGAAACTGCACCCTGTGAAATTCCTGTCACGGCCTAAATCTTTTTACCAGCATACTGAGCCTCACGGTGAAAGCAGAGGTCGTGAAGTCCAATTCTGGTACCTTACCCAGCAGACCTACTGACATGCCCTTTTTCACAATCAAGTATTTTATAGGAGATACGACTGAAAGAAAGAGGCTTTCCACAGCCCTCAATACACATCAGAAATGGGTTTCAGGATGTAGTATTTGGCAGATAGATGGCCTGAACTCAAGCTAGGCCATCATTCTTCAGAGGAATGAAACAGCCTCAAAAAGACATTTACTGTATGGGTCCCACCACCAGCAAACAACTGAGTTTGGTCAAGGTAAAAATATATCTTAAACTTCTTAAGTTTAAAGGCACCAGCTGGGACCTTGCCTACCCAGGCCATGAAGGGCAAGAAGAGACCAGAAGCTTGTCTTAGAATTAAACACAAACTGTAAATTTAGTGGAGTTAGCTGCACTAACTCATACAAAGATTGCCATAAGAAGCACAGTAAGCAGAGGATGAAGATGACTTACTGGAATTCTGCAAAACTGGCATCAGGATCTTCCCAAGGAATCACTGTGCCAGAGGGATCTGACTGTAAGTCCCCCTCCCCCTAGGATGTTACTTTTTGAACAGCCAGCTGCTTTCTAAATCTTCATAGACAGCTATCATGCAAGCATTTAGGGAAAAAAAAAAAAAAACCCAAAACATTTATACTTCTATTTGAGTCTATAAAAGTAAAAACTGGATGGAAAAAAAAGACTCCTGTACACACTAGACCTGAGATTCTGCCAAAGACTACATATAGTTCCTCCATGTTTGGCTTTCACCACTGAAACTTGAAATAGGAGCAAGGTCATGACCCTACAATCTGCCTGTGGGAGAGTCAGTAGTGACTAGACATGTAAGTACAAGCAAATGAAGGCAACTCCACACACGAAGGCCAGCTTAGAAATAAGAATGTACTTCAGATTTGCTTCTTATGTTAGCATGATGTGACTATGCAGTGGAAGAGCATATAGACCCACCTGCAAACATTTTTCTTTTTTAATAACATTTTACTCATATTTCTTTGTATATTTGGCTGGTTTGTTTCACTACATCCTTGAGGCATCAAGCAGAAAAATTAGGGTTTACTAAAAGGCAGAGTTCAGACACATCTCTCTACATTGTTGTGACATTCAACAGCTTTTTAGTCTTGGTAGTCACAAGAATGAGAAACAGCCCAATTCAAACACCTAGATCCTCTTAAAAAAGCAAACAAAAAATCCAACAACCTCCCCAAATAGCCCAAGGAAACAATGTCACAAGAAACTTCTAAGAAGTCTCGAATTTTACCTGAAATTCACGGATGATTTCTTTTACAGGCTCAGACTCAAAACAGGATCCTGTAATGGATTTCAGGTTTGAATTGGAAACACAACACTGTATCAATTCAAACACACTAGACTTTAGGAATTGTTTCAGGAAAACAATTTCAAAGCTTCCTGCCCAGAAACACTTGGAGATAGAACTTTAGTTTTGCCTCTCACAGCAGGATGAAGTTCATATTCAGCTACTGAATTCCCACCTCCTCTCTGCCACTAAGGGAGCTTCAGCCCTTACTATGGTTGATGTTGAACTCTAACCCTGAAGCACTCAAGTTATACTTCTATTGTATGAATCAAACAGGGTGTCTGGCTACTCAGCACCATGACAGGGAAGAACACTCTGTTAATGATTTTAAACACAGACAAGGGTTTTTCATACCCTTGAACAGAATTTCTCACTCATTTTTAATCAAGCTTCCATATTAACAAGACTGGGCCTCAGAGACAGACCCTGTGTAGCTCAGGGTTGCCATAGGCAGACATTCCAGTCCTTTTGCTCAAAGTTACTTTCATCTCCAGACCAGAGACAAAATAAAGCTGTATGCAAACACAAATTGAGTGCAAGAGTCTCAAAAGAGGTGGCAGGAACAGCAGGTTTAACTTTGGGGATGAATACTCCATCTGCTTTAGCATCAGCCTATGACCAGGGGATCCTGTATTCAGTTGCCTGCTGTGTATGCTGGACAAGATGCACTGGATTTTATCTGTATCCATGAAGCAGCTCCATTTGCCTCTCATCCAGGTGTACAGAAACTGGACCACTTGAAGAGTGGGAAAGGTGATGGCAACCATGTCAGCATATACAGTAAATGTAAGAGCCTAGAAAGATTAAGATACTTGTTTGGGTGTTGCTCCCCATCAAAAGGGCTGCAGGTCCCAGCTGACTTGAATGCTTTGCTGCCCCTGTCCCAAGGTATCTTTGCCTGGAGGGAACAGTTTAGCTCCAGGCCCCTAGCTACAGTGCCCAAATACTCTCTCCAGAACCAGACTAATTCAAGCAGGAAGAACTGCTCTCCAAAGCCTCCACTCATGGTTTCTGCATTTCATAAAGCCTAGGAACCATGACCTGCTAATGGCAGCATTCACCTCAGGTAATGTCCACTTCCTAACCCTTAGAAATAGTCCTCCTTTCAGCTCTACCCCCATGCCCCACAAAAGGAAAGGTTAAATGCAAACCCACTGGGACTAAATCTTGCTAAAGAGGTCAGATGGAGTGCTGCAACAGTAGCAGGAGTCACAATCTACTCTTCAAGTCCCTGTTTACTGAAAATTCTTTTTTCGACAATCCCTAGTCTGGTAAGCATTCACCAGAACATGCAAAGCATAAGGTGGAATTTTGTTACATTTACTTGTCCTGCCCAGTGTTGCTGTTCAAAGAACCTGTAACAGACAGGCTGCATCTCTGCTTTTATACAGCTCTTTCCAATGAAGAAAAGCTTGAATTTTTTGTCTTGAACTTCATTCACTCAAGCTTAACCTTAAGATCACTTTGAAGCCAAGCCTTAGATCCCTTTTGTCTGTATGTGTTGTGGTGTGGTTTCTAATTTTCACTGTTAATTGCTGTTCCTTCCCCAAATGGTTTGTCCCATTTTCCCCCATAAATGGTAGCTCGTCCCGGGACTTGGTACCCTGCCCCATTCCCTGTCACTCAGTGTGCTAGGTCTCCTCCCCTGAGCTTTGTACTACCCCTTACTCTGGAAAGTCCTCTACTACTCCGCGTCCCATTGGGTATTTTAAATTACTCCACTCCCTTCTCTTTCCCCATTAAGGCCGTGTTATGGCAGNCAGCTCTGCCGCGCTGAGGCTCTGGGGACACTCGCTCACCACGTGCAGAGAAGGGTCAGTCCGGGCTGACCCCGAGCTGCCCATGATAGGAACAGAAATTCGGGGGGAACAGGACTGGACTCCTGCCTCATTGCATGTAAAAGGGGGAACTTTCATATTCTCAAGCAAAGCTGCTGTTGGCAGCTTCTTTCTTTGTTTTTTACTTCCACCTCCCCCCTCTGGTTTGCCTTTCACCCGTTTCTTACATCATTCTTCTTACTGATGTGCTTGTGTATTGTCATTTTATGAGCCTCCCGAGAAGTTACACAATTACAGTAGCTGGTGCATGTGCATACGCTGACCCGTTTGTTTACAGGCTTGCACTGCTTTGGTGTGGATGGCAGCTGCAGTACCTTCAGCCAGAGCGAAGTTCAGCCGGCCGCGTGCAGGTGCTGCTGCCGCGCGCGGGAGGCGAACGCAGCCGAGGGCTGGGCTGGGCTGGGGAAGGGTGGCTGGCGGGAAACACGAGGCCCAGCTGACGTGTTTGCCCGCAGAACTACAGCAAGTAGGGACAGGAGGCCTTTGATTGCAGACAAGCGGCAACAAAGGTCTTGACAAATGGACAAAAACTAGCACTCACTGCTGAAAAGAACAATTGCAATGATTCATCTTCCCTGACCTGCTCTTTATGATTGACTTAAAGGTGAGTGTCAGAATTTGGGCTCAAAGATCCTCCCTGATAATGAAAGAAGGTGAAAAATGAGGATATGAATTCTGTCAAGAATAAGGGCAGCTCTGTTAAGGGGAATCTTTCTTTGCACAGCAGGGAAAAAAACCAAAGAAAACCAGTCCTGACCTATGGAAAGAGACAAAAATATCAATGAGTAAGCAAATGTTCATTAGGAATACTTGGAACAGACACTTTAAACCTAATTCCATTTCTTCAGTCTTCTTGCCTTTGATTCCAGCTAGTGCTAAACCTCTACCCTGAGCATTTTCCACCCCAACCAAAGGCTTTCAAGATCCCGAATGCTGGAGATACACCCTATCACAGCTGAATCCTGGGTTAACCTGCCATTAGCATCAATTTAAACTTCACTGCTTTTTTTCTGGTGGTTTTTTTTTTTCTGAATTATTCTTTAATAGAATGGAAAATTTGTTGTGAATACAAAACTCATCTTGGAATCATCCATTTAGGCAGCCTGAGAACAGAAAAAACAGCAAAAAAAATCTGAGATTGTCAAAGAGTGAGATAAAAACAAGGAAGACTGGGGGTTTCCCAGTATGGGTATGATTTGTGAGGAATTAAGAACAGTAAACAGTGATGTGTGCTTGCCATAATTTTTTATTTGTATCTGTCCATCAATTGCCACCCACCCATCTATCTATACATGGAATGTATGAGTTGGAAGTTGATTTGCAGCTGAGTAAATGCATGATCACATTTTAAAAAGCATACAAAACTAAGAAAAAACAAGGCACAAGAATTTAGTATCATGTGGAGTGCAAATGAAAGAAACAAGCTTTGAATCAAAATACATTCACTGTGTCACATCTCCAGTGGACAACATAACGGCAATTTTTCCTAAAGAAACAGGCACCTTTGGAGGTGAAAGATGTTTCATTTCCACAGCTTGTAAGGAGTCTAGGAGGATTATAACATTCAACATTCATTTGGTTGTGTCAATGAGGAAGGCGAAATCTTAAATACCTTTTATTGTGATGAGGAAGTTCAGATCATAAATTGACACAGTTCACAGTTTTTAGGGCAGGATTTACAGGCATGCACTAAAATCTCATTGACTTCTCAGTCAAATATAAATGCCTAATTTCCTTAAGCACTTTTCAATTCACCAAGTTCAGTGGTAGTTACAAGTAGAAGTTGATCACGTTTTCCAAGTAAAAATCCCTGCAGAGGATTTTGATGAGTCCATAAATGGGTTTTCGATACAGTATCTTGACCTCATCCCAGAGAATAAAGCAAAAGCAGGCAAACACTCTAAAGCCATTGCCATCTATTAAGCAATCCAAAAGCCCTGTGCTCTCTTCTCCCCTCCCATACCTTCCATGGTTTCAGAAGCCATTAAACTGCTTTTAAAATGCACCAATGAAGAGATCAGGCCTCAGAATTGTGGTTTCTTATGCAAAAACATCTGACAAGATTTGACATGAACAGAGTCACTAATAAAGCTTCTCTGTACTGGTACATGGACTACAGAAAACCCTTATAAACCTAAGGCTAGTGATCTATGTCAGTTGTCAGGATCAAGTGTAGGGTTACTAAAACTACATGCAAGAAATGAAGATTAAACTAAATCTTTGCCCTGTTATACATAAAAACTGTCTGGCTAGTTTGACTCTCCTGCCTCAAAATACCTTTCTTGATAATGCATGTGGCCTTATTACTCTAGACTTATCTATTAATTAAACTGAGGACCTGTTCAAGACTACCAATCACTTCAGATAAACTAATGGCTTGGAAATAAACAAAACCTATATTCCAGGTAGGCCAAATGCTAGAAAGTGATGTCACACTCCAGGAACCATGGCAAGCAGGAAAAAAAAAAAGATGCAATATAAGAGGAAGGGAGAAAAATAACTTCAAGTACTCTTCAAGAAAAAGTAAGTAGCATTGCACACAAACTTCACCTTGAACCCCTGCTTGTAAAACCTGCTTACATGACTTCAGTGCTTTGTAATATTTAAGTCTACTATGAGCTGATGTTTCCTTAATGTGCTTTGTCTGCCCTTGTCTGAACTTTGAGAAGTTTCAGTGAAAAAGGTTCAGTCATTTTTAAGTTATACTTATGGCATTAAAACTTTATTTATTACACTAGTATACCCATGCTCTTGTGCCTCCTTGTTTTCAGTTCTTTGCAGTTTTAGAGAAGAGACTATTACTATGCTGCCTGGGATGTGCTGCTCACTGTGGCCATGAAGTACAGCTTAGGTTTGCTGAAGTGAATTCACAATGGAGGAAGGCCACTTCTACTGCAGCAGCCCAATATTTAGAGCTCAGATGAGCCCAGGCACAACACACAACTAAGTACATTTTTTTTAAGGATGCAGCATCTCCCTTGTACCAGCACAGCTCAGGTACCAATCCCTCCACCTTCTGCCCACAATTACTTTGCTCTGTAAAAGGAACAGACATTAACAGTGATCACACTGCCTCCCCAAATAGAGAGGTTTCACAGGAGCCTGTGAGATGTGCTCCCAACACCATACAGTATCCCTATAAGCAATCTGTATTGTAATTGCTTTGTTATTAGCTCCAACTAGCTAGCAGGAAGAGATGAAACCTCTCCAACATGGTCACAGCTACTTTAGGAGGCCAGCAAGGAGCATGCCAAAGATGAATAATTTCATCCCCTCATGGAAGATGAACTGGTGATGGCAAGTGGGGATTACAAGGGGGAACAAGATATTCCCCCCACCCCCAGCACATTCTGTAAACAGCCTTGTAGCATTAGCAGGCTGCTTTCCCTTATCCTCCTTTCTTCCACTCCAGACTACTAACCCTTACTATCTTTCCTCAACATATTTTAGATCTAGAAAGTTACAATGAGCACAGTCCTTTATGATGAGGGTGTGGAACTGCCTGGACTATGTGCCCAGAGTAATTTCACTGACCTCTGATTTAGAATGAGAGGAAATGAATTTTTTCTCAGGCCAGCAGAAGCCACACACTCACAAGGAGGCAATTTAGGCCAGCTGGCAGGAGCTGCATGTACGTCCCTACAAGACACATTGCAGGAGACATCTAAATTAACTTGAGGGTACAAAAAAGAAGTTACAAATGTATGTATGAAAGACTCAGAAAATAGAAGCTCATCTTTGCAAAACAGGCCATATGGTTCCATATGGTTCTCCAAAGCAGCAAGTGCTCAACACTTCTGAAGAATGTATCAAATTATATATTCCAACTGTGGTTATGTTTACATGCTATTATAAGGGAGGAAATTCCTTCCTGACCAAAGATGATGATACTTCATGCTTTGAAAAATCTGAATGAAAATGATGGGATAATTTTTATGCATTACCATGCAACCACAAGTAATTTTCTAATTCTCATAAAGTTCTTCAAATCTTTAACAACAAAAACAAAAGTTCAGGAAAATTTTATATTCTGACAAGAAATTATTTACTATAACATCAGAATAGTGCATTTTAACCTATTTTTCTTTAATAATTTCATACTGGAGAGATAATAGCCAATTTCTGCATTCTTTTGGAACTGTTGTGCTCTCATATGCCAGGTCTGCTCCATGACAGGAATGAAGTGGTTCATGCCTTCTAAATACATTTCTCTATAACCACCACCTCCCTCCACCTTGCCCCTCATAAGCCTATTTTTTCTTTCTCCTGCACTTAATCCAACATGAAACCAAAGACATCCTCACTGTATTTTTAAAGGACTATATGTCTCCCATCTTACACAGTGCTCTGAACTTTCAACTCAGGAGAATGGAAAAGAAGCCATCCACTGGTAAAGCTTAGGCTGCAGATGCCAGGGCTTTTAGCTGAGCCTGTAAAGACTCTGATTCTCTGTAGACTGAATACAGAGTACTGCAGAAATTCAAGCCAACCAATTACGAACATTATTATCTTCTTTAGTAACGTAACTGAAGCACAGTTTTGGCAGCAGCAAATTAATGGACTATCATTAAGGACTGAACAGTTGCAGACTTTGTTTTCACAAAAAACTAAGCTATTTGTCACATTAACACAGAAAAAGGACTGAAATGCGAAAGCATATATACTGTAGGCCTTTGGCAAAACGTTGGCAAGTTTGAAGAAACCCTTGCCAATACTAATGATGAGACAATGCAGATGGAAGTACTGCTGATCCACATCCAAACTTAAGAGCCCAGGGATATTCTATATAAAGTCTGTAGCCTTGTTACAGTTTGCACAGACTAACAGTTTAGAGCAGTCTCCTCCTGTATCTGGCTATGCATTGAGTAATCAATGAATCTTCTAAACATGACTGTGTAGCACACAGCATTCTCCACTCTCACAACAATGCTCTTTGGGAAAAATGGGAAGTTCATACTTGTCCCTTGGGCCCAGCACTGCAGCCACTCGGAACACAACTCTGGATGGCTGAAGGACTCCAGGCTGGGCAGATGCAAAAAGCTGGAGCCTCAATTCTTTGTGCTTTAGGACAACTGTCAGTGAACTGCTACCAGAACAACGCTTAGAAACATCAATTCTAATTCTGTCCACTGACTGGCAATGAACAAACTTCTCCCAGTTAATAGCATTATCAGAATGTCAACAGAAGTTCCTTTGAAATGGTTAATTATTAGCTGATATAACCTCACTTTTCAGAGACATGATGGTTTAGATCAGATTCTAAAAAGAAATTTAAAAACCTGTTAGGTAAACAACAACTTATCCTGAGAGATGTCTTCAGCTGGTGGCCTTGTTCCCACTAAAACTCAAAGGAATGTTGCGCAGAATGCTTCTCTCTGACCCTGGATTTCCGAGTGGAAGCTCTGTCTTGCAACGTGTACTGCTACTATGACATACACATGTACCCTTCCACTGCATCCCATCTTTACGGTTGTGTGTCTCCTTCATAGGCCCAAGGCCTGCACACAGGTAGCCTCTCATCAGACCAGCTGAGATAGTCACCTTTGAGTTGTAGAGGCAGAGAGTAAAGCTCAGGTATATAACCTTAGAGACCACAGTTCTGGCACACTGCTCATGGAAGCCCATTTAGGGTTTGCAACTATTCAGAATTCTCGTCAAGCACAGCAGAACTACCTCAAGCATTACTGTGCAAGCTTCCACTCCCGTAGTGCAGAAACTTCACCAGCACAAAACCCATCAGCCACTGAGCCATTGCTGCCCAGCTCCTCCAAAAAACAGCTTCCGAGCTGGTATGACCATTCCTGCCTGGACATCTCAGTACCTGTGGACTGGGGCAAACTCCAGTGAAGTGACATCCTTTCTACAGAAATCCTTGGACTTTTGCTGCTCTTCCTAGATCTGCAAGGCACTGTAGTCTGCATGTTCTGTCCTGATAGTTTTCATCTAGAACGGTTAGCTGGCAAAAGGGAAATCCTTGTATTTGAAAACCTGGGTCAGCAGCCTCTTCTCCACTATACTGGCACTCACAGCGCCTTAGTAAAGCACACACTAAACCTACTGAGGGCTACACTATGTTGCCAAAATGTCCTCTAAACCTTCTTATGTTGTTTGAAAGTTTACAGGCCTGTCACATTTCAAGCAAAGGCTACTGACCAAAGCTAGGTCACAGTCCTAGAAAGACAGAGTCTCTTAACTAACAAGGGAAACCAAAAGAATTTCCACAAAGGATCACAGAAAGGAGACAAATTCTTCAGGAGACATTACAACTCACAGTAACCTGCCCCAAGTCCTGAAGGCTAACAGAGGTATGTACAGCAACCAAGTATAATAGAGCAACTTTTTCCTGGTGCGAGAGCATATTTACAGCATGGACGATGACACTGGGCAGCCAAACTCTGCAACTACACTCCAGTTATCTCTAGAGCAAGAAACATTGCACATGCACTTTACACATGGCCATTTTAAGACCCAGATATTCTGGCAAAATCCAGCCATCAACATATTTTATGATGTTCAAATACAGAAGATGCAGTTCTTATCCCAAAGAACTAAAAAGCCTTACTCAATGCTCCTTGTGATACACTACTCAAATAGAAATGCCAGCATTGCCATTTGAACTGATTCTGCCAGTAGTATGAACTACATAAATTATATCTAATTACACAGGTTTAGGTCACTAGAACTTGCATGTGACTAGGAGAATATCACCATCATTATTTGGAATGCCCTCTATAGGCAATATATTTGTGTGTTTTTACGCTTATAGAAGCAGAAAGCCCATTCTGAAAAGGCTGACATAAGTTGGGTTGCTGCACAGATTCACTGAGCCCTGTTGGTTCACTAAGAAAAATGCAAGCAGGAAACAGGGCACACGTATCTGCCTTACGAGCCTCCTCTCTCTCCTCACCCTGCTCCTTTCTCCAGAGCACAGAACTGTATGCAGCCATTGCAGGCAGAATGTGTTGTAAGAATTTGTCTTTGTAGTCAAAGGCAGAATACCAGCCAGAAACCAGGATCTGCTCAGCCAATGACAGGGCATGTATTAAAAAGCCTTCCAGCTTCTGTTTCAAAACAAAGAAATCTTGATAAGCCTAAAGGCAGCAGCTGCTGCCAGCAGCATGCTGCCTTTCTTACCTTGGGGACACCTGCTGAGCTTCTGCCTGTTTAATATTACATTAAAACAGCAGCTTTCCAGATAATGAATTATGTATCTATACTGAAGCTGTGGTACACAGGGGGCTGGGAGGACATGGTTTGGAAATCGAAGAACCATTTGGGTTAATGGTCTGCAAGGCTGGAAAAAAAATTACTGATGGCTTCATGATTTGTCAGAGCCCCACTCAGGTAACAGAGGGAACAACAGAAGCATAGCAAGTGCCCCCTACTCTTCCCTTCTACGTTTTTTTAATTAAGAACAATCAGATGAATTGGAAAATCCCTGAAAGGGGACACAAATATAAAATATAGGGAAAAATAACAGGGCTATAAGCTTGTGTATGGCTTGTGACTGCAGCCAGTTTCAGTGCTCTAGCATTAAAGACTGTCCTGGGTTGCAGTGTATTCCATTACCATCTACATGAGCTGTTGAAGCCAGGTGGGCAGTGTTCCTTGCCTCCTCCCTCCGGACTATCTTCTGTTAATGGCCCATCAAGGCCTCGCCGCATGACTGACAAAATTACATCACCCATTGAGAGATGCTCCGCCCAGAGGGAGGAACCAGGCATTCCATCCTGGATATGAGCTGAGATTTCGAACACCACAGGCAGCCTTCTCCACTGGATTCCCAGAGGACGAGAGCTACACAGCCACCGCTGGACCTTCCGAGACCAGACCCTTCTATAGGATCACTGCTTCCAACAGAACTTCATTCAAAATGCTACCAACATCCTGAACAAGGGTGTCAGGTTGTATTCTGACTCTGTCAGTGGTTTTTCTACTATTGCATTTATTTTACTTTTTTTACCACTTCCTATTAAATTGTATTAAATTGTATTTCTGACTTCAGTCTCTCACTGGTTTGTTTTCAAACCTCGACAATGACACAGAAGGTTCCATTCTATCATGTTTTTTATTTAAATAGTTCATACTGTGAAAGCAGAAACCAAAGACAGCAGTAAACTATTGTCTTCAAAGTCTGGTCTCTGCCAGTTACCTCTAAGTGAAAACTCGATCTATGGTCTCTGAAGCAAATCTGCAAGCACTTGTCAAACAGACACAGCTTCTCCAGCCTTCCAGAGAGGTTTTAATTCTCTGTCGTGTTTAATTTACGATCATCAGTTATGTGATCTGGATACCTAATCATGAAAGCATTACATACTTGTAATGATCATAACAAAGCAGCATATTTCTAAATGCATAGTCAAACAGTTGTATGCCTCAAATGCTCCTGTTTGCAGATATTCTAGTCCTGTCTGTGTGATAGGCTAAATATGAGGAAGGCTGATTCTGAGGAAGCCAACAGTAAAAATAAGTCTTTATACCATACTCCTTATCCTGAGATCAGCTTCATCTAGTTCAGTTCTGTTACTGCTCTGTCCAATTAAAAACATCTAACACAGCTTGGACTGCCTTTTTCAGTTAAGGAACAGTCACACAACAGTAACTGCAAACTAATCTTATGACAAATATATGAAAACAGAAGTGATTTCAGTGCATGCTTTAGCTTTTAAAAAATAAATTAAAAGAAACTAAAAAAAAATATTCTCCATTGTTGGAATATGCTTTTCACATAGAATTAAACATTAGTGTTTTGGGAGAACAGGCACAGAGACTGAAATTACTTTCCAAGGTTATATTGCGCATCAGTGGGGAAATGCCTTCTCTGTATATAATTAAAAAAAAAAATCCTTTGAATGCCACAGTGAGAAATTCCTATGTGCCAGTGGAGAACTGAGATACAGAGACAGTCGGTGATTTCCAGTATGATACTGGCTAGCAGCTAGCAGAGTCAGAATGAAAAATGCAACTACCACATCTGGGCAACCTGGATTAATCAAACATCGATTCTCACAAAGCAAGGAATACGGTTTAGAAGGTTGCTTGTGTGCAACTGCAAAGGCAGTGCCAGCCCCAGACAGCAGAAAGCAAAGAATGAGAAAAAACAAGCTGAACAGCATGACAATTGTTCTCCCAGCACAGGATGGAAAGGAGGCCATTTTCTCACCAAAGCAGTGCTCTCGAAATGGGAAAGCCACATCAGAAATTAGGAGTGTACTGTGTCTCACAAAGCTGCTCCTTCCCTCAGCAGCTCCAGAGGTTGCCTGGCACCTCCTCTCTTTGGAGAGCTTTAACTGGTGAGCTGAAGTCACCACTCTCTCAGCAGTGTGCACGTGGGTCACTGAGAGGCACCCAAGTGTTGGCCAACTCTGCCTCTTGAGCACTACGATTCTTGGCAGCGCTGGCCTCTCTGGCTGCTGAATCCCAGAGCCCTGTGGAGAGAGTGGCCCAGATCCCACAAAATAGATACTGACTGGATAAAGCCCCAATTCCACTCAGATTTTAATACTGATGAGAGAGATTTGCACCAGAGCCACATGGCTTTGCAAGTCATTTACTGAACAAGAGGCATGTCTCTGTGGTGTCCTGCCAGTCTGCTTCATATCTCCAGGCCCATGGAATCCAGCACACCATTTCCTGGAGGCTCCAACTACTCGAAACAGTCAAGTGTACAGTCAGGATCCAGACTGTCTGTGGACTCATCCTCTATACACAAGTGCCTTGCTTTGATCCCAGATACCATGGGCTATCACCACGACATGTTTGCACCTTGCTGCACCCCATACCTATGGAATGAATTTATTTGTAGGAATTTTTAAGACTGATTTCTAGTCAAGGAATCAGTACTAGTAAATAACACATTAGTTCAAGAAGTAAGAGTTATCCAGGCCTTTTTCTGCCTCATCATGAGGCTTTTTTTCTACTCTCTGAACTGGACCATCCACCAGATAAGTGTAATAAAGAGTTTAATGAAACACAAAGGGTTAGGTCATGCTGCTTGGGCTTCAGAGTTGAAAGAAAAGCCACATACCACCACAGTTTCCAGATCCATTTAATGATGGAGCTACCCACTCCTTTTTTCTCCTCACTAACCCTGTTGTATTGAACTGGAGATGCATCATTGGGTTAACTGCACAAAGTATTAACAGAAGAGCAAAATCAGAGTGGCCCCTTTTCAACATGACTGATATAGATGCAGAGCATCCTCATTTCCAGTTCTGGACCTTATTCCCCTTCAAACAACAGTGCTGTATGGATTGAATGCTTCCTTTCACCAGGATAACCCTTCTCAACTTTCATAATGTGTGTAAAACCATCCACCCTGTGAGCACATCAGAGGAGGAAAACAGTCAGGCACAGACAAAATGAGGCAGGAAAAGTAACAGAGCTCAGGCTCAAATCCTGCCTTTAGCATGACCACCCCTGGAGGTACACAGAGACAGAAGCTTTAAGAATACTAAAAGCAAAGCTGAAAGTCTTACAGGCCAACATCATGCAAAAATGACCTAATTTTCAGCCATGAAGTATCTTGAGGTTGCTGGGTGTGGGCTGCTCTTCTCAGGCAGCAGCCAGCAGACTATCTCCTCCCAGGAGTGGCAGCCACATCACTTGTCTGCTGCACATGGCATTTTCCCCGCCAGTTCCATTTGCTGAACACAAAGAGCAAGCCCACAACATTAAAGAACACTCCCCTCCTTTGAAGTTTAGATTATTTGGCTTGCCTGGCTACAAACTAAAACTGCACCTTAATCATCCAGCTTTGAAGTCCTGTAAATCTACAGCTGCAGAAAAGTAAGGACCACTTGGCAGTAAAACATTCATTATTAAATTCTTTTGAATTAAAGTGGAAAAGGCTTTCCTGGAGCTGAAACTTTCTTTTTTGCCCACTAGAAATGAAGACATAAGTGAAAAATTGACAATGACTTGCCAGATCAGAGAATGACTACGTGATATTTTATGGCCCAGTTTTGAACACTATTGGGCCAATGCTCAGGGAATGGCCAAAGAAAACAAAAAAATTTATTGGAGAAAGACTTACGAGAAAACAGAGAGTTTTAACAACAGGCTGCGGAGGTTACTAAATAGTTTCATTGTTTTGATTCCTTATTTAAGGTGTGTGTGTGGATGTAACTGATAGGAGTTTGATGGAGGTTAAAACTGGTAATAGGAAAAACAAAGGAACCCTAACTTGCATCTTTCCAGAATCTGTCACTGCTGCATGTTTACTGGAGGGTTTGAGTAGGGTAAGGCTGTATCACCAAATGAGACCTACAGAAAGTCTCCATAGGCACAACAGTCTGCATAGCAAAGGACATACAGCCAGAGAGAACACTGCACTTTGGGGCTTGGCTGTTTCTTTTCAGGGATGCCTGGAAACTCTTGCACCCTCCACAAAAACAGAGAATTAATCCAAACACAGGGTGGCCTGGCCCAGAATACTAGTAAGGAGATAAAATGGCACATTGTGAGAATAAAGCTCACTTGGAAAGTAACAGGCTTCAGTTACAACCTGGTACAAAATAACTCAGACACAAAATCCTGCACTTCTTGTGATTTCAGGCTATAAGACACTTTGGAGAATCAGTTTCCAGTTCCCATCTCTGCTGACCACTTCCTGTATTAATCTGGGTAAGTTCCCTCTCAAGGCTGAATTAGGAGCATTTACCCGGGAGTTTTGTTTCCTGTAATATTTCTAGCCATGAACTTGTTCATAGCCCAGCTTCTGTCCACAGACCGTCTGAACCTGTGGAAAAGAGATCACAGATCATACACAAACCTCACTGCTCCTGATGGTTTGCCACATCCCTGTTCAAGGACACAGGGAACAGCAAGGTCAGATCCACTGGAGCCTGTGGCTACTCTAGTTTTTATGCAACCACATTTTTGATGCTATGCCTAGGGCACTCTAAAAATTTAGAGCCTTTGAATAACCACATTTACTTACTGGGAAGGATGTCCTTATTCAGATGACAGTAAAACCCTCTGCAAATGAAGTGCCTTCTGAAAGGGCGTTAAAGGGGATTGCCTTAAGTAACTGGATGGAAAGTGTCTCAAAAGCTGTCAGGAGTCCAGCTTCTTCAAAGCAACAGACTGATACTAAACAGCTCCTGGAGAAGCTCAGCTACCTCAGCATTTCCAACTCAGACACACAGTGCTTTGGCACTTCCCTTCCTAGACTGTCCTGGAAGCAAGAAGAGAAAGCAGAGTACACAGCAGAGAGGGCACCAGAAGGAATCAGGATCCCTGCCAGCAGGCCTGATTCAGGAGGTATTCTGGACAGCTTGATGGATTTCACAGATCAGACAAATTTTGGCAGAAACAGGCGCCAAGAGGAAACACCCTCAGTTCAGGTAGTTGACAATTTTCCTGTTGGTACTGACTCACTAAGAGTACAACTGGCTGCTGTTCCCTGAACATCCCTCAGTCATCACTTAAAGGCCAAATCTTACATTTCCTGTCTGTACCATCAGCCCCTTCCTGCAGTGCCTTCTGCAGGCACAGGTAAGGCAGGCAACTTTCCTCAGCCCATGTTTAGAAACACATTGCTACTGTGGCACATGCTAGAAGGGAAGGAAGCATTGGACAGCTGGGTGCCTCCAGGAGATGAGCAAAGATCATCCTATGCCCTCTTGTAAAGTGGCATTTATACGTAAACACAACAAAACTCTAAAAGAAAATTTAGCAAAATCAAATTAATAATCCAGTTATAATATTTTTCCTTCTTTCCAATAAAAGCTTTGTTGAAATGATTCTATCCTTAAGAATTTCTGAATTATTGTGTAAATTAATGTACATGTGTACACATTTCACTCAACAAAATACCAAATAGTTGGTACCAGCATCTACAGGTCAGTTTAACTAAATTATCACATCTCAACTGCTAGTTCTTGAGCAATCCCATTTTAAAATAGGAACCCAGAAGAAAACACAAAGGTAATGCAAATCTGTTTTCTTTAACTTTTTTTTTCAAAATGTTCTCCTCAACTTTACACCTGTGATAAGACCTATACAATTCCCATTTGCATGTATGCCTTAGAAAAAATTCATATTCAAACAAGGAATTAGAGAAATGCACATATTAGGTAAACACATACATACATAAATGCCAAGTAATATATATAAAATTAGCCAGGTGAGCAAGTCAGATTCCTCAGATCCTCTGGAACTAATGCATGTCCCAGATTGAAGAAATCACTGCTATTTGCCTTTATGCAAACCTACATCTGGACTGCTGGCTAAACAACAAATGTCACAATAAAGATGCATGCAAAGGAAGAAAATAATTTGCAATCAATGCATGTATTAGGAGTGTACTACATTGTTCATTTCTACAATGCTAGAGGCAGATTGCTCTCATGAAGAGTTTTGTACATACCTGGAGAAAAATCAGTATTTCCTGTAAAAGCCCACACAGCAATTCACAAAGTGAACCTCACAACAGCAAGCTGAAAACCTCTGTGGAGTCATGCACTCAGGTACCCCTACATGGAAAAGATGCTAAGAGGAAATATGCTGCTCCTTCACCAGGTATTATTTATTTTATTATTTCAGTGTAGATTAAAAATAAAATGCTCCTTTTGTATAAAAGAAAGAAAAAATAGTAGAGCATTTCTCAGCTGCCTACCTAAACTTATCTGTAAAAACAAACACACATATTCTCTGTTGCTGTTTTATTCTACATCAGGGATTCCATCCCTGTGCAAAACACATGCTCCATATTTAAAGAGTTAAACATCCTCTCACTTAGCCGGCTTTTCTGAATGTAAAACGCAAGATAATAACATACACTGTATCTTGAACCAAAACTGCACACAGTATAACAAAATGCCCAGTGCTAAACGACAGGCAGTATGAATAGATCCATTTCCACTGCCTGTTAATTCAAAATAAATCCTTTACTGTGATTTAAAGTAAAACAGACAACACTAAACACACCAAAAATATCATGACTTACCCTTTCGGAGACACTTGCTTTTCTTAAAATATTTGGCAGTAAAAAACGGCATGGCTGCAACACTACGGTTTCAGCCAAAGCTGACCTCTTATTACCAAGTGCTAAGACCAAAATGAACAGACCAGAGAGAGAAAGCAAGTTATTATACCAGATCTTTAAAATGCTCAGAGATGAGCAAAGGGAATTCAGACTGGGATAAAGTATGTCAAGTTGCACGGTGGGGATTGCAGATATCTTTCTGCTCATTAGCACTGCTGTTCGAGTTATTTAAAGTGTGCTCGGGGGAAATGAGGACAATTTCCATGACAGTATGTACAGTATCATATAAGGAGGAAGCATTTTTTCAGGCAGAACCTCTGCATTACTCAGCTGCTACAGCAAGCAGCAATATGTTGAGAAGAAAAAAACAAACAAACAAACCCACAGGAGGTTTGGATAACGTTAAAAAAAAAAAAAAATCCTGATTCTATTAACCAGTTCTTGTCCCGAGTAGAAAATGTATCACTATAAATCTCCTGTCATGTCACTGGGTTATCTCTTCATTCCCTCCTTAGGCACTTCTGGCTATCTCCTTATTTCCACTTACGCACAAGAAACCTAGCTTGAGGATGTTTTGATTCCCACGCCTCAGTTTCCCTGTTTTTCAAATCTGGCAACAGTGTGAAAATGCTTTCATTAAAAAAAAA
>VZRO01001118.1:5300-18241 GCA_013397915.1 Daphoenositta chrysoptera | reverse complement strand
TAAACAAACATTTGTATCTCTCATCCAGGGCAATGAAACACAGGATCTCTCTCTTCCCCTCCCCACCTCCTACCACCACAGCCTACTTTGAGAAACCCTAAAACCTTGTACCTTCATGATGAGAGAACTGTTTATTCTTTATCCTTTAGTACTCTTCTGTTGCTCAGGCACAGCTTTCCTTAATCAGCTCTCCAAACAGAGTGAAATTAGGTAAAAGTTTCCATTCTGACAAAAGTCTGCAGATGCCAAGAATAGAATGAACCCTCAAATGTTACCATTCACCCACAGTTAAGTCTGCTTCCTTTAGTAATGCTTTTAGAAAGGGCTAGATACCACTGCGACTGCAAGAAATCTAAGATTTTTCTGTTACGTCTCATCATACTAAAACCACATTAGTATACGATTAGTGGGTTTCTCCTCTTTTATTCACCCTCCTTCCTCCAACTTCAGATCCTAATTCAGAGAGATGGACTTAGAAGTGCACAGAGCACAACTTTTACAGTTAGCAGCAGGCTGAGTAGAGTGGAGAAAAAGCACCCATGACTCTTTATACTACATTTTCTGTAACAAATTTCAGTATCAGGTTTCAAAACACTTTACTGAAAGACAGCATCATCTTCTCCATCTTACAGATGGAAACTGGAGAAAGGGATGGTGACTGCTGTACAACCACCACAATATTAAGAAAGGTCACAACAGGGAGATTTTTCTGATATGCAAGTGAGCAGCACATAGCTTTTTGGTTCCTCTTCTCTCTCCTGTGGCCAAGAGAATTTTACCATCTTAGACAAACCATGAAATGACTGACAACAAACATGAAAACTCCTGATTTCTATTAAAGGTCATTAGTTGTTTGCACATGTTGAAATTTTCCGCCGAATTACAGACTTGGGGGATTTTCTGCTGTTATTTCCCACCTGGGCCCAGTTAGCGTGAAGAAATCGAGAAAGGCAGTAAGACTCCACCTTATCGTTACAGGATCTGATCACAGACTATGTGATAAGACTGCGTGGCTCTCATAGCCCTTGAGTGCCAGTGACTGGTGGGCAGGAGGAGTAACTCAGTAACACGATGCTCTAGAATGGCAGCTGACAGAGAAGCAGGTGCTCCTTCTCTGACTCCAGCACCGTGTCCAGGCTGGAAAGGGACCAAGGCTCTGCAGCCCAACGTGGTAAATGAGCAGGCAGGTGGCTGTCAGAGGATGGCATGGCCATGTACCAGGCAAAAGCTGCTGTGCTGTGCAAGCCCAGACACAGGAGTGATACCAGATGACTGCAATAATATTCACCTCAGCCTGCTTCCATATCCCCAACTCCTATTTTATCAGATGAAAAGAGCATGCACTCAGGGTACCAATTTAAAAAGATTTCTTCCCCCTACAAAGTGACCAGGAGAGATTTCTATCTGTTGCTGATTGGGCTGATAAAAGCAGTGTTTTTTTCCTTTCAGCATTTTAGAACTAAGCCTGCCCTAGAACAAGTAGGGTCATTTTAGTCTGTGACCACATACATAAATTGTATCTGCACAACAAAGGAATCTCAGGTCAATTAAAAAGATCCTGTGGCTATAATATTCTTCTGGGAAGATGCCATCTACATATGCTTATTGCAGCCACATAAATCCCACCCCCTCATTCGCCTCAAGCAAGCAATTGTCTTTAAAAGCAAGCAAAATAATTATTTTTCTAACGTACTTGTCATCATTAATTATGGCCAAAATAGCCAAGTAGGACCTCATGCCCAGGGTTTTAAATGCTTGTAGCTAGTTAGCATGGCTGCCTGTAACTTTTCAGCTTTTTCTGCAGTGTTTACATTAACATACTATGGCTTCATTAAATCAAAGCACCCACTGATGAGCTAAGTATGATTCATCTGAGAACACTGAGACCCTTCATGCTTACCTGTCCCCTAGCAAGAATGGGGTTTAATTTATGCCTATGTATAAGTATATTCGAGCACTGCTGGCTGTATTCCTAACTTCACATTCAGGGAAACATGTTCCAATGAAGAATAGATTTTTTTAAAACACAATGACTGGAAGTTGCAGGAATTAAACACCAGAAGTCCACCAAGTTAAAGGCATTTCATGGGCCACTTTTGCAAAGGCATGTGGCATTGATCTACAAACATGGGGAATTAGCTTCTGAAAAACCAGAATGAAAACTTTGGCCTGGCTCCTGTACTCCCTGAGCCAAGTCTCCCACTGAAGTTGATGGGACTTTCCCTGCATAAAGGGAGTTTGCCCTACTTTTCTCTTTTTTTTTTTCCCCTAGTTTAACAGGACAGGCAATGGTAGGGAAAGAGATGCTGTTTCCCTACAACACAGAGAGTAGATAGATGTGCTGGGCAGATGTGATGTGATGAAAACCCACCTGGTTCAGAAGATTACAATGTAGTGTGAAGTCCACTGATAGTTTCCAGAAGGCATTTTTATCTTAATTGATTTTTGAATGACATGTTTTTAAAGTAACAGTGACTTATGTTGGTCAACCAGCCTGAACACAATCTGGCTTCTGAATCACTGCCACTCCAGGCATTCATAAATTTCAGGCCAGCCCACCAAAATCAGGAGATGGGATCCAACCAATGGGAATTTTTCATTATTATCTATCTTCTGGTTTCTGAGCCTTTACAGATCTTATTTGGTATCTTTATTTTAAATCCACAAGCATTAAGAGACTTGTTCCTCATTAATGAAAGCTGCAAGTTTTAGATAATCATAGTATTCAGAATAAGGGTTTTCAAGGGAAAACACATACACAATGAGACACAGCATAAACTTCAGGTCTAGGTACTCTAAATAGGAAATCCCACAGCCTTGTCACATTTTTCTTAATTCATGTTGGAAATGAAATAAATTAAATTATTCAGGAACCTAAACCAAGATGAGGACAGATGTATCTATAGCACTTATAAAGCAGAACAAGACAAAGGGGTAAGTCTGCAGTGCTTAATTAAGACATACTGATACAATAAACTGATTGGTAACACATTTTTACTGCTTCAACTGAGTGTAAAGCATGGCTTTTAATGACACAGTAGGTAAAACAGAACAGAATAAATCACTAAACCTGTAAATGTTATGATGGTGGGGCAGGAGCCTTTGTTTACAGCCTCAGCACATGCAATTCTGTTCCTAGTCCTAACTAACAAGAAGTTTAGCACAGACACACATACTCTCCACCCGAAACAGGATAATGGAAATTGAGACAAAGCAGATCCACTGGTCGGAAGCCCCAGACAAGCCCCCCAAGCACCACAGTCTCTCACTGGATCTTCCAGCACAGCTACTCAGAGAGCCACAACTTGGCCCCACGTGTGCAACCGAGACGATGAAAGGCCCCAGGCACCCGTTAAGGGAAAAGGGTTTTTTTTTCTCTTCAGAGTAAGCTCTGATTTTCATCCTCATTACACAATTGCCACTCCACAGTATCTCAAGCATAGATAATGCACCACAGCAATGCCAGTCTCACCATGCAAACCTCCCCAGGCTTTTACAAGGGAAGGGGAAAGAGGAATATAATAGTAAAATGCAAATCAGTCGCGTACCTAATTTCAGAGCTGCCTTTAATTACGATTTCTTCCTGT
This sequence comes from Daphoenositta chrysoptera, assembly GCA_013397915.1. Classification (NCBI taxonomy): domain Eukaryota; kingdom Metazoa; phylum Chordata; class Aves; order Passeriformes; genus Daphoenositta; species Daphoenositta chrysoptera. The sequence continues at coordinate 14,654 of VZRO01001118.1, read as the reverse complement.
TTCCCTGGTTGTTTGGAGCACTGCTCTAAGCAAGTCAAACTGATAAGCAGAGTCCTGATTATCTTAATAAACTCATTCAAGCATATAACATCTGCCTTGGCAAGTCACTGGCTTCAACCAGAATCTGAATTCAATGCTACAGTCAGGCAGAAGAATCAAGGTACTATACTTCATTATTTCTATCTTCACATCCCTCCATTGGTCAGAGACTGAGACAGAACTTCTCTTTCATGTACGAATGTGAGGAAACAGAGACAGCACAGGTTCCTCTAAGACTCTTAAACAAGTATGCATCTTCTTTAAACGTTACACCACTGCTTTCCTGTGACCTGCACACCCTGTAGTCCTGCACTCAGGCCAGGACCCCTTCTTTTTTGGATGACAGCTCCTCAGGGCAGCAACTTGACAGTGAGCTTTCTATTCTCCCTTTGCCTCTGCCAGAGATGACAGCAGGCAAACACCTTCTCTTCAGAACTGAAAATTATAACAGTAATTGTCCCACCTGGTAAACAGGCCTATTCAATCCAGCAAAAGCTGCCTGTATTTCCAGGTGCAGCAGGAGAAATAAATATAGCCTTGACACTGGGCCAAATTCTCAATCAGCAATAATGATGTCAGCATAGCCCGATTTATCCTCAGCAGAGGGATCTTACCCCACTTCTTTCCAGCAAAACCACAGCTGAGAGCTTTAGGCCTGTTCACTGAGCTCCAGGGCTAGATTTATACCAGGAGCTCTTCCAGTGGTGCCAGAGGAGTAGAAGACTGAAGCATCATTCCAGTACACCTTCAGCTTAGACTAATGTCTAAGCAGATCTGCTACCATAATGAATCCTGTAGTCCACACTGATAAAACCCTCATGCAAAGACAGGTAATGGATATTTAACTGCACTGGCAATGTCTGCTAAGGCAGATGTGTTCATCAGAGAGGGCATCTATTTTCACCCTTGACCAGTAAAGAGAGTATAATGTACATTCAGCTTCACACTGGTACACCTAGAGTAATTTAAGCACCTTTATCCACAGAAGCATCTTCACAACAGAACAGAGACAGAAGAAATAAAAGCTGTATTTCAAGGAGATCAGAACAGTTTTTAATTCAGTACAAATGGGTTTGGTCTAAATTGAAAACTCTCAAGATATTACATTTTGCATAAAGTATTTCAATGTCTTTACTGATAAATATGTTTCTTATCTAAAAGCTGATCTACAACAGCAGAAAAGCTCAGGCAAAAGCAATCAATGTGAAAATAAACTGAAAACACATTTGGAAGACAGTTTGTTGTCTTGGGATAACAAAATTATTTTTTTGCTTTACTGAAAAGTAATTTCAGCGTCTCTGCCATCTGATTTTCCCCAGGAAGCCTTAACTAGTATCCTTCCCCAGACTTCTTACCCTGCGATCATCACTTTCACAGGAAAACAATGTCGGCAAGTAATTAAAAAAAATTCAAAGAAAAACAGAACCCCACAAAACCCCCAAACCCCAAAAAAGACAACCAACCAACCAAAACCACCCCCCCCAACCAAACCAAACAACAAAAAACGCCTTTACTTTTCTCCAGTAGCATCTAGGTTAAGCCCTAAAATCTTCTCTATTCAGAAAAGGCCTGCATGTGAGACTGTTAGAAGGGCTCAGACAGCTCCTTTCCCAGTGGAGTAGAGCAGAGGGCAGGAACCATTTGCACACTGTGCTCAAACTGCTTTGATCCATCAACACCACCAGCTAAACACTTCACACCACCAGCCTCACTGGTAAGGACTGTCAGCATCTTCATCGCTCTTCTACTGCACACAGGTCCACAGCCCACAGGCGTCATTTCTCAGAGTCTGCATCACTTTGCTTTACTCATCTGTCCTTACGGAGTGAAACAGTCCCTCCACCTTTCATACTGAATATATGGATGTGAGGCTTGACGTACTATGCAAATTCATCACCATTCTGCTTTAAATTGCACTCTGGCTCCTCCAAGCTTCTTTCCCCCATTGCACAGCAGAAAAACATCCCAACACACTTGAAGACAATGCAGTGATACACACTCAAACATCTGAAGAGCCAAGAACGTAGATGTTAACTCTAAAATCCACTGGTAGTGATGCAAATATCCTCATATAAAAGGTTAAGATGATTTATTGGTAATCACTTGCACACAAACACCCAGGTAACACACTTAGGTCTCCCCCCCCCCACCAGCTGCATGATGACAATCTCAATTTTAGACCTGGGGACAACTGCTCCCTACAGCTGACAAAAAATTGTTTTTCCATCATGGTACTACTTCAAAAGACTGATAATTAAATATTTAGACAGAAAAATCATTATTGATTTTATTTGATAACAAGGGATCAACGACTTATATCAAGTATATAATGCAGCTCCAGGATAGGGAGGGAGTGGGATGAGGTCTCAGGATGGAAGAAGGGTAAGAGCAGGGGTATTCAAAAGCCTCACATATTTTAGGCTCAAAAGGGTTGGATCTTTATTTCCTAACAATCTGGAAAATGAAGCAGCCTGGAACATCTTGATTCACAAGTTCCAGCCCCCAGCATCAGCAGTAAATAAATCGTTTAGTTCAGGGTATACCATGTACTCCTCAATGCTGCTAGCGGGAAAAAGTTTCAGAACATCACACAAACTTGAGCCTTTAATCAAAACAAAGAAACTAAACTAAAACAGCAGAAAAATGCCATATTCAGTCAGATCACAGCTGGATGTATAGGGAGAAGGCATATACAAAGAAGAGGATGGGGAGGGTTTGTTGTTGTACATAGTACGTACATACATTTGTATGTTACAGCTGTCTGTAACAGCTACTAACGTGCTTGTTTTCCCATGTGTTTCTAATCCCATTCTAAAGACATTTTGGTTTTAGGTCCCATAATAAACTATGGAAGGAAAACTGCAAATTAATTGTGAGTTTTCAAGTAAAAAAAATGCTCTCTTAATTTTTAAAACCAAGTATTATGATCATTTAAGTGATCATAGCTGCTGGGCTGTGAATAGTCCTGAATACTTAATTATTCCCTTTTTGTTTTGCCCGTGCTGTTCAGATTTATATCCAGTTCTACTGTACCCACCTCTCAATCACTTCTTCTCATTGATCTAGGCAGTTTCTTCCTGCATGGAAGACATCCATACACTTGAAACTATTTGTGATGCTTTTACATTTCGTATGTACCTTTTAGGAATTGTTAGAATAGAGGAGATCAAGAATATGATCAAAGTCTTTAATACATTTTACAAGACAGAATATATGTGAAGAGTAAAAAATAGACAGATGACCCCAGGAAACAGGTTCCCAAGTAATTGCCAGAAAGAAAAACATCTCTAACTGCATAACTGAAGGTATATTCTCTATTTTTGAAAAGGATGCAAAGCTGTCAACAACTCTCCAGCCATATCCTATTATAGCACAGAACAGACATCCTGCTATGGCACCTGAGGGAGGCTTGGAGCACAAATCCCAGGTCTGATTGTAAATCTGCAGATGAAAAAGGCTGGCTCCTACAAGTTCAACTTTCCAGGTACCCTTGCTCTACTCAAGTCACCAGTGCTATACTGAATTATGTTTGTTGAGTACCATCCCTGTGAAAAAAAGCACGCAGGGCAGCAGCATAAATTGAGGTAACTGTTTCTTTTACAGGAGGCTCTCTCTTCCAAATGCCAGGCTTTGCTTTATGTTTTTATAAAATACTTGTAGGTTTTTCCATTTTCTCTTTTAGGAGAAATGCATGCATAGGACAGAAAGTAAGTGAAAGTGCAATCAAAATGGTCTCAACATGAACAAGGACTATAGGAAAAGCTTCTGATATTAGATACCAACATGACAGTGATGATGACTAATACACTCTCACTGGAGAAGTCAGACCTTCAATAAAAGTGGACAAAGAGAGGGAAAACATGTATAGCAGCTTATTCTTACATTTCAGACTCAGGAGCTACCTATCAGAGTTTGATGATCTTCCCCAGGATACCAAGTGTTGTGATGGAGAAGGGAAACAAGACATTTCCTTACCTAATTTTTTTGCTTTGCTGTTTCTTCCCCATTCCTGCAATGTATGTGTACAATGTGGTTTCAGAGTATGGCAGTAGGATGTCTGCATTTCAAGTCCTAGCACTCATGCCTTTGATCCATGGGTGGCTATATTTAGGACCTCTGAACAGGCTGCTGCAACCAGTGTGAGAACCCTTTCTGGGGTCATCTTCTCTCCTTAGATCTTTTCTGATACACTAATTAGAGTGAGCAGTACCTTAGCTAAGAATGCATCAGACTTTCCCTGTTTTGAAGCACATTATAGAGGATGCCTCAGTGTGCAGCAACTGAGAGTGCACAACAGACATGATGCTGAGCACCGTCAATCGGCTATCCTTGGACAAGGAGCCTTTCTGAAGCCACTGCTCAGCTGCAGCCACCTTTCCTGATGCTGAGTTCACAGCACTGCCACCAAAAGAACAGGCTGGATCAGACCAGCTAGCCTAAGCAATTATATCACAATAATCCACTTGAGCAAGTTAAGTGAGGTTAAAAAAGAAATTGCCCGACTTCCCTGTGTTCAGCTCCTGATTAAATGCAGCATTTTGCATTACTACCCAGCACTAGACATTATAAAACTTCTTCAGTCGCCTGTAGCACAACTGTTTTGCACAGGATTACCTGTGTCTTGCAGGGTGGGCAGCTCACCCTGGGCAGCAAGGGTGGCGTGGTCCGGGGTGGATCTGCCACTCCAGCCTGGTACTGACAGCTGTCAAAGTCTTTCTGTCCTGGTGGAAAGGAGTCAAGTAAATTCTGCAAAGAGGCTGACTGGGTCAGGGAGAGCATCTCTGCAACTGATTCTTCTGAGATAGAGCCTTCTCACCTGCCACTCCTTTTTAATTGGCTTTCAGGTCTTTCCTGCTGTCCTCTAAAGCACCACCTTTTTCCTCAGCACTTTCCTCACCAGATCTTCCCCCAGACTGATTTCCTAAGGCCAGTGATTTCCTAATTCCCAGTCTGGAATCTCTGGAGAACTATCTGGCATTCAGTCCACTCCATCCAGGAGCCGACAGAACAGAGCTAAGACTGGTGTTTGGACCTGCAGGGCTTCACACAATACTTCTGACAATTAAGTTTCTTCGTTTTGCTCTAATGACCTTGCACACATGACAGTGTTTGCTGGGTGAATGATTCTGCTTTTAACAGGAACATGGCTTTGATTCATTTGCCACAGCTCGCCACATGAAAAATGGGGAAGAGAACAACTTATTTCTGTCTTGTGTAACATGGCAGAGGCTCCACAACAATTAATGCCGGCTGTAAGCTACATAATCACTTAATAAGGCATGACTGAGCTAGATCAGGCACAGACACAATCACATTTCTGTCAAGTTAGGGAAAGCACACAATAGTTTACATCAGCTTTATGCCAGCTGCAGGAGAAAAGATACCTAATCTGTTGTGGTGTGTTTTTTGTTATACTGTTAATTGTATTTCTCCCTTAAGTGGTTTGTGCCTTGTTTCCCCCTACACAGTTGGTTCCTCCCTGGACTTTGTACCCCGCCCCACTCCCTGTCATTCAAATTGTTGTCTCTTCCCCTGAAATTTGTACCTCCCATTGCTCCAGAAAGTTCTTTATTCCTCGATGCCCCATTGGCTGTTTCATATCATTCCACTCCCTATTGAGTCTCTATTATGTCAGTCCTACCCTGGACCCTCCCATGTTGCAATCTTATTGGTTATCTCGTTTGTACCGCCTCCTGGTACCTCCCCTCCTTAAAAAGCCCTGCACACCCTCAGATCCCTGACTTTGTCCCTGGACCCTCCCTGGAATAAACCTCTCCTTGGAAGCCATACGAAGTCCTCCCTCTCGTCCTTGACCCTCTCCTGCCCTTCTCTGCCACCTGGCTCACGGTGTCGACACCCGCTGGCAGAGCATGGCAGTGCTCTGCCTGTCAGAGGCTCTGGGGGCACCTGCTGCTGGTGCAGCGAGGGGTCCGTTTGCCCGGGCTGACCCCAAGCTGCGCCACTAACACAACAAAACTGGAGTGATAGAAGCAGACTATATCTATAGAAGCAGACCACATCTGAGTAAAAATAAAGCTTGCTAGTTTTACAGCCTGGGGGGGATGTCTTTTTCTTTTAAAAAAAAATTTGAAACATCAAGAAGAATTTATATCAGAACAGTACTTTGGATCACATGCCTACATCCTTGGTACTAACAGCTCCAAAATTGTGTTCAATTTTTGAACAGCCTCAGACTGTCAGCTCTTCAGTACATGATAAATCTCTCATCAAATACACACAGTATGAGGCTATAGTCCCAGCTGTTCTTCAAGTTTTGTATCTAGATTTTTGTTTTCATCTCCATTTAGAGGTTTCCAACCTTTCTTTCTCCCCAGAGAATACATCTTTTAATGTTTTATTTAGTGTTCAGATAGTATCTTCATAAAGATCTGTAAATAGAAATATGTGAGAGTGTATGAAGATAGTACAAGTGTTGCAAACTGCAGTGAGAGAAGTAGAACAAAAGAATCCTAAATAGGTTACAAAGGCAAAAATAAACCACAGGAGATGAAAAATAATGTATTATGTGAAAACAATGCATATGCTATGGAAAAATGAATCCTGGCAACCACCACAGTTGACAGGGAATGGTTAATTACAAAGGAATTTGTATGTGATAAAAACAGTAAAGAAGGCATTGTTTGGTCTGCAAAATAAGTGATCTCACATTATCAATCCTCTTCCAACATATTACATGGCTCTGTGAACTTAAGGTGTTGTTGTACAGTCACCTGCTATATGCCCAGCTGAACACCTTCTCAGCCTCACAGACAAGATTCTTTCCCTGCTACTCTTGTCTGAATTAAGTGATTTTACTAAAACTGGAACAAGCCTAGTTCCTGTGAAAATCAGACTTCCGTGAAAGTTCTAGTTTTAAACAAAATTCCTAGGTGACCTAGCCATCTGGACCCTCCCTTAAGTAAAATTTACTTAAGTAAAGTTACTGGCTGTTCAGTTACTATACAGCCTACATACACGCTAGCGTAAACAGTTTGGCAAGGTTATCACAACTACTTACATGATTCAGAACTAGTTCTACCCCTTCTCCCTGCACATATACCATGTAGGATTTTCTTATAAACTGCTGTCGAGTGTGCTGAGTTGCTGTTCAACCAGGCAGGCAGTTCCGTACCTGTCACCGGTAGGTATAAACCTTACTGTCCTGCACTGACACACATTCCTTAATGCTGTCTCATGTTTCCCTGGGATTTTCTGTAAAGCTACACATCTATATTTTAAGACCGCATCTTCTGAAATGGGATCAGAGAAGTGAAATTCAGCATTAGTGTCTACAATGCTACGAAGAAATAAGCCAGAGAACATGATGCAAACCTCAAACCATGGAGAATATACAAAAGGAACAATTCAAATTGACCCGCATCCTGAACAGTCAATCATTTCTGCTGGAATCATCTACCCTACAGCACTCCATGGCTTCAAGACAAGAAAGGGAGTAGAAAAAAAGGTGATGCAGAACTTACTAAAAGGGATGTGAAAACATCACAGGGCCATGCTACTAAGTCAGAAAAAAATTCCAAAGCAGTCTGAAAGCCAACAGCCTGGAGCACCAAAGGCCAAAGTAGTAGGGAGAGTGGGCTAGCTGACCCCTTCATGAGCCTGCTAGGACCTTCAGTTCCTGCAAGATCTTTACCACCAGAAGCAGCTGGGGTGCCGTTTTGGGCTTAAAGGGGAAAACAACAGAACAATAATGCTACAACATGGAATCCATCTCTCCCCCCAACTCCCTGCCTTCCACCTGCCTGCAGGGAGCCCTTGCTAGAAGCACAGCAACAGCTCCTTGTCTCTTTCTTCCCACCAGCTGGATTGGTGTAAATAGCAGTGAGGCGCACACACTTTCTAATCAACTTATATAAAACTGTTCATTACAATATTTACACATAACTTGCCTGTTTATGACAAAAGTTAATCTCAAAGGCTCAATTGCTACAATATTAACAAATCAATGTGGTGCAACAAACAAAAGTGTTTTTTCTAGTAAGAGCAAGATTGTCTTGCTATTACTTACTCTTAACTGAGTCAGTTAAAGAGACTGACTCACTATCTCATTGCTCATTTAAGATTAAATCTACTCTGCTCTCATATTTTAGCAGTCTTTCTCCATCTATACGCCTCACTGCTTGGAAGTGGATTCTGCTCTCCCAATATCCTTGTAGGGTAAACACAACGTAAATAAAATAATTGAATACTGATGTCTATAGCTTCACTGAATGAGGGATTTTTAACTTCTCCGCCCCTCAAAACTTTCTTTAATAGTGTTTACCCCCAACCTTATGTGGCTATTATGTCTAATTTCAAATACCCTTACAGTCAATTCCTTTCATCCTGCTCACTTATGCGTTTATATAAAAATAAAGATGTGTATTTTTAACTCTATTGTTGCGGTGACTCACCCTGAAGGTAGACCCGATGACTCTAGCTGGGAGGATTTCTCTGCCCACCAGGTGACTCAGAGGCGTGCTCTGAAGTATGATGGTCCTGCCCCCTGATGTCTGTCACCCAACGTCTCCTCCCAGTTCTGGAAAAATCTCTGTTCCTCAGTTTATCATTGGTTATTTTGTTAATGTTTATTCATTAAGTTCATTGCATATTATAATTTTTACCAGAAAGTTCTCCCCTACTCTTTATCCCATTGGTTCCTGTTAATGTATTCCACCCCTTGTTCTCTGTTATTGGGCATCTGTCACTCCCCATCACTTTTCCATTGGTTGATCCCTTGTCTCCTCCCTTTAATTTTCCCTGTATAAAAACCCTTGCCAGCCCTTGTTCTGGGCTCTCCGTTTGTTGCTCCCCTCTGGTGAATAAAAGCCTCCTGGGTACTGTGCAGAGTCCTTCCCTCTCCCTTACCTTCGCTTGTTGATAGGGAACGCCTGTGCTGCAGCCTGCTCTGCTGGGAGCCTTCTGCTGAAGAGCTCTCAAGGGACTCTGCTCCCCTCGACAGTCCACGGCTGTGGGCAGCCAGGCTGGACAATGTAATCTGTCACCTGCCAGGCCTCCACCACGACACTCTATATAGAAATATATTTTGATTTTAAGAGCTGCGTTGAACGCTGTACTACATTGAGCCAGGAAGGAGTGGCCCTTCTAAGGATAATAACTTATATGTTTATAGGTGTGCCGGTTTGGCCAAAATTTAAAGGAGAATATCCTCCAAGGGAAAAGCAGGGTACCACCACCCCTTCCCCCACCACCAGGTTCGGGAAAAAAAAAAGTTCCTCGAAGGAAAGTGAAAGAGATAAAAACTATTTATTTAACAAAACACACAAAGAAAAGGATAATAATGCTAAATAATAAAAT
>VZRO01001115.1:0-10634 GCA_013397915.1 Daphoenositta chrysoptera | reverse complement strand
CATTTCTCTGTTCAGTGTTACAGAATTCAGTGGAAGGAAGTGATAGAGTTCCACAAATAAAAGACTGGACATAAAGAGAAGACCCTTCATTTTCCTTCTGCAGGGCTTGAAAGGAGAAATCGGCTCCTATTTTCCACATACTGAATGGCTGAAGCTGGATGAGAAAGACAAAGATCTTTTCAACAATTAAAAACACGGTGGTTATAAACCTAATAGGTCTGACAAAGTATGATAATATTTAACATCTAGTATAGCATGTTGTTTTTAGTGACAGAAAAAATGAAGATAGTTAACAAGCGAAAGTAGTGGTTCAGTTTTAGCAACTGTTAGTTGAACAAACTCTAAGGAAACCAGAAATTAAAGATTAAAAAAGGAGTTGAATACAAAAACATGGGGCAAGGACATGTGAGGCCGTATGTCAGGGTAAAGACAACTGCGGGTCATCTAAGCAATACCAACTGGAATGCCTGAGTAGATATATATAATTCTTTAAAAATTCAACCAGTCCACCTAAATCTACTGGAAAAGATGGGCAGGCAATCGTCTGCATTGGATCTCTGAAGGACTTAGAGGGTTCTCCTCTCTCCAGCTACCAGCAATAGGACATGAGGAAATGGAACGAAGCTGTGTCAGGGGAAATTCAGATTAGAAGTCAGGAAAAAGTTCTTCACTGAGAGGGCAGTTGGTCACTGGAACAGGCTCTCCAGGGAAGTGGCAACAGCATCAGACCTGGCTGAGTTCAAGGAGCATCTGGATGACACTGTTTAATGACAGGCAGTCCTGCAAGGAGCAGGGAGCTGCACTTGATGATTCAAATAGGTCCATTACAATTCAAGACAGTCTGTGATTCTACAATGTTGTATCTCACATGAGCATTTGAATATGTAGATGACATCTCTTTCCTTCTCCTTTTTTAACTCTCTGAGCATTCAAATCTAATTTTTTTTTCCTTCCTGAAAAATTAATTACTGTGCCTGACGACTGTGGCTACACAGGAATTTGCCAACTCTTAAAGGTCTTTCTTCGATTTATTATTTAAGGTTTTTTCTGTGCCCAACACAAAAGCTCTTTCCCATCTCATCTGTTGAACTGAACGGGAATGACTTCCCCTTCTTCTGGGAGGTCCATCAGAAATTTCTCAGTGAAACTGATGCCATCTGCAAACTTCCCAACAGTCCCTATGCATTCTATCCATTGCAAGATTCCCTTCTGAGGACAGCTGCTGCAGACTGTTGCAGAGAATTCTCTGTATGAAAAGCTGCACAGGTCACCTTTCAGTCTGTTCTTCAGCAGTATATACACCATTATTCTGAAAAGGTTGCCTTGGCTTCTCCTCATGTCACTGGAATTGAATGCTTTGGCCATGTTTATTCATTATTGTCCCTTGGGAAAGCATATAACAGGATGTCTGTTTTACTTACAGTTTTGGGGGAAAAGGTTCACTGCTCTGTTGTTCCATAGGATGACTGGACATTGTCCTGTCCTGCTGCATGCAACCAGTTCCCCATCCATTACTGAATCTCCAGGGACTACTGCAGTATAAATAATATATAAATTCTATGAAGAAATCCTTCTCTTCTGAGAAAGATCTGCCAATAGAGTGTTTCCTTGTCACACCAGGTAAATTTAGATTAATACACTTCAAATTACTAGTGTTTAACTTAGCTAAAACCAATACTACACAGAAGAGTACCAGCCTCAAAGTTTCTGTGCCTGTCTTAAACTTATTTTTATGGTTTGGGAAACAAACTCTTGTTAAGTTTCATGTGTTGTCTCCTAATATTTGCAAGAAAATATGGCTGAGGGGTGTGATTGTACTTTGTGTACTCTGCCCTTAATGTATGGTCAATGCAGGTAATGGAAGGGTGTTAGGATGCCTGCACTTAAGCACTTTCTTTAACATGCATTATACAATGCTATGGCAGTGTAAACTGTAAAAAAAAAATAACATTTCAAATGAATCTCAATTGCTGTGTTTCATTTTGGGCTGAGAAAGAGAATTATTGAAGGAGATGTTTCTGTGATCCGACATTCCTCAAATTAAAAAAAGAGAGAGAGAATAAGAGAGAAAGCAGGAAATCAATAAAGCAAGGAAGAAAAAAGCAAGCAAGCAAGGACTGCCTGTTAGCCCAGAAATAAAGGCTTTCTGCAAGATAGAATCATAAATGAGGAGAATGTTAAGGAAAAATATTTATAGCTAAAGAAAATATTCGATAATTTTTAAATATGAGTGAGCATGAACTAAACAGGGATTAACATATTAAGAGTTCTGATATAGAAAGAAAGCTAATAGTAATTAATGTTTTGTTGAAAAAAAATAATAGAGTAGCTAAAAGATAAGGAAAACTGTGGGTTTTTTCTGCCTTCCTAGGGCTAGTCTGCAGTTCAGTATTTTAAAAGAATTCAATAAAGAAATCTAAACTCTAAAAGCAGCTGTAAATAGATTTAGAAAAGGGAGGAAATATCAAGATGTAGATGGATCCACAACACCAATATTCTCTCCGATCTTATGGGAATGAACTGTTTCATTCAAGAATATATACAGGAGAGTGTGTTTTCAGATTTTAAAAATGTAGATCATAACTTAGGAGACCCCTTGCACCTCACTTTTTGTTTTGACTTGGAAAGCTGAATTTTCATCATGTCTGTGAACTGTGTACTCCTCCCACTGGCTAACTTCCCACCTCATCATCTTACTGTCATTTTTTCCTACCCTTCATTTAGACCTGATTCAAACTGCACTTTGATACATGTAGGTAGTCATATTCACAAAGGTCGTGGGGCACGTTCAATTGAACTAGTGTTGAGGATTAAGCATTTAAGTGAAGCATTTTGAAATGGGAAGGACTCTGCCTGAAAGCCAGCCCTTATCGCTCTGTAAACAGCAGCAATTTCCATACACCAGGGAGAATTCCAAGTGCAAAACCTCCTGAACTCGGAGTCCAGCCTCAGTTTCCTGAAGGTGCCCTTTGTCACTTGGGTTCAAGAGGATCCAGACCATTGGACCCCACATCTTCCTCAACTGTTCAGAGTGGAAGACTCAGATCATGATTCAGTTATTTTGTGCTTTTGACCCACCTTCTCTATATACATTTTAATTTCATTAAGCTACAGTCTGTTTGAAGGAGGAGAAATCTGGGTTGTATTTCAAAATTTGTTGGCTGACACTTCATTGCTATAATGGAACATGACTCACAGCAAGTTTCAGCCAACAACTTTATATACATGAAAGCTGTCTTAACCAGACATTGTGCCCACTATGTCTTTCAGGGTCTTATCTTTTCTGATCTGACTATTATTTTTCTTTATACTTAACAAATTGAGGAGATAAAAGAAGATAACTACATTGCAAACACGTTATGTAAGATGCTTTATAGGCTCCTGCTTATTCCCACCCAATGCCCACCTTTTCCTCTGCACAACCTGCTTTACAACCTAAATCGTGATGAAACACACCATGCAAATACAAGGGAAAAGTCTGGAGAAATAATGGGATTCTATTATTAGAGCTTGACTTCATATTACAAACAAGTACTGAGAGAACCATTTACCTATTTCACTGAGACAACTTTAAATTAATAGACACTAGTCAAACTGTTTAAACCCTGCAGAATCTGAGCCTTTTCAAACAAAGTTTATTATTTTGAATATAACTTCCCATAAATCAGCAAAATGTGTAGATAATGAAGCTAAATAATTTGACATTTCACAGAAATGCAGAAATCTTTTCAAGTAAAACAGAAAAATCTGGCTCTGTTATATTAGGATTTGTCCATTTATTCACATGCTGTGTCATATAAGCTGTTGCTGGTGATTTATCCATTTGAGGTTGGGAGTGTTTTTTGTTTGGTTTTTGTTGTTGTTGTTGTTGTTTTGTTTTGTTTTGTTGGTTGGTTGGTTGGTTTTTCTCTGTCCTGTTTGTGGTTTTTACAATTGTCCACCAATAATTTCATTGCCTGTGTAGGTCAGTGAGAAAACTTATTTTGAAGAATTCTAAGCTCATGGTGTGATTGTGAGTAGCTTACACAATTTGCTAAGCCATTTTAATTTAAAATGAGTCATGTGAGATGAACCTCCATACTGATTAGATACAAATAATTCATAAAAATTTATTTTAATAGGATCATAGAACATTTTGATTTGAAAGAAACCTCTGTAGGTCACTTGGTCCCAACCCTTACTCAAAGATTTTTATGCACAAGCACTCCTGATCACTAATTCAAAATGCAGCTTTCATGACTGTGCATTTTTAACTCTTCTATAAACATATCTGCAATACATTCCTGGTGATGACACATGTGCTGATGTACATATTGGCAGTATCAAAGTTCAAAAAATGTAATTTAAACAACCAGATAAATGTAAATGCCTGTGTAAAACACCTCTTTCTATCTGTTTATTTCTAGTTACAGCCTTGTCTTTTTTTTCTCTAAAATGTGCAACCTTTTGATTAAAAAAAAATATTTCAGGAGGATGAGATTTGTGTCAGAAAAGCAAAATTATTTTTGCTTGAAAAGTGAGATTAAAAATGTATCAAAATATGGAAAGGTTATGCTGACCTGAGCAGTAATAAGTACAAAACAACTGATTAGTTCATTTCTGGTTATGCTCCATTTAACTGTTTTCTGCTTGAACCAGCTTTGAAGAACTGCACGAACATGAAAATTCCTAAGACGAGATGGTCATTCACTTAACTCGCTGTGTCTCCTCCATTTTGAGGGTGCCCTTGTGCCCCTCTGCCCTCATTTTACTCCACTGCTCCCTGACTTCTGCTTTTCATGCCATTTTGCGTGGACTGCTAGGAACACGGGAGGGAATGAGAGATAGGAATGATTATCTTCAGAGCAGAATCTTTATCTGTATCTTGAGAACAGAATTCCCTGTTCAGTGTTCCTTTCTGACTTCAGTTTTTTCAGCCAATTTATTTACAGTGGAAGCAGTTGAGTGAGAGTGGCAGGTTGATTGAAGAAACTCACATTTGCAATGCACAGTAGGTAATCAAACACAATTTTCAACCCACCAAGAATTTCAACCTTCAGGAAAGTACATTTGCAGAAAGTTAGTATTACCTATTGGTATAAAAAAGCCAAGCAATTTCTATAAACAAGAAATAAAAATACCTGTTTTACAGTAGCGAGGTTCAAAATCCATCTTTATTCCTCTTTTATTTTCATGTTTGAGATATTTTGGATATTTATTTTAGCTTTTCATGTCAGTCTAATGTTGATTGATGCATCTCTTTATTCATCCAGTAATTATTTCAGGTCTGAAGATGTAAAGCACTTATTAAACCAATAAGTGATTTTTTAAGAATGAGATGTTTGATGCTACAAGCAGTGTGGGAAAATCCTCTTGCTTTAGGAAAAGACAATAATTTGAATAATTATTTCAAGTTCCAATTGCTTAGACTCAACATCACCATCAGTTTTTTGGGCTTTGTTTCTAGTAGTTACCTAGGCTTGAGTCTTTTCAAAATAAACAAACTATCTGAGCTGAAAGCTATTCTCACACCTAATAAAATACATTAAATTGTTTTAGTTTTGGTAACTTCATCTGAGTGTACTGAATCCTTGCAAAGGATGATTGTCTGTCAAAATGTTATTTTCCAGCAACAAACATTCACAGAACTCATGAAACTCCTGGTAGTTTCATGAAAAAAAAAAAATTCCCAAGTCATTAATTAAAACCCATTTTACCATTTACTTTCTTTCTGTCAGTTCTTGTGCATCTGATACAACTCCCTGAGCATGTGATACATCAGCCTGATCTCTGATTACTTTTCTTCATTTTTTTGTACAATAGGGCCCAAAGGACCTGAGTTCAGAACCACTTAGTCATGAGAGCTCTGTGTCCCCACACGAGACACAACTTCCACCAAAAAAGATTTCATTGCAGGTGATAAAGGCAGCCCATTTTTATCCCCCATTTTACTCACGCAGAACGGAGTAGAGGGAGATTAAGTGCTTTGGCCAAGGCTCCCCGGGAAATCTGAGTCCAGAAGTCCTCAGCTTTAATCCACAAGACTATCTTTCCTCTGCTAGGAAACAGATGTTAAATTGGAAGTTAATTTTGCCATGAAACTTTTTTTAAGAACTGTGAAAGGCAAATAGTCTCCAAGAATGATTACTTAGCAGGCTACCAGCTCTGCAGTCTTGCATCTTAGAAGTAATTCATTCCATCTTTGCTGGCAGGCTTTAAAAGGCCTTTTGTTTTCACTCACTGATTAGTATGACAATCTATTTTGAACGATATGTGGGCTGATAGGGGGTATCATTTATTTGCTTCAATGGTAGATTTTTGCAACAAAATACATGAAGCTTTTAACTGTTGCAGATTGAAGCCTCCGATGACAAAGACAAACGCTGGGATTATAAATACAGATCTTCTAAAGTACTGTAAGTACTGTAATCAGTAACAGAAACTTGCATCATTCACTTGCCTCCTTTAAAGTGCTGAAGGCTTTTCCATTTAAAAACCACAGGCACCTATATTATCAGTCAATATTAACAACTGAGGCAAACATGTAACCTGAATTAATTCTTTAATTTCTATTGCTTTGTATAAAATTCCCATTTAATGCTAGACTGCAGCACATTGTGGGTTAACTTAGAATTCCACTTGGCCTTCCTCTCCTCCTCTTTTCTGCTATTCAAATCAGTCTTCTGGAAAATTGGCCTCAGTACCAGTGACGTGCTGCTGAACTTACAAGATCTCAAGAATATCCTACCAGATTTCATTCTTTTGTTGTAGAATTGTTTCCATCTGGGGCCTAGATATAAACTTGGAAAATGTAAAGACTTTTCCCTCTCACCCTGACTGCCTTCAAAACATTGGCAAATAACCCTCCTTGTCAATGCTGTTCGTATTGGATTAAAACGTTGGAGTAAATTATATTTCTGCGGGTGTAGGAATTAGTGGCATTTATTGAAAGTTTAATGTACTGCCTAACAATCCAAGAAGCAACTATATACTTTAAAATCAAGTGAAAATTAGCATTGAACATAACAGAATACAAGAGAATAGTAGATTCTGGAAAGAAATATTGGTCACACGAGACCAGATCTGCTAAAGAGCACAGTTACACACATTTGCAAGTGCTTCATTTGTGTACTCTCAGTGTGTGAGCATAACTCCCTGGCTTGAGTCCACATAGCTGTTTTACTAAGCTGGAGTAGCTAAGCTGGGAACAGAACCACTATTAGCTCCTCTACACTCAGCAAAAGCAATGGTGACTATATATCTAAAGCTGTGCCTCATACAAAATTAAATTCTTGGTTTTTATTTGCTCTGTGCTACCATGTCAAGTGAAAACGCTTTTTGAGATGAATGTCATCTATAAAAATATTGGTACTAAGCTTATACTGGGGGATTAAGCAAAAAAAAGACATAGCTTGCTGGAGGGGAGCAAGTTACTTCAGAGTTTTCGAAGTGTCTGCTTGGCTTGTGTTTCCTGGTGTATACAACAAGCTTTAAGTGTTCATCATTTGACAACAGTGTCACTGCCTCCAGCCTTTGTGCTAGACATTTGTACACAAACTTTTGTGTGGGTGTGTGTTTCTGTGCCTTCGCTACTGTTGATGCAGCAAGAAACATTCTTATGGCTTCTACAATAAAAACTCATTTAACACTGAGAGGACTTTTACAAAGATAACTGGAATTTGAAACATGCTGTCCTAGGCAATCTAAGCTAATAGTCTTTCTCTTTTTTTCTCAACATCTCCACAGAGCAGCAACAACTCTGCAAGTTATTTATATATATATATAAAATCTGTCCATGTAGTGTCTCCCAGTATCCACACCATTTTTCNAGCAGCAACAACTCTGCAAGTTATGACGAGTTTTTCTGCTTTATATATATATATATAATCTGTCCATATAGTGTCCCCCAGTATCCACACCATTTTTAAATGAAAATGTAATCCCTGCATTCCTGACTGGCAGATATTTTTTATCCTCATTTTGTCAGTAGCACTGATAGGTTCATGACCAAAGAAAAGTCTGCTAAGAATGAACACAAAGACCCTTTCTGTACTCGGACACGCTGACATCTAGTTTCATTAGTGTCCACAACTTACAAGTGAGTGCTCTGCGGGTGCAGAGCAGCTGTGCTGGGACCCTTCTCAGACACACCAGGGATGTTGTCTGAGTTACTGAGCAGTGCAGAGCAGCAAGGGTGCGTCTGCTTGTCAGTGCTGAGGACATGACATCCCCACACAATCGCCCTCCCTGTGTGCCACTCGCAGCTGCAGCGCACTGGGTTCATACCTAGTTCACCATCTCCAAGAATTTGGGTTCATGGGTGCAGGCATACTGCTGATGGCCTGAGCCATGCCATAAGGTATGGTTAATATTTTCCAAGGTGTAGGCCTAGGCCAACTATGGCCTTCAAAAAGCTCTTTGTGGCCTCTGATATTAGTCATTACAGATGTAACACCTCTTGCATCTTTTATCTTCCCCAATAATATTTACTTTGCCTTTGTACACCTTGAATGTGAAGTGAGACATATGTCTTTGTTTTTCAACAGTATGCCTTCCAGAACCGTCATAAATTTTTAAGAACTAAGAGGTATCAGTCGTCTTCTTAAATATCGTTTTTCTGATTTATTTACTGATGCAGTAAATCTCATAGTCCCTCAATATGGATAACCTTACAGGTCTGAGTTTTATTCATGTACTTCTGATGCCTTTCCCTGGTCTTAAAATTAAGAGCCAAACACGGTTAGAAGGGAAAGGTGTTTTTTTCCCTGGGTATTTATTGCAGGCCCCTCAGGTGCAGCACAGCCAGGGGCAGTGCCCCAGAGCACACGGAATGCACACCCACGGGCACTCGGGATCACATCCTGGGCCTCACAAATGAGCACATCCAGCAAAGATTCCCCAGGGAGAGGCTCCAGGGAACCCCAGGAACCTTCCCCTGGCTGGGCCCAGCTCAGGGTACAGAATGAGTTCTAGAGAGGCCCTTGGTGTCTGGGGCTTCCAAGATGTTCAGTCTCTTGGCTTAACAATATATTAAGTCTAAGAATGTGGGCTAGAAGCACTAAGAATATAGAAAAAGTATATAAAAGGGATATAAAAGAAAAGGCAAAAAACCATAATGGCATCACTTCTTCGTTTCATGTAATTTTGTTGATTTTGGAACTAATGCAGCTAGTCCTTCTTACTAGTTGTCTCATTTACTTTTATAATTATAAAATAGATTCTTATTCATCTTCTGCCAAGGGGTTCTCAACTGGCCTTATGGAGAGTGCCTCTGGCTTGTGAAGCTGCTGTTTTCCTCTGTGTCAGTGGTTTTCCTCTGTTCCAGTGTGATCACAGCTGGGCCTGGCATTAACCATGAGGTAACACAGCTCATTCCACGTGTCCACGCTGCCTTACAGCCTCTGGCAAGGCAGGGACTGCCCAGAGTGGGTTATCATGAGGGCTGAGTGAATCATGGCATGATTTTGGCTGGAAGGCACTTCTGGAGGTCACCTGTCCAGCTTTCCACTAGCACTAAAGTTTATTTTTTTGTGGAGCAGGTGGCTTCTTTTGCTCAACAATTTGTTTTCCATTCTTTGGGGTTCACTTCCAGAGGTGTGAGATTCCAGAAGTTAACCTGCTTCTAGGAATTTGGGGGCTATAGGCACCTAAAACTTTAAGACTGATTCTTTATTTTTAAGTCAATTAGAAGTTTTTTGTGCTTCTCTCTTTTTCTAAGAAAAATATATATTTTTTTTAGTACAGCTTTAGTACCAAATTCTGTAATAATTTCATCGTTAACTGGCAAATTTTTGGAAAGGAAATGAAAGCTATTAAATTATTCTTCAAATAAAACATTGATATTACTGATTGAAACTAAGCTAACTTATTTCTGTCTTCCTTTTTTTGAACTTTCTGGTTTAAAAATGCAGATCATTAAGATAATTAAATTTTTTCTGGTAATTTTATACATTTTGATGATAATGCTGATGAGAATTTTAACTGCTCAATTCTTTCACTGAGGGTATAATTTTAGTTCATCTTGCTTACTTATTCAAAGTTCAATCCTGGACAAAATTCTGACAGAGATGAGCTTCATTCCATATATAAATACAATGAACCCATACAAGGTAATATAAAGCCTTTTAATAATACCTTATATTCTGTGAGTACATTGGGGCTTTTTGAAGGCACAACTACTCTCAAGCCTTGTTTGTGCTTGTTAAATTCTTGAGCTAATGGATAGTACTGCAGAAGGGAAACTGAAGAAACCTGTCCACCTAAGAGCTGAACAACCATAGGAAACAAAGGTAATCCTTTGCCTCATACGGAATCATAAAATCATAGAATGGGCTGGGTTGGAAGGGACCTTAAAGATTATCTCGTTCCTACCCCCTTCCATGGACAGGGACACCTTGCACTAGACCAGGTCACTCAAAGCCCCATCCAACCTGGGCTTGAACACTTCCAGGAATGGAGCATCCACAGCTTCTCTGGACAACCTGTGCCAGGGCCTCACCACCCTCACAGTCAAGAATTTTTTTTTGCTAACATCTAAACTAAACCTATTCTCTGTCAGTTGGAACCCATTCCCCCTTGTCCTGTCACTCCAGGCCCTTGCAAAAAGTCTCTCTCCGTCTTGCAGGCTGCCTGCAGGTACTGGAAGACCACAATTA
>VZRO01001113.1:163283-201977 GCA_013397915.1 Daphoenositta chrysoptera | reverse complement strand
GGGCCCGGCGGGGCTGCCCTGCCCGGCACCCGCGGAGAGCACCGGGGCCTGCCCGCCCTGCCGTGCCCGGCGCGGCTGTGGCGCCGCCGCCAGGCCTTTTGTGCCGGGAGACCGGGTGGCCCCGGAGGGGGGTGCGCGGGGAGGCCCCGGGACGTCGGAAGGGCCGAGGGGTAGGCGGGAACGCCGTCAGCGGGTGGGGTTTCTCCGGGGGGATTAGCTCCTTCTGCCCCGGTTATCTCCGGAGTACCTGCCCGCTTTGGGGGTTTTTTAGGCCTTTTTGGTGGTACCGGTGCGGTTCCGGTTGGAGTTTCCGGGTGTTTTCCACGGGGGATACGCGGTTCTGGATGCGGGTAACGACCTGGCTGTCCCCGGGGCCGGGAGTTATTTACTGTCGTGTTAATTAGTTGTAGTTTAGAGTTAGGTTGGTTACATGTGATTTAAAGATATGTTGATGACTTGGGGTTTTTTGGGTTTTACGGGGATTTCGTGCTGTTGCTGTTACAGTTCAATCAGAGCCCTTTGGCGCGAGGAGGGCCCTCCCTCAGCTGGGGATGCAGCGAATGGGAGAGGGATGTTGTGTAAAACCCACGAGTTTTACTAATTCTGCTCCACCTCTTGAGTTGACAGAATCCTAGAATCCCTGAGGCTGGAAAAGCCCTCCCAGCCCATCAGTCCCAGCTGTGCCCGATGTCCCCACCTTGTCCCCAGCCCAGAGCTCTGAGTGCCACCTCCAGCCCTTCCTGGGACACCTCCAGAGATGGGCACTCCAAACCTCCCTGGGCAGCTCTTCCCAAGGCCTGACCTCCCTTTCCATGAGGAAATTCCTCCTGGTGTCCACCCTGAGCCCCCCCTGTCCCAGGCTGAGGCCGTTCCCTCTGCTCCTGTCCCTGTTCCCTGGGAGCAGAGCCCGACCCCCCCGGCTGCCCCCTCCTGTCAGGGAGTTGTGCAGAGCCACAAGGGCCCCCCTGAGCCTCCTTTTCTCCAGGCTGAGCCCCTTCCCCAGCTCCCTCAGCCTCTCCTGGGGCTCCAGCCCCTTCCCAGCTCCGTTCCCTGCCCTGGACACGCTCCAGCCCCTCCAGGGCTCTCCTGCAGGACCCAGAACTGGACACAGCCCTCGAGGTGCAGGGAAGGAGGCGTGGGTGTGAAGTACAACAAAATGCACACTGTGGGAGGGGGAAATTTTTCCGTAACTCTTTTTTTCCTAGAAAATGATATTTCAGGTTTCTTCTTAGGTAGGGTTTGGCGTTTAATGATCTCAGGACAATGTGAGAGCAATGACTTAAAAAAGAGGAACCACGGAAAATGAGGGACTTGTGAATTTGCAGATAAGGCTGAGAGCCACAGCATCGGACAACTGGAAAGCACAGGTGATTTTTATCTGGCCTGAAAGGGAGACTTGCATTGGGCCAAGGGGAGATGGCTGAAAATATTCTGTAGGAGTGGAGAGGTGTGTTTGGGAGCAGGTCCTGGTGGAGAGGGAGCTGGGGTCATCAGCCTGGAGAACAGGAGGCTCAAGGTGGACCTTTCCACTCTCATACCTCCCTGACAGGAGGTTCAGGTTGCACACCAGGAGGATTTCTTCCTGGAAAGGCCTGGACAAGCCTTGGCAGGGGCTGCCCAGGGAGGTTTGGAGTGCCCATCCCTGGAGGTGTCCCAGGAAGGGCTGGAGGTGGCACTCAGTGCTCTGGGCTGGGGACAAGGTGGGGATGGGGCACAGCTGGGACTGATGGGCTGGGAGGGCTTTTCCAGCCTCAGGGATTCCATGGGAGAAGGTGAGGAGGGCTCAGGGTGCAATGTTACCCTGTGACAGAGGAGCTCTCCCAGGAGCTCCTCTCAGCTTGGGGAGCTCTGAGAGCTTGTCAGAGCAGCTTTTTCTGGCCTTTACGAGGATCATTTCACTGAAAGTCCTTTTCCTGCACAAATGAAGTCCATAGGGATTTGCCTGTGGAGGTGTGGAGACCCTTAACACTCCAAAATTGTGGTGTGTGTCTGTTGAAGTAGTTGGAGGTGACACAAATCATCTTTGTAGTTGTTCTGTCAGGGAAGCATGGGTTGCTGATTGCTCTGGGCCGATTTGGCCTCCAGCTGTTCAGGGATGGTGGAAAGCTGTGGCTGCTCCCAGTCTGGATTTGGCCATTCCCAGAAAGTGCTGTTGGTTTTAGGGAAACAAACCCTTCAGTTTCAAGGATGGGCAGGTGGATGTAGTGATCTCCCTGTGGGAGGCTGTGCTGGGCAGTGCCCAGTCCCCGTGTGCTTCCCTTGCCTGGGAGGAGGTAAAGGGAGCTGGGATGGGGGAGCTGCCAAACCTGGGCACAGGGAAAGGGCAGCTTTGGCTCTAACTGGAATTGTTGGCTTTGGGAATATTCCTGGTGTGGGCCATTCTTGAGTTGCTGAAGTTCTTAGTTCTGCACTGCTTGCTGTGTGTCAGCTACTGCTGCCAGGGAGTACCTGGGAATGTGGGGGAATTCCTGTTTTTCCTGCTGAATAGAGAGGGAGGGGGGCTGGGTAATACTGCCCTTTTTTTTGGTTAATAAGGCATTATTTTAGCAATCCATGTTTTTTTCTGGTTAATATTCTTAGTTTCTTTTGGCTGATACAGCTTTTCTTGGATCGTTAGGCCCATTATTTTTGGTTAACATGGCATTTTTGGGGGTAATACTGGCTTTTTTTAACATTGGCATTTTTTGGCTAATACGGCTTTTTTGGGTTAATACGGCATTTTGTTTTTGCTAGGTGTAGCTTTTACTTTTTTTTTTTTTTTTGCTAGTATTGCCATTTTGGGGCTACTATGAACATTTTTTTTCGGGGTAGCACTGGCTTTTTCTGTTAGTCTGGCACGTTTTTGGCTAACCTGGAATTTTCAGTGGTGGAGCTGCAGGAAAACACCACACAGTTCCCTGACAGTGTGCCCGAGGAGCTGTGAGGATTGTGCTGGATTTGTTGACAAACTCAGGGAACTGGAGCAGAGTTTGTACCTGTTTGTGCTTGGGGAGGAGATTGAGGAGAGGCAGCAGGGAATGTGCTGTAAATAAACCGTGGGGGGTTGAAAGGGAGTTGGGCCTGGCAAAACTCCCCTGGAGCAGCAACTGCTGGGAAGTGTAGAAGTGGGAAGCAGAGGGAGGGTGGATTCCTGTAATCCCTGTGCAGTGCATTCCCCTTTGTCATGTTTAAAGCAGTTGGCAAATAGGGTTGAACAGGAAAATCAGTCCTGGAAACCCCTGGGATTGCCGTGGGATCGGGATCCCATGGGATCGTGGCAGCCCAGGACACAGGCTGAGATGTGCAGGAGCTCCAGCCATAATCAGGGGTGACACTGTAATTTTAGGGACACTGATGGTTAGTGACACCTCCTTACCTGCAGTGTCACTGGAATGTTGGTGTCCTTGACCCCCCAGGGCTCTGGCAGGGTTTGGAATCGCACAGTGCCACGGGGTTTGTGCTGAAGGATTCCAGTGGGATTGCTGCCCTCAGCAATAAGGGAGATGGAAAATGAGTTTGCAGGATGAGCCTTCAGTGAAACCTGAATTCTGCTTTCCAGGTCTAGGGGGAGAACCTGATATATCCCGAAAATGTTTAACAAATCCTTTGGAACTCCGTTCGGAGGCAGCACTGGCTTTGGGACGACTTCAACTTTTGGACAAAGTAAGTAAAATACCTGAAGTGGTGTTAAGGTGGTTTTTAATGAGGTGTCTTTTCCTGGAGTGCAGCTCAGAGAATCCCATGGAGGTGGTGATCCCTCATGGGATGGAATTAGAGAGCTGCTGGGTGTTCCAGCTGGCTTGCATGAGGTTCAGGAGTCTGAGGCTTCACCATTAACCAAACTTTTAGTTTGGGCAGACACCAGGATTCCATGTCTGCCGTGGAAGCTTCCTTTTGTAGGAAGAGTGGAAGATGCAGTACTGAGGGAAGGTGGTCTCACTGGGGTTTTTTGGACTGGAATCAGTGCCGGGTTTGTTGGGAAGGCTTGGAAGGAAGCGCTGTGCTCTGTGAGGGGTGTTTGGGAGGAAGCACTGTGTGTTGTGAGGGGTGTTTGGGAGGAAGCACTGTGTGTTGTGAGGGGTGTTTGGGAGGAAGCACTGTGCTCTGTGAGGGGTGTTTGGGAGGAAGCACTGTGCTCTGTGAGGGGTGTTTGGGAGGAAGCACTGTGCTCTGTGAGGGGTGTTTGGGAGGTGTTCGTGGCGCTGCAGCCGTCGCGGCGTTGGGACGGGGCTCACCGGGCTCTGCTCCACAGATGCCGGCTTTGGGACAACCAGCGGCGGAGCCTTCGGAACGTCGGCCTTCGGCTCCAACAACAACACTGGGGGCCTCTTCGGGAGCACGCAGACAAAGCCAGGTACTGCCCCAGCCGAGGGGCACGCGGGCCCGGAGGGGCAGTGTTGGTAAAAAAGGGAGGGAGGGAGGGGGAGAAAGGGAAAAAACCCCAAACCGAGGAATCCTCAACAAAAAATAACCTGATGCCCTCCCAAGCCCAGAACAACAAAAACCCATCAAAGCCCCCGAGCAAAGGAGGTTGTGAAGGTTTAACAGCCCGTTTCTGTCTGCAGGAGGGTTGTTCGGGTCAACCACGTTCAACCAGCCAGCCACCTCCTCCACCAGTACCGGCTTTGGGTTTGGAACATCCACTGGGACATCAAACAGCCTCTTCGGAACCACCAGCACTGGTGGAGGCCTCTTCTCATCCCAGAATAATGCCTTTGCACAGAACAAACCAGCTGGCTTTGGAAGTGAGTGAAACTGGTGCCCCCCTGCTGATTGATGGGAGAGCAGGGGGAGCTGCATGTACCTGGGGCTGGGGGGGTTTCTCCTGGAGGATACAGTGACATCCCTGGGCCCACAGCAGCCAAGGGGGAGCACACCTGCTCCTGAATCTGTAGCCGTGATTCCAGCCCTAAATTTGAAAATAAATTGCCAAAGGTGGTTGGCTGGAATTTTTTATTCTGAAATCTCTTTTGGTGCTGCTTGATTTTGGGTTTTTGTCCTGTGGCAGAGCAGTTACAGTTGGGTTTGTCTGTGGCAGGAGAAGACAGGGAATGCTGTTAAACTCTTCTGTAATTCCATGAAGCAAAAGTGACTGCTTACAGCCCCTTCTGAGAAGAGAAAGGGAGCCTCGCTGATTCCCTTTATTATAGAATTACTGTATTATTTTCTTCCTACTTGTCAGGAGTAGAAGGGAGCTGGCTGCTGTGGTTTGTCTGGTGCTTCTGGGGTGCTGAGTTAGGGACACTCTTCTACAGCAGAGAACTGCATTAGCAGCACCATCAGTTTCCAGCTCTGCTGTCAAATTATTTTTCTCAGCAGTTTTTTCCATTTTCTAATTTCAAGAAAATATTAGGGTTTAAGTTTTAAACTTCAGGTTTGTTTTGCTACTGATGGGTTGGTTTTTTTTTTGTGCTTTATTTAGACTTTGGTACGAGCACCAGCAGTGGAGGGCTCTTTGGGACCACCAACACCACTTCCAACCCCTTTGGGAGCACATCTGGCTCTCTCTTTGGTCCAACCAGCTTTACTGCTGCTCCAACTGGCACGACTATTAAATTTAATGTAAGTTCTGCTTTTCCTTCTTAGTCCAGCCTGTTCACTGTGGGAAGCATTCAGTTTTGCAGTTGTTTGTGTAATGTCTTGGTCACTGAGGTGAAAAGATGAGGAGTTCATATGCAAGTGTTCTGAAATTATTTGAAAACATCCCTTTAGAAGGACTTTTGCAGTGGAAATAGGCATCACTAACTCCAGGTTTTATCTTGAATTTGAAAAACTTCTCAAACACTGTAGAATTTCAGACTTGCTGGGTTTAGAGCTGTGCTAAGGCTGAAGGGGTGGAGGAGCTCCTAAAGCTGAGCCTTGCCAGGAAGAGCCATAGAATTGAAAGTGATCCATGGCAAATGCTGGCAGCAATAGGGGTTAGGGACATCTTGGGATGAGTCAGAATCAGGGCAGCTCTCCTGAGCCTGCCTGGCTTTGGGAATGGGACCTGGAAGGAGAGGAGTGGTGTCCTGCCTCCTCTGGATGAGTCCCCTTTAAGACAGGATTCAGTAACTGCTACAAAGTCCTGTGGCAGTTGGACCAGGAGGGTGGCCCAGCAGAGGCCTTGTGGAACTGGGCTAACTGGGGCCTGCTGGAAGAGGGACTCTAATCCCCAAAAACTTGTTCATGCAAATCTTGTCCCTCTTCATTTCCAGACTGAGCTGATGTAAGACTGAGGCTTTGGGGGCAGAGCCGTGGTGCTGCCTGGGCTCTTGCAGTGCTGCTGATCTGTACTTTCATAACACTGTTAAAAAAAGGAGGGATAGTGAAATTCGTGAAATGCAGAGCTCCAGGATTTGTCAGTAACTGAGGCAAACTGCTTTTAAAGTGAAACCAAAAGCAGAATTGCTGGGAGTTGTTTAGAGTGTTCCTGGGGCAAATTCCACTGTTGATTGTCATTGAACACACCTGGGTGAGGCCTCAGCTGTACAAATAATGATGGAATCATCAAACCATGATTTTAAAACAAGGTTTGGGTTGGGACCTTAAAGCCCCTCCAGTGCCACTCCTCCATGGGCAGGGACACCTTCCACTGTCCCAGGCTGCTCCAAGCCCCAGTGTCCAGCCTGGCCCTGGGCACTGCCAGGGATCCAGGGGCAGCCACAGCTGCTCTGGGCACCCTGTGCCAGGGCCTGCCCACCCTCCCAGGGAGCAATTCCTTCCCAATATCCCATCCAGCCCTGCCCTCTGGCACTGGGAAGACATTCCCTGTGGCCTGGCCCTCCAGCCCTTGTCCCCAGTCCCTCTCCATCTTTCCTAGAGCCCCTTTAGGCCCTGCAAGGGGCCTAAACCTGGAGCTTCTCTTCCCCAGGTGAGCACCCCCAGCTCTCCCAGCCTGGCTCCAGCTGTTGGAGTGTCTCTGTGGCTTCCTCTGGATTCTGTCCTACAGCTCCATGTCCTCCTCATCCTGGGGGCCCAGGGCTGGAGGCAGCTCTGCTGTGGGCTCTTGTCTGAGCAGAGCATAGGAGTCACACAGAGCCTCAGATCTGTGCTAGGTATAGGATTTCCCAGGGTCTGCAGGGAGTTCTGGCTGTGCTCCCCCAGATCTGTCTGGATTTTAACCTGGCCCTTCCTCCCTTCCCGGCAGCCCCCAACTGGCACAGACACCATGGTGAAATCCGGCGTCAGCACCAACATCAACACCAAGCACCAGTGCATCACTGCCATGAAGGAGTACGAGAGCAAGTCCCTCGAGGTCAGTGCAGGGGCGTCACAGCCTTACCTTGGGCCTTTTTGGCCCATAATTACAGTCTGCGCTCATTAATGGAAGAATATTAATGAACCATCAATGTCTGCATCACACACAAGAGGTGTTGTCAAGTAAAACAATTAATGCAACGCCGCGTTAATTGCGGTTGGGTTCAAATGCTTAATGCAGGTCTGGAAGAGCTGAAATTCCATCTTCTCAGAAGGACATGAGATCCTGTTGGGAACAGCCCTGCTCTGCGGAGATAACAGCAGGATCCCAGGCAGAACTCAGTTGTTTATAATAAACTGGTGTTCCCAAGGGTTTAATCTGAGGCCTTCCCGTTCGGATTGGTTTGTTTGACCCTTCAAAACAGATCTTTTATGAAAAGACCTGAAAAAGCTCTGAGAAGTCAAACTGAAACCTGAACATGGATCTAGGTTCAGGTCTTGTTTTTGATGTCCTTATTTTTAAAAACACAGATGTTGCAGGTTTTCTTGAGCCTTCACCTTGGTGAAGACTGGGTGCTGTGTGAGTGTAGTAAGGACACTTGCCTGCCCTTGTGCTGTGTAAAAAGAGTTGGATTTTCCTCTAGGAACTCCGTTTGGAAGACTACCAGGCAAATAGGAAAGGGCCCACAAATCCTGTAGGAGCAGGAGCGACTGCTGGCTTGTTTGGCTCTTCCACTGCCACGTCCAGCACAGCCACAGGACTTTTTGGCTCTTCCACTACCAATACCGGCTTTTCCTATGGACAGAATAAAACTGCTTTTGGAACCAGTAAGTACTGCCTGGCCCTGGCATTCCTGGGAGTGCACGTGCAAATATTCTATTCAACCATTTAAAATTCGGTAATGCAAAATGCTGAAACACTGCCGTGAGCTCAGAGTTGTGCTGGTTGTGTTGCCAGCATTCACTGGTGGGACTCTTTGCCATAGAAATCGGTTTTCTTACTTTTCCTTGGAAAAATTGAAAAAACAATTGGATTTTTATTAGTTTTTACTGCAAACTGAAAGGTAAATAGATCATAGAATCCCAGAATGGTTTGGGTTGGAAGGGACCTTGAAGCTCACCTGATCTCACCCCTGCCCTGGGCAGGGACACCTTCCAGTGTCCCAGGTTGCTCCAAGCCCCATCCAGCCTGGCCTTGGACACTGCCAGGGATCCAGGGGCTGCTCTGGGCACCCTGTGCCAGGGCCTCTCCAGTCTCACAGGGAAGGATTTTTTCCTAATAATGGGTATTTGTGTTTGTGGAATTCAACTGTAAACAGATCCAAATCCTCCAGGCTGTAGGAATGAAAGTGGTTGTTGGATGAGCAGAGACAGGACTCAGGGAGCAGCTGGAGCTGGGCCAGGGCAGGCTCAGGCTGGAGAGCAGGGAAAGGCTCTTCCCCCAGAGGGTACTGGCACTGCCCAGGCTCCCCAGGGAATGGGCACGGCCCCGAGGCTGCCAGAGCGCCAGGAGCCTTTGGGCACCGCTGCCAGGGATGCCCAGGCTGGGGCTGGTGGGGGTCTGGGCAGGGACAGGGCTAGGACTGGATCATCCCTGGGGGTCCCTTCAGCTCAGGACCTTCCGTGACCTTTGTCCCTGTTTGGATGGCGGAGTGTGGGATCTGCTGGCTGTGGTCTCTAATCCCTGTGTGGTGTCCCAGGTACGACTGGCTTTGGCACCGGCACCACGGGCGGGCTCTTCGGGCAGCAGTCCCAGACCACGAGTCTGTTCAACAAACCCTTCGGCCAGGCCACCACCACGCAGAACACCGGCTTCTCCTTCGGCGGCACCAGCACCCTGGGCCAGCCCAACACCAACACCATGGTAAGAGGGGCTGCAGGCTGGCAGTGGGGCTGCAGCTGCTCCTGTGGCACGCGGGAGGCTGCGGGATTGGGATGTTCCTCAGGTTCCAGCACCGTGTGGTAAAACCTCTATGCTGAGCTCTGAAGGCTGCGGTGGAGTGAGGAGCCTCCTGCCAGTCAGCTTTGTTCCTGGCAATTGGAAAACAGTCAGCTGCTCACAAATCATGTACCCACTCACCTCCTCAAGCAGCTGCTCTCTGGCAACTCCTGTGCTTCCGATCATTTTCACGCAGATAATGTCATTCCATGATTAACCTTCTGTGGGAATTCAAATCCTGGGCTTTTTGGTGACAAATGAGCAGCATTTGTGGGCTTCCGTGATAGATTCTACGTAGTTGTAACTTGTTGAATAACTAGAGGCTTTGGCTCCAAATACCTTGTATTCTTTGTGAATTTGTTTTGACTTCTCCCAGAAAACCCTGTGAAATGTTTCTTTTCCATCTCCTTTGCTCAAAGCAGTGAGGAAATTCCAATATCCTTTAAAGCTTGGAGCATAACTTTTTTGTTTTTTTTTTTTTTTTTAAATTTCCATTGTGTAACTAATTTATTGGAGGAGGACTAAAGCTTCTGGAATGTTCTTCACCCCTCCTCTTCCCCCAGCACGAGGGCAAATGTAGCATTGTTTTATTGCCTGATTTTGTGTGTTGGACCTGTTGTTATCAGTGCTGGACTTGGAAAAGCCCGGGAGCATTACCTTAACCTGGTTCCTGTTTGTAGGGTCTCTTTGGGGTCACCCAGCCCTCTCAGCCTGGAGGCCTTTTTGGGACAGCTGCCAATACAAATGCTGGGACTGGATTTGGAACGGGAACTGGCCTTTTTGGACAAGCCAACACAGGATTTGGTGTTGGTGGTTCGGTATGTCTGTGCCTTTGTAATAAAGACAGAAAACCAAGCAGACCCCTGTTCCAGGGTGCTGACCTTCATGGAAGTTCTGTTAGCATAGGAATTACGATGTCTGAGATGCAAAAGTCAGGTGGTTTGCTGTAAACTGGAGGATAGAGTAGAGTCCTTTTTTTAACAAGTGATGTGTGGAGCGATGAAAGCAGCAGGAGAGACAGGTTCTCAATGCCTGGGGTGCCTCAGCATAGGGTTGGAAATATAGGTTGCAAGTTGTGATGGGCCAGAAACAACCTTGGTTTTTGACATTCAGTCATTTTGGTTCTGGTGGAGCAAAAATCACAGGATCACTGATATTGGAAAAGCCCTTTAAGCCCCTCGAGTCTGACCCCAGCAGCTGCTTTTGGGGGGTCTTGCACGTGGTTTGGGATAACCCCCACTCATGGGAGGGCAGCCTGGGGGGGCTCAGTTGTGCTTGACTATAGTTCTGCTTCCTTGCCTGCAGCCAAACACTGATACAATTCCTGTGGTATCAGCCTCTCAGGTTTCCCAATTTCTGCTGTTTTCCTTTCAGACCCTGTTTGGGAACAAGCCTGCTGGATTTGGAGCCACCACGACCAGCGCTCCCTCGTTCGGCACCACCACGGGCGGAGGCCTCTTCGGTAACAAACCAGCTCTGAGTTTAGGAGCCCCTGCAAACCCTTCCAGTTTGGGGACAGGGAAAAAAAAAGGGGGTTCAATCATTTAAAGCTGTATAGTGTATACCACACACTGCTGAGAGCTCATGCTAAGTATTGCAGTGTTGGATTTGTCAGGTAAGCCATGGCCCTGCCACAGGGAAATGTGCTGGGTTGTGCCTTTGCTCTTGGTGGGACTCCCTGACTCAGGAAGTGGATGGTCAAGTGCCACTGTTTCGGTGAGTCCTTAAGGGAGGGTTCAGCCTGTGATGGCCAGCAGAGCCCCTGGGATCCTCTGGAAGGATCCCTGGGAAGAGCATTCCCAGCAAGTCAGGGAGGGGATCCTGCCCCTCTGCTGGGCCCCAGGGAGGCTCATCTGGAGTGTCCTGTTCAGTTCTGGGCTCCCCAGTTCAAGGAAGACCAGGAGCTCTGGAGAGGGTCCAGTGAAGGCCACGGAGATGATTTGGGGTCTGGAGCATCTCTGAGGAGGAGAGGCTGTGGGAGCTGGGCCTGGTCAGTCTGGAGGAGGGAAGGCTGAGAGGGGATCCATCAATCCATCCAAATCTCTCCAAGGGCTGTCAGAGGATGGTGCCAGCCTCTGCTCAGTGGTGCCAGTGCCAGGCCGAGGAGCAGTGGCCAGGAACTCAAACACAGCAATTCCAGCCCAGCCTGAGGAAGAACTTCCTTCCATGGAGGGGCAGAGCCCTGGAACAGCTGCCCAGGAGGGCCTGGAGTCTCCCTCTCTGGAGGCATCCCAGACCCCCTGGACACGTTCCTGTGTCAGCTGCTCCAGGTGACCCTGCCTGGGCAGGGGGTGGGACTGGGTGATCTCAGAGGTCCCTTCCAACCCCAGCCATGATGTAATTCTGTGGTTGAAAACTCACGAAATCAAAGATTCAGGGAGCAGAGGGGTTTGTTAGGAGGCTGTGAACACCCTGTGTTGGCACAGCAGCATTGGGGGAATTGGGGTAAAACCTGGGCTTGGGCAGGTGTCAGGAGATCCTGCACTGCAGTGGAGGTGAAGTGAGCCAGCTCCAGTTTAGCTGGGGGCTGTTGTCCTTGGTGGTGTGAAGGACCAGAGCCCTGAGGAACTGGGTGCTGTGTTCCTGGTGGCCTTTGACACTGATGTGAGAACTGGTGGGGGGTGAGTGTGTGACCGAGCAGGAGGAATGTATAGGGAGTGGCAGCTTCTTTCATGGGACTCTGCAGTCTCTTCTGCCTTTTTAATCCTGGATTTCAGAGCAATAAAACTGTGTCTCTAAAAGTGAGTAGGAGGGGGTTGGATCCTGACATCCCTTTCCTGCAGTGCTGTTTTGTGTTGGTTATTTAAAGGCAGTGGGGCCTGCTATGCCTTTAGCCTGCTGTGCCAGCCTGCCAGGATAGACAGGGAAGAGCTCGATGGAACTGGGTTATCTCTAAGGTCCTTCCCAAATCCCCTCTGTGCAGTTCTCGGTGCTCTGAACCCGGGTAGCACCTTGGCAAGCAGGGTTTGACTGTGGTGACCAGTCCTGGGCACACCTCCCAGGTGAAAGGTGCTTCTGAGTTCTTGTTCTGCTGGTCAGGATCTCCATGGCCCCACCAGTGTGTTGGCACTGTTGGGTGGAGACCAGCCTTTGCAGTGTGTGGTTTTGGTTTGCCTGTGTAGCACTTTATAGGAGGACTGGAGATGGAGTCCAAGGGGTTGGTGTGGTTTTTCTGATTAATCCCTGCTTTGTGTGCTAACCAAGTGTGGGATGGGGTCAGCATCTGCAGTAGAACTGAGCTCATGGTAGATTTGGGGTGGCCTTGTTACAGCTACAGCTGTGTCCTTGAACTGGTGTATCTGAGTTCCCACCTGCTCTATGGTGAGGGTCAGAGACATTAATGTGTGGTATAAACAGGATGAAATGAGGTTTGTTCTCTCCAGGCACTTCAAAAACCCCAGCACATTTTACTCTGTTGCCAGATACAGCAGCAACATGTCAGCTCTGCCTTTCTGGGAATCTTTGAAGTTTGTAACAAACTGAAAAGCTTAAGAAGGCAGACCAGCATTTTTCTGTGCTGCTTTAATGCTGTATTTATAACTAAAATATGTTTATTACCAGTGAAGTCCCTTCTTGCTGATTGTCAGTTTAACCTGCACTGCTGGAAACAGTGAGAAATTCGACCTTGACTGTGGCAGGGCTTTTTGACCCTGTGATGCTTATTTATTGCAATATATGGTTTTAATTTCATCTCTAATGAGCTGCTCGTTCTGTTGTTGAAGGTTTTGGTGCCAACACTGCTGGAAATAGCTTGTTTGGAAATAAGCCTGCGACTGGGACTCTGGGAACTGGACTTGGGACAGGGTTTGGAACAGGTAAGCAGTTCCTCATCTCACTTCTCGGCAGCTTAGGCTGCCCTCAGGCTGCAGTGCTGCTCCAGCCTGCATATTGCCTGGAACTGAGTTAGGAAGGGCTGAGGATGTTTTAGCTTCAAGCCAGGATGTCTTGGGGCAGCTCCAAGGGGAGCTTCTTAGCACGGTGCCAAGTGACCTGATAGAAACTGGGCAGCACTGGTTACACTGGTGGGACTGGTGAGGTCCTCTGTGCTCAGAGCCTCTGGTCTGTTCACGAGCCTTGAGTGTCTGCAGCATCCATGGGCATAGAGAGTGTTTCCTGCAGCTTAGTAAGGAATAGATTCTTTGTTGTGCTTGTAAACTTGTCACAGTCTCGTGGTAAATGTCAGTCACCTCTCGTGTCACAGCTCTGGGGGCAGGACAGACATCCTTGTTTGGGAACACCCAGCCAAAGCTGGGGGGAACGCTGGGAACGGGAGCATTCGGAGCCCCAGGATTCAACACATCCACAGCTACCCTGGGCTTTGGGGCCCCTCAGCCTGCTGTAGGTGAGTGTCCATGAACCTGCTGCTTGCTGCCTTGTTCCCATGTGCCTGAACACAGGAGCACACCCCTCCCAAAGCGCTTGGAGTGACAAAACATCTCCTTGAGCCCACTTCTGTTCTCAGTCGCAGTGCAGACCATGTTAATGACCCTTTTTTGCTAGTTATGTGTATATTTTTAAAGGAATTCAAAGTTGCTTTACATGCCCAATAATTGCACCTGTTTTAGAGCGCTGTTTTCAAGGTTAGTAACATTTCCCATCATTGAATTTGGGGCAGCAAGAATAGATGTTCACAAAAAAAAGAAAGGGAAGTGCAGCATTGGCTTTTTCAGTACTTCCAGAGAGGAGAGGCCTAGAGGGCCTTTGTTTACAGGAAGGCTGTGCCATTGGGACAAAAATGAGACCCAGTTGTCTCCAGCTCTCCTCCTGACTTCCTGCAGACCCTGACAGTAAGCTGTTGTTCTGAGAGTGGTTTTGTTGTTCTTTGGGAATGCCCACATTCACCCTGGTTTTGTTGGAATTAGAATTAAGCTGCTTTTGGTGGCTTGAATGTTTCATGGCATGAACCCTTAGAGAATTTTAATAGGAATTAAAATTAGATGCTATAAGATGGAGAGACAAGATTTAGAATCCATTGTAGCGGGGACTCCAGACCTGTGTGTTTGGTTGCAGTAGCAGGAATGTCAAAATTATGCGTGAAGTATTTTCCCTGCACACCCTTTCAGAAGCCAGCTGGAATCATTGAATATTTGGGCAGGCCAGGCTCTTTCCACTGCTCTGTAGCTCTCTGTGCCCTCAGCTTTTCACCCATGAGAACTCAGTGAAGATGGCTGCACACTCTGATGGAGGAAGGAGGTGCTGTGAGAGCTGTTGTGTTTCTGCCTGCCCTGGTTCTGTTCCCAAAGCTCTAAAAGTGAAATGCTGCTCCCTTTGTAGCTCTGACAGACCCCAACGCCTCTGCAGCCCAGCAAGCTGTCCTCCAGCAGCACCTCAACAGCCTGACCTACT
Source organism: Daphoenositta chrysoptera (assembly GCA_013397915.1). NCBI lineage: Eukaryota > Metazoa > Chordata > Aves > Passeriformes > Daphoenositta > Daphoenositta chrysoptera. The sequence goes on along the minus strand of VZRO01001113.1, from coordinate 187,534 downwards.
CACCCTTTGGAGACTCCCCACTCTTCAGAAACCCCATGTCAGACCCAAAGAAGAAAGAAGAGGTAAGTGCACATCTGCACTGAACTCATTTATGGGTGACAGATGAAATTACCTTGGTCTGTGTGCAGTCTTCACCTAAATGCACAGCGAGCAGCCAAGTAAGTTGCTCTCTGTGCTCTCCCAGTGGTGCGGTGGCTTTTTACCCTGCAGGACACAAAGTGCTTGATTTTATTCCCGTGGGAAGTTCCCTGTCCATGGCAGGGAGTTGGAACTGTGTGATCTTCAAGGTCCTTTCCAACCCAAACCATTCCGTGATTTCCTGCTTTTGCCTGCATCATAACCTTGGCCGTGGAGTTCCTGTGCTCACTGCTGCTGATTGGGAATAAAGATGGATCACTGTTAATGCCAGGAATAATTGCAGTGCTTTGCTTAGGACATCTCTGAGAGTCTCTGATAAACCTTTCCCTGTTGCTTTGTTCAAAAGATAAAACAAACCCTTTTGAAGTGTTAGGGGAGGTTCTAAGTGGCTGCTGCCCCCGGGCAGATTCCAGGGGCTGGAGGTGAGTCCTGCCTGGCAGCTGGAGCCTGGGGATTCACGTGGATCCGGGCTGATGGATGGGGCTGTGCATGGAGCCCCCTAACCTGGGTGCAATTATTGCTTCCCCTTCACCTTTCGAGGCCCTGGGCTGGAGCACCCTAAGGCTCTGTCCCCATGCCCTGAGGGTTCCAGCTGTCCCTCTTTCTGTTGCAGAGGCTGAAGCCAACCAACCCAGCAGCCCAGAAGGCCTTGACAACCCCCACCCACTACAAGCTGACCCCGCGCCCCGCGACCAGAGTGCGGCCCAAGGCCCTGCAGTCGGCGGGCTCGGCCAAGTCCCAGCTCTTCGACGGGCTGGACGATGATGAACCCTCCCTGTCCAACGGAGCCTTCATGCCAAAGTGAGCTTCTCTTTTCTCTCTGTGTGAGAATCCTCTGTAAACTCCTGTATATTATCCCCAATCCCATGATTTTGTGCCCTGGTTCAGACAGGAAGAACAATAACAAGTTGTCTGTAAGAATTCACTAGAACTGTTTTCTGTAGAGGAGGTAAAAAGGTTCAGCTTAAACTCTTAAGGCCAAATAAGCTGTAAAATGAGGTCAGCCCATGATGGGGGCAAAGCTCCTATAAAGTCATTTAGGAATTCTTACAAGGAAGGTTTGCACAGGGTAATACTTCCTGCTGCTGAACTGGGAGTGTCATCAGGTTTGTTCATGCCCTTACTATGGGGGCAGATTCCTGGTGGTTTTATCCCAGCCCTGGTTCTGTTTCAGATACACTGGTGTTTCCTTGAGAAATAAATCGTGGATCTGCCTCAGTGAAGCTTTGGGATCAGTTTTTAGGTGCATCAGTGGCAATCAAATAGAAAAGGGCTTTAGAAAGGCTTGGAGTTGAGTGAAAACAAAGAGCAAAAGACTAAAGTGACCCTGCAGTAAAATGAACCTGCACCCGTGGGCAAGAACTTCTGTGCTCCTAGAAAAGCTGATTTGGGAAACAGAGAGCATTGTGGTTTGCTGAACTTGGGCTTTGAGCCTTTCACTGGCTTGTGCTTTTTACACCTCCACATAAACCAGAGCCTTGAGTGGAATTCCCCAAAAAATTTGAGGATCTCTGACGGGAGACTTGATATGTCCTGGGTGTGGGAACAGATCTTAGAGCTGGTGCCTGGTCCCCAGAGCATCTGAATAAGTACAAAATACATTTTTGTGCACTGGATAGATCCAAATTTCCCTTCCTTGCTGTGTTTTGTTTTTAGGAAGAGCATCAAGAAGCTGGTTCTGAAGAACCTCAGCAGCAGCAGCCTGTTCTCTCCCGTGAGCCGAGAGAACGAGGACCTGGCGTCACCGTCAGAGTACCCGGAGAACGGGGACAGGTGAGGAGTCACCCTGCAGGGGTTTGTCCTCAGAAATGCAAACTGGTTCTGCCTGTCCCTAAATCACTGCTGTACAGCAGCCACTTCTTTTCAGGGTTGTCACTTCACTGTTCATTGAAAGCAGTTGACCTGCTAGGAGATTCATTTCCTCCCGAACTAACCATGGGTTCTTCCTGTGTGGGCACTGCCAGGTCACTCCACCCAAAATCTGGGTCAGGGAGCAGGGACTTGTTTTCTGGATAAGTCTCTCTTCCTTCCCTGTAGCAAGCAACCAGGACATTCCTTGAGGGAAGTGCTAAACCTGACTCTGAGGGAAGAACCCCTCCTGATCAGTCCTCAGTGATGTGGGAATTACAAGGAAGCTCCACTGATTCTCATGTCTCATTTATCTATGTTCTGTATGTGTATTTTCTACAGATTACAATGAGGAACCTCTAAGGCTACATCTTTGCCCCCAAAAGCCAGAATTCCAACCTCCTCTAAAAAACCTGTGGCCATATTTCAGTTGAACTCTGATTTTTGCCTTGGTTTTCTTTTAATCAGAGTCTGGAAGAAACCTGCCCAGCTCACCACGTTGATTTTATTGCTAAAATAAGAGCTGCTGTGGGAGTGAGGTCACCCTGGCCCTGTGGGCAGAGGCTTTGGAGCTGTGGGGTTGCTGTTACAGCCCCTTTTGAGGCTCCTCTCCAGCCTGAGCTCCCTGTTCCACTCAGCTCTGCACAGGGCACGTGCTTGTCCCCACATCGTGGGGACTGTCCCAGTCTCACCACTGTCCTTGCTGTAGTGGGAGCCTCAGTGGCAGCGGTGGTGAAGCGGGAGCAGAGGGAAGGGGAATAATCACTGACACTGCAGTTCCTGTGGTCCTGTTGGCTCTTTGTGAGGAAAGAGCAGAATTTTAATCATCGAATCACAGAGTCTCATGAGCAGGGAGGGACCCACAGGGGTCATCCAAGTCCAGCTCCTGGCCCTGCACGGGAATGTTGGTGTAGATCCCTTAGAACTAAATAATTCCCGTTATCCTTCCTCCGCCCAGGTTCTTCCTGTCGGTGCCTCCCGAGGAGAACCACAGGCAGGACGTGGAGCAGGAGGAGGAGGAGGAGGCCCACGAGGTGACCAGGTTTTACACCAATCCCATTGCCAAGCCCATCCCACAGACCCTGGAGGGCGGCGGGCACAAGCCGCAGTCGAGCGTGGACGACACCATCGTGGCGCTGAACATGCGCGTGGCGCTGCGCAACGGGCTGGAGGGCAGCAGCGAGGACGCCTCCTTCCAGGAGGATTCCCTGCAGGACGAGCACGACAAGGAGGCCGAAGCCGTGCACCAGCTGCATCCTGCAGGTGAGGCTGGCGGGGGCAGCGTTTCATGCAGATTTTCTGCTCTTTGGCACCCTCAGCTTTTGCTTTTTTTCCCTCCTCCTTTCACCAGAATACAAATCTTGCTTTCTTTACCTAGTGCAGAAATTTTATCTGCTGAGTCAATGAGGATTTAAATTTTATCCTCCAATTTTATATCACATGTGTTAGAGTTTTCTAAACTTGAGAAGGTAAAGGGTAAAGATATGTTAATCCTTCCAGATAACATGTGGCACGTAATGGAACTGGCAGGTGATGTGTGCAAAAGAAATGTCTCTAGACATTTTGTAGATGCAAAATGCTTTTGGGAAATAGGGAGTATCATTAGACAAATTAATAGATGAAGAAGAATTGGAGCCTGTTAAATGTAGAAGAAGCTGCAGCTTGGTCAGCAGTGCCTGAGGCCCCAGGTTACTAAAGCTGGGAAAGTGTTTCCTTCAAGTGTTGATGCATTTGCAATTTTTCGTTTCCCTGTGCACCTTCTTCCCTTCCTGTTTGCACACCTGCTGCTGTCTGGCAGGTACCTGGGCTGGAAGAACCTGCCAGAGCAGTTGGCTTACATGTGCTCTGGAGGCTGAGGAATGAAGGTGTTCTGCTGTGTGTTGGCTTTGGGTGCACTGGTTCTCAGTTCCTCTGAGGCTTCCAGCTGTTGAGGCTGGCAGCAGAAATGGGATGGGAGGACAGTCTGGGAATGTTGATACATTGCTGCCAGCGCTGTGCTCAGGGAATGGTGTGTTGCAGGGATTGTTCTGACACGAGCTGGCTACTACACCATCCCCTCCCTGGAGGAGCTGGCCCGGCTGACCAACGACAGGAACGAATGTATCGTGACAGACTTCACCATCGGCCGCAAGGGTGAGACCCCCGGCCTCCCCAGGGGCTCCACCCTGATCCGGGGATCTTAAAGCTGTGGAACCTGAGTTCCAAGCCCTCAGTCTGATTGTACCCAGTGCCCTTGCTTTGGGAGCAGCTTGCATCATTTTGTAGGATTTTAGGATAGAATAAATCACAGTATCACAGACTGGTTTAGTTTGGAAGGGGCATTAAAGCTCATCTCCTTCCATGGGCAGGAACACTTTTCCCTATCCCAGCTTGCTCCAAGCCCTGTCCAACCTGGCCTTGGACACTTCCAGGGATCCATGGCTTCTCTGGGGCCTCCCCACCCTCCCAGGGAACAATTCCTTCCCAATATCCCATCCAGCCCTGCCCTCTGGCACTGGGAAGCCATTCCCTGTGTCCTGGCCCTCCATGCCTTGTCCCCAGTCCCTCTCCAGCTCTCCTGGAGCCCCTTTAGGCCCTGCAAGGGGCTCTGAGCTCTCCCTGAAACCTTCTCTTCTCCAAGTGAGCACCCTCAGCTCTCCCAGCCTTTTGATATCAGTGTCAAAGTTGATAATGCTCCTCCAGGGTTTTCTCAGGGGGCAGGAGGTGTCACTTTGCTCGGGAGACAGGACGGGGCTGGGTGGGGACAGGAGGAGCACAGCAGGAACGTGGGCTCTCTGGCACATGACCTTCCAAACAATTTATTGTGATCTTTTGGGTTGTTTTTCAGGTTATGGATCGATTTACTTCGAAGGAGAAGTAAATCTAACAAACTTAAACCTGGATGAGATCGTACATATCCGGAGAAAAGAAGTTATTGTTTACCCTGATGACGAAAGAAAACCACCCATTGGGGAAGGGTTGAACAGGTACGTGTTAGATAAGGATGATTTTTAAAATCCTGACAGTCTGCTGTGCTTGCAGGCAACAACCAAGAGACAAATCCAAATGTGCATTCAGTTTGCAGTGTTAATGAGTTACTTGCAAATTTCTGAACCACAAATTGTGTTAAAAGCTGATATGAGTTCCCCTGCCCAGGGCTGGGCTCTGCTCCCCTGCCTGTTCCCGAGCAGCCGTGCCTCAGCCCCTTGTCCCTGAGCCTGTTGGTGCCCTTGCAGGCGAGCTGAGGTCACCCTGGACGGGGTGTGGCCCACGGACAAAACGTCGCGGTGCCTGATCAAGAGCCCCGAGCGCCTGGCGGAGATGAACTACGAGGGCCGGCTGGAGGCCGTGTCCCGCAAGCAGGGCGCGCGCTTCAAGGAGTACCGCCCCGAGACCGGCTCCTGGGTCTTCAAGGTGAGGCCTCCCACGCGCCCTGCAGCCGGAATCCCCTGAGAATTTGGAATTCCAGTGATCTGCTAACTTGGGCCAACTGTGCCGAGTCCCTCGGCTCCGGTGAGAGCTGTCCTCACCACAGCGGCTCCTCGTTCCTGGGAGCCTTCAAGGTCGGGTTGGACGGGGCTTGGAGCAACCTGGACTAATGGGAGGTGCCCCTGCCCAGGGAATGAATGAGCTTTAAGGTCCCTCCCAGTCCAAACCAGTCTGCAGTTCTGTGGTGAAACCTGTGGCCCCAGACCTGCCTGGAGCAGGTGGTTTTGGTCTGTGGAGGGGCTGAATTTGTGGCCAGTGTCCCAAGAGCTGTGTGTCTTAGGACACCTGTATAGGGCACAGTTGCACCTGCCCAGTGTTCAGGCCTTCCAGAAATTTCACTTCCAAGTTGTGACATGTTTGTCCTTCTCCTTAACACAGGTAGCGCACTTTTCCAAGTATGGCTTGCAAGATTCCGATGAGGAAGAGGAAGATCATCCTTCAAAAGTGGACACCAAGAAGTTAAAGACCACACCTGTGCCACCCCCAGGGCACCTGCCGCCCCAGCAGATGGCCCTGAACGGCAAACCAGCACCCCCAGCTCAGGTAGAAGGAGAACAGTGACTAAAGGGGGTTGATGACATGGAATTTGGAGAGTAGCTGGTGCCTGGGAAGGGGGTGGTTGGAGTAACCTGGAATCTGGAGAGTGAAGCCGTACAGAAACTCTTCTGAACTCTGGCTGAGTGGCTGCATGTTGTTTTCCTTTGAGACACTTGACATTTCAGACTGAGGATGGGGCGGGGAGGCTTTCAACCCTTGTTTCTTGTTTGAATTCTAGTCTGAGTTTGGCAGATTTGCACCTCTTCTGGAAGAACCCTTGTTTTTGTGACTATTAAATGCACGCCCATAATGCCAACGCCGTGTGCTGCCTGCCTGGACAGTGATGCTGTGCACTCAGTTGCCTTTACCACCATTAGTGTGCAAAACTGTCTGCTTTTTATTTTAAGAATGTGCTCTATTTTTATTAAAATAATACTTTTTGTAAGGCTGGCTATATGCTGGCTTTGTAAACATATTTGTGTTGGATGTGACTGCTTTAAACCTTTGCAAAGCATCCTCAGTGCTGGGCCCATCTTACACAGGAATGTTTGATCCACAGGCAGTGTTTGATGCAATTCACTGGGAATGCCAGGAGCCCAGGTGGGCAAGAGGCCCCAGGGCAGGGACTCTCCCCCAGGGCAGGGATTGTCCCTTGTGCTGGGCACAGAGAGGCCCTCAGAGAAAGAGACCTGGAGGGGCTGGAGGATTTCCAGGGAAGGGAACAGATCTGGGAAGGGGCTGGAGCCCCAGGAGAGGCTGAGGGAGCTGGGAAGGGGGCTCAGCCTGGAGAAAAGGAGGCTCAGGGGGGCCCTTGTGGCTCTGCACAACTCCCTGACAGGAGGGTGGAGCAGAAAATAGCTTCAAGTTGTGCCAGGGGAGGTTTAGGTTGGATGTTGGGAAAATTCCTTCCTGGAAAGGGCTGTCCAGCCCTGGCACAGCTGCCCAGGGCAGTGGTGGAGTCACATCCCTGGAGGGATTCCACAGCCCTGTGGATGTGACACCTGGGGACGTAGTCAGTGGTGGCCCTGCCAGTGCTGGGGAATGGTTGGACTTGGTGGGCTCAGAGGCTTTTTCAAGGACAGTAGTTCTGTGTTCATAACATGGAAGAGCTTTTCCCTGGTATTCAGCACGAGTCTCTGCTGGCCACTTGTGTGGCAGGAGAGCAGAGCTCTCCAGGCAGGTGAGAGGGGCCGTCAGGACCCTGATCCCTGTCCAGCAATTCCAGAAGCACTGTCTGCTCCCTGGGCAGGACATCCTGCTGCTGGGACTGCCAGCTCTGCTGGATTCTGCATGGAGAATCCCAGAGTAGTGGCCAGCTGCTGCTCCAGCTCTCCTGGCTCCTGGAGTAATTAACACCCACTCATTCATCCCTCTGTTGGAGCAGATCCTTAATTATTTGCATTTTGAGCTGCACACGTGGCTGCCCAACAGCATCACTTCAGCTCCACTTTCTGCTTCATGTTCAGATTGGGGGGACCAGAGCTGAGGTTTTAAACACTCAGGAATACTGGGAATATCTCTGATATTTTCAAACATTCTTACACATTCCAGTGTACTTAGCAAAAACCCCTCCAGGTTCATTAACCTCTCTGACTTGCATAACATTAACTCAGGTTTTAATTTCTGAAATGAGGGAAGACATCATTTGGTTTCCCAAAACCCTAAGAAACATCATACCATTGCTTCAAACTTTCCAAACTCTCGGACAATATCATTATTTGGGCTATATGAAGTATTTAGTACCTAGACTTGGTTTTTGTTTTCTTCCCTCACTTCCCTCTTTTTTTCTTCCCTCACTAACTTAAATATTAATGAATTTATTAATGTTGCAAGGGAACCTGCTGCATTAAAGCCCAATGCAGGGAGCAGTGAAACTTGCGTGTTTGTAACCATATTTTGACTTGTAAATCTGTTCCACGTGCGGGGCCAGGCTCAGATTCTACATCTACCACTCAGTTCTGTCCTCACAGACCCCCAGGGTGATTTTATCTGCCTCAGCTGAGAACCTTCACCCCGTCCTGGCTGATTCTACAGAGCTAAGCACAGCCTTGGGAATGTGCTCCTTAATTCCTGAGCAGCATTCCCAGGACACTCCCTGCCTGGGTTTCCTCACTCCTGTTTTTGCGCCACTTCAGCGGTCTGTGCTGTGTTTTTCCTGGGAAGTTGGAAGCATGAGGCTTTCACAGGACACAAAGCTGAGTCATGGGTTGGTTAAACTGGAGCCAAACCAGTACGTGGGAGCTCAGGTCCCACAGAGTCAGCTGGGCAAAAGTACAGCCCATGACAGTGGGCAGAGTTAGCCATGGAATCATGGAATGGTTTGGGTTGGAAGGACCTTAAAGCCCATCCAGTGCCACCCCTGCCATGGGCAGGGACACCTCCCACTGTCCCGGGCTGCTCCCAATGTCCAGCCTGGCCTTGGGCACTGCCAGGGATCCAGGGGCAGCCCCAGCTGCTCTGGGCACCCTGTGCCAGGGCCTGCCCACCCTCCCAGTAACCATGTAAAACGCAGTTCTTTGTGGAAAGCAGACTCTGTGATGGGAGTTGGTACCACATGGGATGGATTTGGGAGGAGGGGAGGGAGGCAGGAGACACAGAGCTCTCCCTTCGCTGGGCACGTGAGAACTGGAAAGCTGAAGAACAGTTTCCTAGACTGAATGGCGGAACTGGGAAAACTCCAGGAGGGCGCCGCTAATCTGGGACTGCTCCTTCCCTGGCGTGGCACACCCTGAAGGTTCTGTGTGTCCATCCCTGACCTCGGTGTGGAACCTTGGCAGAGCCAGGAACGCTCCGCAGCCCACAGGTGACGGTGGGGCTGTGACTGTCCTGGCAAAGCTGTGCTCTGGGTGTGACCTGGCCTCTGTATCCGCAGCCCCCGGAGCTGGAGCAGCTGGGCAGGGTGGTGGAGCTGGACAGTGACATGGCCGACATCACCCAGGAGCCAGCCCAGGAGCCCTTGGCAGAGGACACCCTGGCAGAGGAGCAGGAGGCAGTGCCAGCATCCACCCACATCGCATCCACCCGGGGCATCAACCCCTACGTCCTGCAGGTCAGTGTCCTCCTGCCCCTCCTCCTCTGCAGGAGAGGGCTTGGGACGTGCAGCACTTCCCGAGGATGGATGTGCCTCCCCAGGGGTATTTACACACCAGCTGTAACGATCCCACGGAGTGGGGCTGAGCTCACACACCACATCTCTGTGTTCTGGGGGAAGCCTCGCACGTGGGAAGCTCAGTGCTGACATGAAACACCCTAAAGCCAGAACCCAGGTTTCAGAACTCTGGAGTGTGGGCACTGGGATAAGCTGAACTAATAGGAGAGCAGCTGCCTTGGGCCCTTTCTCCTTTGGTGGAGAAGAAGGTGTTGGGATAACTGGTCTTGGTTTGGGGCTTGGTGTTGATGCTTTTATTTCACGGTACCACAGAAGGTCTGGGTTGGGAAAAACCATAAAGCACATCCAGTGCCACCCCTGCCCTGGCAGGGACACCTTCCACTGTCCCAGGCTGTTCCCAGCCCCAGTGTCCAGCCTGGCCTTGGGCACTGCCAAGGATCCAGGGGCAGCCACAGCTGCTCTGGGCACCCTGTGCCAGGGCCTGCCCACCCTCCCAGGGAATAATTCCTTCCCAATATCCCATCCAGCCCTCCCCTCTGGCACTGGGAACCCCTTCCCTGTGTCCTGGCCCTCCAGGCCTTTGTAATATTTGTGGAAGGACAGTACCATGAACACTTCTGGGCTTCTACCTGTAATAACAAATAGACCAGAAGTTATTCCTTAAGCTGACAAACTGCAGACAGAGCTAAGATCTAAGAAATAAGGGTTATTTTGGGATGTCACCCCATCCCCATCAAGTCCTATACACTGATTTAACAAGTAGTTGTAAAACCCCATCCATCAGACTACAAGCCTGGGCTGTGCCTCCACTGTTCCTTGGAATGTTTGCAGCCTGGCTGTGTTGTTTGGTCATGTGCTGCTTGTAGGAGTTGTTTTGGGTGGGAAGAGGTATTTTGATGAGCTTAGTGAGCTGCTGCTGTGGGAGGGATTGCTGATGTTCTGGCTTGGCTTCCCACATCCTCAGATAATGAAAGCTTCCTTGCTTGCTGATGATGACGACCTGGATTTGATTCTGGATTATCCTGGGAAGCAACCTGTCAAGATGGACACTTCCCAAGAGATCTGCTCCCCGAGGCTTCCCATTTCAAAATCACAAGGACAGAAAAGACACTCAGGTATGGTGAGAAACCACAGATTGTGTGAAGAAAGTTGAATTTTAGCATGAGCAGGCAAAATCTTGGGGTCTGCAGCAGTTCCTTCCTGCCACTCCTTCCTCCTCTGTTCATTCCCTGCTCCAGCACGAGCCCTGCCCTGAGAGCTGTGAATGCTCCCATGCCTGGAGCACCTCCTCACCTCCTCCTCTGATGCTTGTACTGTTCTCTTCACGTTTTTTTCTTTTTTTTTTTTTTTTTTCTGCCTTTGTGGGTTTTTTTCCCCTTTAAGGTCTCCCAGAGGCACCAACTTTGCAGCTTGGTTTGGAGGTGGCCTGTGGTGGGTCTGCTGTGGGCACCAGCCCAGCACAGGGCAACCCCTACCAGATTCCCCCAGTGCCCAAACCTTGCCCCTTACACCCAGTGCACCCACTAAGTGGTGCTTTCCATAGGGATATTGAGGAATACCTCTGGGAACAAGCAGGAGGATGCTCCCTGATGGAGGAAACCCATGAATTCGTATCTGTTAATCAATTCAGAGATTGACAAGGACAGACCTGAGGTGTGTGTGGGGCCAGCATGAGCCCTGCTGATCCGTGTCTGACACCCCACTTCTAGTCTGGTGTCCTGATTCCGACATTAAATTAGGGACTCCTTTGGGAACAGCCCAGTTTGGGGTGTCCCTTTCCTGTTCCTGGGAACACCCCATGTGTTCCTTTGGGCAGTGCTGGGTTTTCAGTGGGGCTCAGCACTGCTGACAGACAGTCACACTTAGCTCCACGTTCCCATCACACCATCCAAACGTTTGCCATTGGCTGCTCCGGGAACCCTGGGAATTCCTGAAATCCCTTTCAGAGGCCAGAATGTCCCTTGAAATCCAGGTGCCCTTCCACTGAACCTCTCTTCCTGCTTCTCCCCACCAGTTGCTGGGCTGCTGCAATCCAAGTTTGCCAATGTCCTTTTCCAAGCACCGAGTGCTGCCGTGGCAGAGGCCAAGGGCCCGAGGACTTTGGGCAGTCCCCCCTCTGCGGCCCTGTGGTCGGCGGCGTCCCCGCTGGCCTCGGCGTTCGCCGTGCCCCCCGCAGTGCCCGAGGTGCAGGTGAAGACGGTCGGGGTCCGCAGGCAGCGCGGGCTCGTCCCTCTGGAGAGGTCCATCACCTACGGAAAAGGGAAGCTCCTGATGGATATGGGACTCTTCATGGGACGCTCGTTCCGTGTTGGTTGGGGACCCAACTGGACACTGGTCAATTGTGGAGATCAGTTGAGTGGCTCGAGTGAAGTGGAAGACCCTCAGCTGGAGCCCGTGGAATACGGATTCCTGCCGACTCCTGTTGCTCCCAAATCGTGAGTAGTGGTTTCCTTCAGGATGGGTGTGACACGCTCGCTCTTCATGGTGACAGAATCCTGGCTGCAGGTCGCCGTTCCTTCTGACACGCAGGAGTGGTGCAAGATGGTGTTTGCCATGGAGGTCTCCTTCATGGCCCTTCTCCACAAAAATACCTCTGTCAAATCCTGCAATACCATAGTAAGAGGATTTTTTTTTTACCAAACAAATAGCACTGTCATCCAGCACGAGGTTAAAGAGAAAGTTCAAAGTTGTTGTCCAGAAAGCTTCCAATCTCTTGGTCCTCCATGAGGACATCTGCCCTACCTGAGGAAGTTCTGGTCAGCTGCTCAGTTCCCAGACACCTTCAATTCTGCCTGTGCATCCAGTGGCACTCAGGCTTTACGGTGTCCATACCTGAACTTGACTGGAATATAGCCCAGTGCTATAAGTTTAAGTGCTCCAAAAAGCAGCTTGTCTGGATGTTCTGCAGCATATCTGAAGTGCTGAGGAGTGAGCTGGGGAGAAGGTGTGCTCGCTGCCTTTGGAGAGCTCAGTGAGTCACAGTTTATTCACCAAATCACAGAAAGTTTGGTTGGGAGGGATCTTAAGGACCATCTTGTTCCAACCCCCTGCTGTGGGCAGGGACACCTTCCACTACTCCAGGTTGTCCAGGGTCCCAAAGCCTGGCTCCAAATCCCAGACTCTCACCAGGATCTCCATGCCTTGGGTCATGTTTTACTGTCGTGTTAGTTAGGACAAGCTGCAGGATGAGCTGCTCCACTTGCATTGACAGCATACAGAACATTTGCTACCTGGTCTATCTTCTCTTTTCCTCTAGACTCACAGAATCCCCTTTCAAGGTTCATGTGGAAAAGTTGAGCTTGGAACAATGGAAGATGGACAGAGACAAGGAGCTGTATCTCACCCCTCTGGAGATAAAGCTGAAGCACAGCACTGTCCATATGGATGAGCCCTGTCCTCTCCTGGCCCCCAACCCCGGAGTCTCTGCTATCCATGACTATGCTGACTGGGCCAGGAAAGCATCCGAGGATCCCACTGTGGCAGAGAGTGAGTATGGAATGATTCTTTTCACAGACTGGTTTAGGCTGGAAAAGCCCTCCCAGCCCATCAGTCCCAGCTGTGCCCAATGCCCACCTTGTCCCCAGCCCAGAGCACTGAGTGCCACCTCCAGGCACTCCCTGGACACCTCCAGGGATGGGCACTCCAAACCTCCCTGGGCAGCCCCTTCCAAACACACTGGGGATAGTGAACCCTCCAGCTTTATCCTCATATGAGCCCCTCTGAGTTCTGTGTTCCACTCCTGATGCTGGGTGTGTGTCCCCACAGCCATTGTGAAGCACTGGTGCTTGGCCTGGACGTTATGTGAGGCCATTTGGGGCAACCTGAAGGAGCTGGAGGCCAGCCTGGAGGAGCCCAGTGAGTACGTGCTGGCCCTGGAGCGCCGCAGGGCCTTCTCGCGCTGGCTGTCGGAGACGGCGGCCGGGCGCATCGAGGACGAGGTGTCCCTGTCCCGGCACGGCAGCCACGTCGAGGCCGTGTTCAGCTGCCTCACAGGGAGGAGGATCGGCGAGGCCTGCAGGCTGGCACAGCAGGCAGGTGAGCACCCCAGGGTGCTGGGCACTGCCCAGGCTCCCCTGGGAATGGGCACGGCCCCGAGGCTGCCAGAGCTCCAGGAGCCTTTGGGCACCGCTGCCAGGGGTGGACAGGGGTGGGTCCTTCCTACTCAGGATATTCTGTAAGGTTCCTAAATCTCAGCTTTTGTGTAGAGGAGGAAGGAGATGCACAAAGAGGGTTTAAACCTGGAGAGCTCATAGTCATTGGCTGCATGTGGAGTGTTCCCTTGTCAGTGACTAGAAAATCATAGAATGGGCTGGGTTGGAAGGGGCTTTAAAGGTCATCCAGTCCCACCCCCTGCCATGGCCAGGGACTCCTTGCACTCGACCAGGTTGCTCCAAGCCCCATCCAACCTGGCCTTGAAGATTGGGTGGGGGCTGCTGCTGGAGTGCCTCGTCCCCTTCACTCTGGCTCTGTCAGCTTCCCCCACTTAGGAAGGGCTGCTGGATTGCTTTTGGAGCTGGGAGTTTTTGTAGTCACTCCTTTGAATTTTTAACGAATGTTCTTTTTAACTGAGCTTCTGTTCAGACATTTTACATTTCGGGTTGCCGCCAGGTGACCACCGTCTGGCCCTGCTGCTGTCGCAGCTGGCCGGGAGCCAGCCCGTGCGGGACCTGCTGACCCTGCAGCTGGTGGACTGGCACCGCCTGCACAGCGACCGCTTCATCCAGGAGGAGCGGCTGCGCCTCTTCGCGCTGCTGGCGGGGAAGCCGGTGAGGATGGGCCCCCGAGCCCCTCAGAGCCTCCCCCACAGCCACGGGCAGGGCAGGGGGGCTGCTCTCCCAGTGCCACCTCTCGCTGCTGCACGCCCGGCACGTGTGGCTGAGCACGGTTTGTGTCCCAGGTGTGGCAGCTCTCCGAGAGGATCAGCGTCAACGTGTGCTCGCTGCTGGACTGGAAGCGCTGCGTGGCCGTGCACCTCTGGTACCTGCTGCCCCCCACGGCCTCCATCTCCAAGGCCCTGGCCATGTACGAGTCGGCCTTTCAGGTGGGTCACTCCCTGCTGCCCAAAAGGAGCCCTTCAGGGTGTTCCTGCCCGGCCGGTGGGGCACAGAGGCTCCTGTGAGCAGCCAGGAATTGCTGCATGTGGGAGTGAGCATAGGATGAGGGGGAATGGCTTCCCACTGCCACAGGGCAGGGCTGGATGGGATATTAGGAAGGAATTGTTCCCTGGGAGGGTGCCCAGAGCAGCTGTGGCTGCCCCTGGATCCCTGGCAGTGCCCAAGGCCAGGCTGGACATTGGGGCTTGGAGCAGCCTGGGACACAGTGGAAGGTATCCCTGTCCCTGGCAGGGGTGGCACTGGATGGTCCCTCCCAACCCAAACTGTTCTGTGATTCTATAGGATCGCAAATTCTGTGGAGAAAACCCATTTATGGAGTGTTTCCAGGTTTTGTCCAGCTGTTTGACAGCTGGACAAAATTAGGAAGAGGGACAGTGGCTAGCATCAGGAAGGCCCTTTTGAGCCAGGCAGCCTGTTTTCCCAGTGGGATCATTAATCCTCAGCTGCCTTGTCCAGCAGCCCCTGGTGCCCCACACACCGTGTGTGTCCCCAGCTGCTGTCCCACACCCCGTGTGGCTCCATGCATTATGCAGAGCCCTGTGTGTTGCTGTAGAGCTCGCAGCTCTGTGTGCAGCAGGACAAAGGGTTCTGTTGGAAAACAGGTTTAATGATTTAACTAAAGCCAGCTCAGCCCTCCATCCTCAAGGTAGCCTAAGCATAGCAGCAAGTCTGGAAACCTGTCACTGATGTTTGCTTCAATATTTAGTGTTCTCTGTGTACAGTGTGCAGCACTTCTAAATACTCAGCTGTAGTGAAAGTTCTCGGTTAAATTGTTGTGATTGGCTCAGCAAGTTCAGTGCTGCTCTGGGCTGCCCAGACCCTGCTTAGCTACAGAGAGAAGGCTCACTGGGGTGCACCTGCTTCATTCCATCAAGGCCTACGTGGTTTTCCAGCTATAAAATCCTTCAGGAATACAAGCTGTGTGTGAGAGCTGGCTGTACCTCCAGGCAGTGGTTTGTAAGAGCTCAGTGTGAGACATGAACCTGCCAAAGCATTTTGGGTTCAGGTTGTTCATGTTGGTCCATAGTTCTGGGGAGGTTCCTACTGCAGGTGCAGTTGGTTGCACCTTCTTTGGAGCAGAAAGATTACCCTGAGCCTCCTGAGCTGTGGAATTCAGTTTTGTTCAGAATATTATCTTTAAACTTACTGTTCAAACTATGTCCCTAGAACACCTCAGAGTGTGAAAAATACGCCTGCTGTCCTCTGCCTCCTTACCTGGAAGATTCTGGGTGTGTCATTGAAGAAGATGACAATGCAGGAAGGCCCCTGAGAGATGTCTGCTTCCATTTGTTAAAGCTCTACAGTGACAGGTAAGTGAGCAAAGAGTTCAATAAGTATTTAGAAAAATCATCATCAGTCAGTGACTTCCTGAGTTCAAAAACCAGAGCTATGAAATCAGCCTGAACTGCTTAGAGCAGTCCAAAATCAGCCCCACATGTACCCCCTGACAGAAGGTGGTGTCACACCTGGGGATGGTGGAGATGGGGAACCTTAAGCTTTGGGGCACGTTTGTGGGGTTTTAGGTGCTTTCTGTGTCTGAAGAGTGCAGGAAGGCTTCTCTGTAGCTGCCTTTTCTGAAGGCAGTGAGAAATCTGCAGGGGAGCACATACAGAGGAAAAGGGGTGACAGTCTGAGTGCAGACTCAAAAGAATTTTAGCAGTAAATACTGTTATTTTTCTTCTTACAAAACGAAAACCAAACCCCCACACCGATGTAAATCACACACATAGAGCTGGGAGAAGGGAAGGGATTGGATTTGATTTTGTGGGCACAATCAGCTCTTTGAGTTACCAGTGTTTTCCTCTCCAGGTCCTATGAGCTTGACCAGCTGCTGGACCCCAGGAGTGTCACCTCTGACCCGCTGGATTTCCGCCTCAGCTGGCACCTGTGGGAGGTGCTCCGGGCCCTGAACTACTCCCACCTGTCCCAGCAGAGCTGGGGGGTGCTGAACACCAGTTATGCTGCCCAGCTGGAGAGCGAGGGGCTGTGGGAGTGGGCTGTGTTCGTGATGCTGCACGAGCCTGACACGCTGTGAGTGACCCTGTGGGACTGTTCTGGGTCTTGACACGCTGTGAGTGACCCTGTGTGACTGTT
This sequence comes from Daphoenositta chrysoptera, assembly GCA_013397915.1. Lineage (NCBI taxonomy): Eukaryota > Metazoa > Chordata > Aves > Passeriformes > Daphoenositta > Daphoenositta chrysoptera. The sequence goes on along the minus strand of VZRO01001113.1, from coordinate 171,226 downwards.
CTGGGCCTTGACACGGTGTGAGTGACCCTGTGTGGCTGTTCTGGGTCTTGACACGCTGTGAGTGACCCTGTGTGGCTGTTCTGGGCCTTGACACGCCGTGAGTGACCCTGTGTGACTGTTCTGGGCCTTGACACAGTGTGAGTGGCCCTGTGGGACTGTTCTGGGTCTTGACACGGTGTGAGTGACCCTGTGTGGCTGTTCTGGGCCTTGACACGCCGTGAGTGACCCTGTGTGGCTGTTCTGGGCCTTGACACGCCGTGAGTGACCCTGTGTGACTGTTCTGGGCCTTGACACAGTGTGAGTGGCCCTGTGGGACTGTTCTGGGTCTTGACACGGTGTGAGTGACCCTGTGTGGCTGTTCTGGGCCTTGACACGCCGTGAGTGACCCTGTGTGGCTGTTCTGGGCCTTGACACGCCGTGAGTGACCCTGTGTGACTGTTCTGGGCCTTGACACAGTGTGAGTGGCCCTGTGGGACTGTTCTGGGTCTTGACACGGTGTGAGTGACCCTGTGTGGCTGTTCTGGGCCTTGACACGCCGTGAGTGACCCTGTGTGGCTGTTCTGGGCCTTGACACGCCGTGAGTGACCCTGTGTGACTGTTCTGGGCCTTGACACAGTGTGAGTGGCCCTGTGGGACTGTTCTGGGTCTTGACACGGTGTGAGTGACCCTGTGTGGCTGTTCTGGGCCTTGACACGGTGTGAGTGACCCTGTGTGGCTGTTCTGGGCCTTGACACGCCGTGAGTGACCCTGTGTGGCTGTTCTGGGCCTTGACACGCCGTGAGTGACCCTGTGTGACTGTTCTGGGCCTTGACACGCTGTGAGTGACCCTGTGTGGCTGTTCTGGGCCTTGACATGGTGTGAGTGACCCTGTGTGACTGTTCTGGGCCTGGAAATAACGTGGGGTGAGTTCTAAAGACCTGTGGTTGTGGCTCCTCCCACATGGACCTGTGCATCCCGAGGGCTTTGTGCCACTTGGGAAAACCCCCAAATCCCAGACTGGTTTGGGTTAGGAGGGGCCCTGAAGACCATCTCGTTGCAATGTCCTGCTCCTTGTGTTGAAGTGACCTCGTGGTGGGTGCCAGGGAGGAGCTCGTGTCAGTGACAGGCTGCCCTCTCTCCCCAGCATCCGGGAGAAGGCCGTGCGGGAGCTGCTGAGCCGGCACTGCGCCCTCGCCGAGACCCCCGAGTCCTGGGCCAAGGAGGCCTTCCTGACACAGAGGCTCTGCGTGCCCCCACACTGGATTCATGAGGCCAAGGCGGTTCGGGCGAGGATGGAGGGTGACAAGCACAAAGAGGCCCTTTTCCTGTTCAAGGCTGGGCACTGGAACCAGTGCCACAAGCTGGTTGTCAGGCACTTGGCCTCAGGTGAGTGTGCTGCTCCTCTTGCATCCTGTCCTTTGTGCAGCACACAGAGGCATGGCAGGAATAGGAGTGGGATGCCAGGGCTGGAGCCAGGCTGGGAGAGCTGGGGGAGTTCACCTGGAGAGGAGAAGCTCCAGGGAGAGCTCAGAGCCCCTTGCAGGGCCTAAAGGGGCTCCAGGAGAGCTGGAGAGGGACTGGGGACAAGTGGAAGGGGCTGGGACTGGATGATGTTGAAGGTCTCTCCCAACCCAAACCAGTGAGTGACTCCATGACTCCAAGCCAGGGTGGGGCCAGTGAAGGGATCAGGCTGGGTTTGGAGCAGCAGGATTAGCACAGAGGGCCTGGCAGTTCCAAACCAACTCTCCCTGGATACCTGGCATGGTGCTTTTCCTGGGCAGACAGGGAGGCAGGGCGGTGCTTTCCCTCTGCACAGCCCCACCTTCCTGGAGCACAGGGGCCTCAGGGAACAAGGGCAGCAGTGACCTTCCTGTTCCCTGATCCCGTGGGTGTCCCTGCTGTGGGAGGCAGGATGGCCTCCGTTCCTAACTCCTGTTCTCTCCAGATGCAATTATCAACGAGAACTACAAGTACCTGAAAGGATTCCTGGAAGACCTCGCGCCCCCGGAGCGCAGCGCGCTCATCCAGGACTGGGAGCTGGCGGGGCTGGTCTACCTCGACTACATCTGTGTGAATGAGATGCTGGACAGGATTCAGCAGGTAACGGGCAGCTGCTGTCCCCGGGGTTTGGGAGCTCACACCGAGTCTGGATCGAAGCTGTTACTGACTGCTGAGGGGGAGGTGGTGCTTCTCTTTGGCAGACACCTCAAACAGGACACGGGCATCTCTAGAACCAGGGCTTTGCTCTCTGCTGTCACAAGGGATGGGCTGTGCCCTGCACGTGTGCTCTGTGGGTGTGTGACAGTGACAAGTGGAAGGGACAGGACAAACCCAGCAGTCTCCATGTCCATCCCCCCGAATTCCGGTCCAGGCTTCTTTCCCTGCTCCAGTGTTAATTCAGGCAGGTTTTGGTGCAGTGTCACCTGGTGGGTGAGTTTGGCTCTGGCTGCCTTGGAGATGACTCCTGTTTGCTTCCAGCTGGATTGTTCCACCTACGAGCTGGAGCGGTTACACACCAAAGTGACGTCCCTGTGCAACAGGATAGAGCAGCTGCAGTGCCACAACGCCAAGGACCGCCTGGCTCAGTCGGGTACGGTGACAGCCCTGTCCAGCAGCTCCCGGGACAGCCACTTCCCCCCCCGGCTGACACCTGGGCTGCAGCTGTATCCCAAATTCACACAACCACTTAGGGTTGGAAAAGATCTTTCAGATTGAGTCCAACTATTCCCCAGCAGTGCCAAGGCCACCATTGACCCACGTCCCCAAGTGTCACATCCACAGGGCTGTGAAATCCCTCCAGGGATGGGGACTCCACCACTTCCCTGGGCAGCTGTGGCAGGGCTGGACAGCCCTATCCAGGAAGGAATTTTCTCAATATCACATGTGAACCTCCCCTGGCCCAGCCTGAGGCCATTACCTCTGCTCCTGTCCCTGTTCCCTGGGAGCAGAGCCCGAACCCCCGGCTGCCCCCTCCTGTCAGGGAGTGGTGCAGAGCCACAAGGGCCCCCCTGAGCCTCCTTTTCTCCAGGCTGAGCCCCCTCAGCCCTTCGGGGAAAAAAATTTTCCCCAATATCCAACCCAAACGCCCCCTGGCACAGCCTGAGGCTGTTTCCTCTCCCCTGTGGCTGCACTGCCTGTGCTGAGGGAGGGGGTGGGGAAAGGTCAGTCCCCCGCGGGCTGGCTGTGGCGCGGAGCCCCGCGGAGCAGCTGTCCCCGCCTCTCTTGCAGACATGGCGAAGCGCGTGGCCAACGTGCTGCGCGTGGTGCTGAGCCTGCAGCAGGGCCCGGAGCCGGGCCCGGAGCCCGCGGAGCCGCGCCTGCCCCTGCGGCTGCTGGCCCCGCACATCGGCCGCCTGCCCATGCCCGAGGACTACGCGCTGGAGGAGCTGCGCGGCCTCACCCAGGCCTACCTGCGCGAGCTGGCCCTGGCCGCACACTGACCCCGGCGTGGCCGGGCCTCACCAGGACTCACCAGGACTCACCAGGACCCGTTCTGGGACGAGCAGCGACTGCCAAGCCGCTCGTTCGGAGATGGCTGCGCTCGGATCCCGGGGTCCTGCCCCAGCGGGCTCGGCCCCGGCACTGCCCCGTGCTCACGGAAGGTCTTTATGCATGAGGAGTATCGAAAGGTTTTTATCAAAAAAATATAAATAAATGCTCTAGATTATTTTCCTGTCTTTTTGAAAACAATAAATAAAATGTTTATAGTACTCCCATGGGTTCCTTTGCTTTTTAAGGCAGGGTTTGGGTTTGTAGGTGTGTGTCCCTTGCTGTGTCACCCCGGGTGGTTGGGCTGGTTGGGTGGGGGCACAGCACAGCCCAGCCCAGGAATGTCTGATACAATCCCACCTGCCTTTGGTGGGGATCAGGGTAAACTCCTTCCAGGAGCTTGGGAGAAAAAGTCACCCTGTCTTGAGGATGGGGTTTGGGGAACCCAGATAAACCAGACTGTGGCCTTTTGGTACTGAAAGGAGCGTGTGTAAAAGCTGGAGAGGAACTTTGCACAAGGGTCTGGAGGAACAGGACACAGGGAATGGCTTCCCAGTGCCAGAGGGCAGGGCTGGATGGGATCTTGGGAAGGAATTGTTCCCTGGGAGGGTGGGCAGGCCCTGGCACAGGGTGCCCAGAGCAGCTGTGACTGCCCCTGGATCCCTGGCAGTGCTCAAGGCCAGGCTGGACACTGGGGCTTGGAGGCCCCTGCTGTGGTGGAAGCTGTCCCTGTCCCTGTCACCTTGTTCAGGTGACGCTGGCTGTGTGCAGGGGCCGGGTCACGCCGGCCTCGCCTCCTTCCATTACTGTAATTGGGCCTGAGCGGCCCCGGCGGCTCCGGCCCGGGTGGGACGGGCTGGGATGAATAATTCACCACCTGGAAACAAAACCTCCGGCCTCAAAACCGCTCGGCATCTGTCGCCGGGGCTCGGCGTGGGAAAGGTGCCAGGAGGCGCCGGGGGAGCGGAGCCGGCGGATTCCCCGGGCCGGAGCTGGGGATGCTCCGGCACCCCTGTGCCAGCCGCCGCTGCCCCTCGCCGCCGGTCTCCTGGCTCGTGTCCCTCAGCCTCCCGGGATTTTCTCCTCACCGAATGGGAATAATCTGCCTCTTCCCTTCCCGTGCTCTTTCGTGAGACCGGAGAGCGGGATGTCCCTTGCTGTGCACGGGGGTCGCTCCACGCCGGGGCCGCACCAGCCGCGCTCGGCTCCTGTCCCGCCCCGGTGTCCCCGCGCGGCGGGCGCGGTGTCCCGGGGCTGGGGCAGCCCTCAGGCACCTCAGGAACCCCTCCCAACAGGGGCTCGGCCGCACCCGGAGCCCGTCCCGGCCGCCGCCCTCTCCCAGCCGGGCCCCGGGGCCACCGCCGTCACCCCTCGCCGTGGGTGCCTGGGGGCCGAGCCCCCCCGCCCGGTCCCCGCCCTGACGTCACCCGCCCCCCCGTGTCCCCGCACCTGCGGCGGGATGGAGCCCGGAGCTCGCCTGTGCCTCGCCCTCTGCCTCGCCGGCCTCCTCCCGGCCCCGGGTGAGCAGGGGGGGCTCGAGGGGCGCGGACCCCACTGCGGGTGCGGGGGGGCGGCCCCGGGCCCTGGAGCGGGATCCCCCGCACACCGGGAATGCCGGGGGCGGGGGCTCAGGCTGGCGGTGAGGAGGGGCGGGGGTCCCGCCGTGCTCCCCTGCCCCTCCCAGCTGCCGGAGGGTCCCCGCGGCCGGGTCCTGGGGATCCCTCGGGAGGGGTCCGGCTGCACCCCGGCCCCTCCAGCCCCCGCTCCGGGTCCCCCCAGGCTGCCGGGGGGCGCAGGGCAGGCTCGCCTACAAACTGCTCCACGACCTCTTCGCCAACTACTCCAGCGCCCTGCGCCCCGTGGAGGACACGGACCGGGCGCTCAACGTCACCCTGCAGGTCACCTTGTCCCAGATCATCGACATGGTGAGTGCCCGGCCACGGCACGGCCACCGCGCTCTGCTCCCCGCGGCGGGGCCGGCCCGACCCCGCGCTGACGCTCAGCCCTTGAAACAAGCCCGGATCCAGCCCCAAACCAGCCCAGCTTCCCTCGAGTCAGCTCGGCTTNCCCTCGAGTCAGCTCAGCTTTGCCGACAGCCCGGTTCCCCCCAAAACCAGCACGACCCCCTCGAATCCAGCTCAGCTCAGTGGGGTACTCGGAGAGGCCCCTGGGCTGGGGGCTGAGGGGAGTGGCGGTGGCACCGGGGTCCATTCCCCACGCCCACCCTCTCCCCTCGGCAGGACGAGAGGAACCAGGTCCTCACCTCCTACCTGTGGGTCCGCCAGACCTGGCTGGACGCCCACCTCACCTGGGACAAGGACGGGTACGGCGGCATCGACAGCATCCGCATCCCCAGCAGCTACGTCTGGCGGCCTGACATCATCCTCTACAACAAGTGCGTTCTGCTCGGCCCCCCGGCTGCTCCCGGGGCCGGGGGTCCCGGCTGGGGCTGGGGGGCTGCAGGGGGGCTGCCAACCTTGGGGTGGGAGCAGGAGGGTCCTGCGCTGGGAGACGCAGGGAAATGGGGGGCGGGGGGTGCTGGCAGCAGCGCGGTGTGCCTGGGACCGGCCCCCACCGCCGAGGGGGCTGCGAGTGGCGCGGGGAGGGGACGCGGCGCCACGGCCACCGCTCCCTGCCCAGCGCCGATGAGCACTTCGGCGGCTCCATGGAGACCAACGTGGTGCTGCGCTCCGACGGGCACATCATGTGGGACTCGCCCGCCATCACCAAGAGCTCCTGCAAGGTGGACGTGTCCTACTTCCCCTTCGACGGGCAGCGGTGCCGCCTCACCTTCGGCTCCTGGACCTACAACGGGAACCAGATCGACCTCCGCAACCAGCTGGACACCGGGGACCTGACGGACTTCGTGGAGAACGTGGAGTGGGAGGTGCTGGGCATGCCGGCCACCAGGAACGTCATCACCTACGGCTGCTGCTCCGAGCCCTACCCCGACGTCACCTACACCCTGCTCCTGCGCCGCCGCGCCTCCTTCTACATCTTCAACCTGCTCCTGCCCTGCATCATGGTCTCCTTCCTGGCACCCCTGGGCTTCTACCTGCCGGCCGACTCGGGGGAGAAGGTGTCGCTGGGGGTGACGGTGCTGCTGGCCCTCACCGTGTTCCAGCTGCTGGTGGCCGAGAGCATGCCCCCCTCGGAGAGCGTCCCGCTCATCGGTGAGCCCCGACGGCGCCCAGGACCAGGGGGTCCGTGCCGGGGCCGGGCAGTGCCGGGGCCGGGGCCGGGGCTGTGGCACAGTGGGGTGGAGCAGGACCCCCTGTGGGGAGCAGGACCCCCGTGCCCGCTGTCAGCGCCCGCTGTCCCTGCAGGCAAGTACTACATCGCCACCATGACCATGATCACGGCCTCCACCGCGCTCACCATCTTCATCATGAACGTGCACCACTGCGGGCCGGGGGCGCGGCCCGTGCCCCCCTGGGCGCGCCGGCTCATCCTGCACCACATGGCCCGGCTCTGCTGCGTCTACGAGGTGGGCGAGAGCTGCAAGAGCCCCCAGCGGGCACCGGGCGGGCGGGCGGCCCCTGGGACCACTGCCTGTGCCACCACGACGCCCTGCTGAGGAACGTCGGGTACATCGCCGGCTGCTTCCGCCGCCACCGCGCCAACCAGCGCCGCACCGGCGAGTGGAAGAAGGTGGCCAAGGTGATGGACCGCTTCTTCATGTGGGTCTTCTTCCTCATGGTCTTCCTCATGAGCGTGCTGGTGCTGGGCAACGCTGCCTGATGGCTCTGCAGACCCCGCACTGCGACCTCCCAGGGACGGCGGTGGCTGTGGGTGCCTCGTGAGGGTGACACACCCCAAAGTGCCCCCGGGCCCCCCCAGAGCCGCAGGGTGGGAGCTGCACCATCACTGGGGAAGAGGTGCCCGACAGCAGGACAGCTGCAGGGCTGAGGGGTCCCAGCCCCTGTCCCACTGTACCAGAGTGGGCACCCACATCCCCCCGTGGCGTCCCGCACCTCCGAAATCCATCAGACTGGAAATAAACCGTGGAATGTGTCCTGCCTCCGCTGCCTGGGACAGGGGTGCTGGCCGGGGGAGGGTGTCCCTGACAGGGATGGAGGGATCAGACCCCCCTGCTCGCTGACAGATGGGGCTCCCCCCGGGAAGGAGTGCAGGGCCCAGCAGGAGCTCTGGAGCTGCTGCCCACCCTGGCCAGGGCCGCTTGGTCCCGTGGTCCATCAGTGCCCGCCCAGCCCAGCCTGTGGCAGCCGCTGTCCGTGGCAGCCTGGCCCCTCGGGGGACCCTGCCCAGCCCCAGGGGAGGGGACACCCCCTGTCCCCAGAGGACGTGGGACCCCGGCCAGGGGAGGGACAGCGGTTCTGCAGCACCGCACGGTTCAGCTCCATGCGAAATGTGCCCCTGCACCCCACACATGCACCCCACACCTGCACCCAACACCCCACACCTGCACCCCAACACCCCACACCTGCACCCAACACCCCACATCTGCACCCAAC